>CM055202.1:4802664-5277664 GCA_029224185.1 Karalla daura
GTGGGGCAGCGGGTCTTCCACGACTGTGTGAACACGCGCACACGCACACACACACACACACACACACACACACACACACACACACACACACACACACAACGATGAGTGTAAATACTATATGTACATATGCTAAAGGTCTGGTTTATGGATACATGTCTTTACTAGGGTTGGGCATCGTTTTAATTTGAGTGATTACAGTTCTGGTTCTGATTCTGATTCCTTGTTTCAAAGGGTCAAAAAAGTTTGCACGAGTTGTGTAAATGAGGGAGCTAACCAGAGTTCTTTTGGGATGAAAAAGTCTCAACTTCTATGAACTTTTGACTTTTTTGAACTTTACTCTGGGTTTCTCATCAGGCTTTTTTAACCAGGATATAAATATCAAACCTCTGAACTGAATAATAATATGCATATAACTAACAGTTTGAGATATTTAGATTCTCAAATTTCCAATGGTACCTGAACGCCCTTTGTGTTTTCCATGGTACCTGAATGCCCTTTGTTACACATTAATAAAAAAGAATATATATTTTTAAGGGGGGTTGTGGGGGGGTTGTGAAGCATGGGGGCGGGGACCTCCCTCTGTCTGGGCCCTATGGCGGTATAGTTAACGGCCCAGTGTTCAGTGGCTTCTTCTTCCGGTTGGCGGACTACGTATCGAAACTAGGAATCGAAATTTGAACAATTCAGGGAAAATCGGAATTTCAGTCCCGGTTCCTTCCAATCGATTCGCCAGACTCGATGCCCACCCCTTGTCCTCACTGTATGAGGCAGACATGAATGATGAATGATGAAGGGTGAGGAGGTCAATCAGACTGTGATGCACTCACCTGTATCAGTCTGTGGAGTGTGCGAGTGTTCGTCTTTGCCTTTCCCAGCGATGATGTCGCCTGCAAAGGCAAGCGTGCCAGGGTTAAATGTGGATCATCATCCCAACGAAGGATCTGCCTGGTGCCTCTTTCTAGTTAATGCGTAAAAATGTGAACTATTCCCTTCAAAAGTCAGATCCCAGGTCCCTCTAATGTGAACAGAGGGTAGGAGAAGGGAGCAGAGCCATCAGAGGGAATAATGCATTTTTGCTCCTCCTTATTGATGCCGCATTGAAGTCATCATTTCGTCACGGCTAGACAATATCTCCCTCCATTCATTACCGTTTTATTGCAATTGATTTTTCCTTTTTCTTCCAGTGGTCAGTTGAATGTGTTCCCTCAAACCAAGTCTATGAGAGAATTCCAAGAGTTTATGGTGCGAGAAACCGTGGCACAGGATGTGGGACTTTTAATTTAATTTTCCTATTTATTCATTCGCAGGCGCATGAGAGGAGGAATAAAAGGAAACGAAACAAAGCAGCGTTTCGTTGAGATCAGAAGGCAGACGCTTGTGTGTATGTCATCCACTTAGGAAAAATCAAATATGGACCTAAATCAATTTTAAGACTACTGGGGAGGGGGGGACGCTGGAGCTCAAAGCAATGGCAGCTACAGACGCTCTTTCACGCTTTCTTTCATTTTTCCTAGCTCCACACATCTTGACAACTTGAGATCTTAATGATACAAACCCTGATTTTATTAACATCTGGCGCCACGAGTGTAGAAGTGCCACCCAAACGAAGAGAGCTTCTGCTGATCCGGAGTGTGTGAACTACATTAGAAAGCCGGGCTGCTTCCAGAAAATTAAAAAAAGAAGAAAAAAAAGACACAAGGGGTGGGAAGCATAAACCCGGCAATCTATAAATATCACCGTGCCAGTCTCTGAGTGCTGACGAAGAGTCGCTCAGTTTCATAACATTTATTTCTGCCCGGCTGAGAGCCAATGAGCGGAGCCCTGATGGCATCGATCGGCTCGGTCGGACCCACGGGGTGTAACGTGGGCGAATACAGATTTCTGTTTGTGTTCCAGAGCTGGTTAGCCCTGATTGCTTTACTCCCCATTAGTTCCCAAAGCCTTTATCTTGGCTCTCACATCTCGATCAATTGTCCCGTTTGTCCCGGGTGGGTGCGGAGCCGATCAGACGCTCGCAAATGCAGTCGAACACGACACGAGACGCTTACAGTGGAGGCCTGAACACCAGCGCACAACAGGAAGACAAAACAATCTGAACCGAGGTGACAATTACCCCTGGGTTTCAATTCTGAATGCACAACTTCAATTCAAATTGTATACTGAATGTATGTATGTTTATATGCAAGCATTCATATATATAACTACATATACGAATACTTATTTATAAACATTGCATACTTTATAACATATTATTTCACATGCTTTGCATATTAGATATTCCAACAAAGGTCGATGAGGGAATAACACTGTAGCCTATCGTGTTAAGGTCCCTGGTTGGGATCCTGGTTGGACTGAGGGTTTCCTTCAGGCTCTCCGGTTTCCTCCCACAGTCCAAAATCCTGCATGTTTGGGTCTCTAAATTGCCTCTGCATGCGAGTGTTGTAGTGAATGGCGTACGATTGGAATTGCAAATGAAACGTCCCGTGGGTGGAGCGAAACTCAAATTCCGGGTCTTGCGTTGAATGAGGGCGATTCTGAATTCTTACTGAAATTCAGATTTCTGCACAGCGCTGCCTCACAGACTCCCGCTTCCTCTTCCCACCTGATGACACGCAGCCAGGTCTTGCAGCAACGTGCCGCAAAATGAGTCAAAATTAAGAGGAGGATCACGCCTCAAATGAAATAAAATTAAAACCGCGTTCAAAAGAATAAGTCTTCTGTGCCATTGTCTTCTCCCACATGGATTAGCAATATGACTCAGTTTAGGGATTTAAGCGCAGAGATTAATAAAATAACTTTATCCCTGGAACCGTTACAAACAAATGCTGTGCCCAAATAAAAGATACTACGCTAAACACGGGTGGGGGGGAGGGGGGATTACCATTCAGCAAAATTATCAATATACATAGCAGAGGAGGCTATGTGGGGCTCGGGGGATTATCTGTGCACACTATTAGAAAATATGATTGAGAGTGAAAATATTTGTAATCATGAAATGTGGCCGCTCGCTGCAGCTTGAGAGGCCAACGCAGAGTCACGCCGTTGTTAGTGTTTAGCCTCGCTAGCACGCCGCCTCGTCTGCCTCCGTGGCCTCGCTTCAACTCCAAGCGAGCGCCTGCCAGAGGCGGACTGACAGCCGCGGCGGCCCCCGCACCCGGGAGGGCGCTGTTTGTGAGGCGTGCGACTGTGTGTGTGTGTGTGTGTGTGCGTGTGTGTGTGTGTGTGTGTGTGTGTGCGTGTGTGTGCGTGTGTGCGTGCGGCTCTGACCTTGGCAGTGGCCCAGGTACTTGACCTCGATGCGCTCCTGCTTCTGACAGGACGCCTCCTTCACCTGGCAGGGGTTGTCGTAGGAGTGTCCGTCCGAGGCGCACACTGGGTTGAAGCTGATGTGGGAACAGTCGATGTTGCAGACGCACCTGAGGGAGCGGGGGGGTGGAGGGCGGGGGTGGGGAAGGAGAAGAAGAAGAAGAAGAAGAAATCAGATTAGAGCTGAGAACTACCTGGCGTTTCATTTATTAGCTGTTGCGGAGATGTAAGAACAAACCGGATGTGAAATATTAATGAAAACGGTGGCGTCGTGACAGCCCAGAGACTTGTGTGTGTGAACACAGAGAGGAATTTGTTCGGGGATTAAAAAATGAGATGGAGGGTGATGGTGGTGTTGGTGGGTGGGTGGGGGGGGGCAGTACAGCTTGCACTCAGTTGGGATGTTGGACCGTGCATAGTAATCCCGTTCAGGCCGGGTTGTGGCACATTCAATCTGACACAATGGGCAAATAGATTTAACTTTGTAGACAAAATAAATACATTTGAAAGAGGCAGGCTGCAAAGCCTTGATTGACAAATGACGCACCATTATAGCGGCAGGAGGCTATTAATAATGAAAGAGCTGCAGATAACAAAGCTGTACCTCTTAGTGTGGCTGGGGAAATCGCAGCACAGGAGGAAAAAAAAAAAAAAGCAGTCGCCATTCTCGAGCTTTCAGATGGGTAATTTAGCTGAGATAATATTGAAATCAGCCGACGAGGAAAATAATAACTTGGCTAAAACGATCGTGCTGCAACAGCCTGGTGGAAGGGAAGTCACTGAAGACTGCAGAGAGGCGAGAGTCTGGCGCTACAGCGGGCCTCTTTTTTCCACATCCTTCATCAAAACCCAGTCGGCTGGGAAATTCCTGAGCTGATCTCTTTCACATTACCTTCAAAAGGACCTTCTGTTATTTCAATAAGCTAGTTAAAGCCACTGATTGGCTCACAATTAACACATTCACTGGGATCACGATGAGAGCAGCTTTAAGTTGTTTTTTCTCTCTCGCCTTTTTAGCACACCCGTATGCTCAGGAATTAGCCGTGTTTTGTCTTTGCTCGTATATTGAATCAGCCGCTTCCTTCCAGACGCCTGATGTTTTCTGGTGCACTTCTTTGTAGCAGGCTGCAGGGCATTCGGCATCTCAGCCAATCAGCCTCGGATGCTTTTAGCTCCCGTAAATTAACCGGGCAATTTGCTGTCGCACCACAATTTTCGGGGGAAAATTCAAGTGCGAGACGTTCTGTGTGCGTGTCTGCGTGCCATCTGCACTCACACACCTGCGTGCTTGTGCACGTGAATATGCACGTGCGTGCGTTTGTGTGTGTGTGTGTGTAGTGTAGTCTGGCATACTTGTGACCCGGGAGTGTGTGGCAGGCCTGATCAGCAGAAATTACACCCAGATTGCCTTCCCCAGACAGTCGCTGCTGAGTAGCGCTCAACGCTGGATTCTGTAATTATAAATCTGTCATTATTCTCCCGGCCTTTTCATTTTCCCCTGGTGCCAAGCTCTCGGTAAAGCGCGGGCATTCAGCTGTCTTACAGCTGCATTTGCATAGACGGGCCCACGTGGGCGCACGCCAACACATAAACCCCTGCGCCCACACACACACACACACACACAGAAGTGGGCGGAGACGCCTTTCTTCGCAATCAGCCGCCATGATTCGCGTGGCCGACACGGATGCTGATTGAAGCGACGCGCGGCAGAGCGTGGTGGCGCTCGGCCTCCGTCCTGACGGGGGATCAGCAGAGTAGGACTGATGCTTGGAACGGCTTCGTTAGGCAAAGTGTTCAGACCCGCCCGCCAAAAAAGTCCTTTACGACGGAACGGCCCCAACTACAGCGAGATCAGTCCATCCAGGTCGTGGAAACTCAAAGTTGTGCAAGTTTTGGTTTTGACACGTTCATCCTGAGACCTCGCTGTCAACATTTTTCATTAGAGATGGAATACTAATCCTAAAAATACATTTTGCCAACATGCTCTATGTATTATTCAGGCAAGTGAGGATACTATCTCTAGAAAAGATGTTTGCTGTTGAATTATTTAAATGTAATTTTTTTTCTAAAAACCCACAAATGAATATCCTTTCGCCCCCATTCAGAGATGGAAAGATGTCAAGAATCAGAGGTTTGGCTGCAACCGCAGGTCTGACATGTTCGCAGTGAGACTTGAGTAAAAGTTGTTTAAAACACTCCAAAGTGTCTGTCTGCCTAAGTCTGCGAGGCCCATCTCCCTCTCACTTATACCCCAATGAATGAAAACCCTCAGAACATCCATTTTTTAATTTCTGAAATAAACAGTGATGCCAAAAAATCATGGCTCAAATCAATGGCTCGGAATACTCATTGAAGAGACAACATACAGAGAGCTGTCAAGTGGAAGGTTGCCAGTTCAAATCCTCAAAATGGCAACAAATCTGGGTGGGGAAGGAGAGAAGCCCATCATCTGTTCCCACCCTAACCATCGCCCCTGTGGGCCCTTAAGCAACCCTCAAAATACCAATGCTCCTACAATAGGATGGGTTAGCTTCGTACGTTGTATCTATGACAATAAAGACTTAACTTCATTTATCCATCTCGACAGGATCTTACCCCACTTGTAAACAATGTTGTTGCAGAGGACAAATGACGAAGGCTGGGAATACCCTGGAGAATACCCAGTCCATCACAGGGGACACACAGTTCACTCAGATCAACCTAAACATGCATGTTTTTTGACTGTGGGAGGAAAGCAGGGTCCACAGAGAAAACCTACGCACAGAGAGAAACAGAAGGTTTGATGACCAGGCTATCTTATCACCTGTGCCTCTTTATCTTCATCAAATATAACAAATTATAAGGAAGAGTAGAGATCCATGACGGCCAACCGGTGTTATCTCTCATAATAGGTTTAGTTCAGTAGGGAATGGATCTACAAAACCTGCACAGCCTGTACTGCAAACAATCTCAGTGTTTTGTGTTATCACAGCTTCACCTATAATTATTTCTTGTATTGGATAGGGAAGCATTTATCCAGACAAGAGTCGAGCCCTCTAAGAAGGATCTTCCCACTGTATTTAGGTGGTTGCAGATTTCCCGCATCCAGATTTCAGTGAAGACTAAATTATCTGCGTAGCTTGATCTCACTGGAGGCGAGGGAGAGGAGAAGCGGTTTGTAGTTTGGGGTTTAACGTTTTAAGATAATAAAACACTGACTCTCTGCAACATCCGCCCTCAAGACAAGATTAGGCTCACAATTAAAGTTTCTGCATTATCACCCCGAGTATCTAAATGGGAATAGTTTCAACATGAAAGGAGGCAGTGGGAAGAATCGAGAGGAGCAGAGAATCAAAGAGAAATCCTGAGAGCTTCGCAGCTAAAAGGAAATTTACACACAAGCCGCTGCAAGAGAGAGAGAGAGAGAGAGAGAGAGAGAGAGAGAGAGAGAGAGAGAGAAGTATAGGCTCCACAGCACACACATGGGGATGTATACATGTACACTCACACACACCATGTCCCATCGTGGAGCTTTCAGACCCATCCCGAGAGGATGCTCCGGTCGGTGGCTGATGTCTGGGCTCCATACATTTTTAATGAGGCCTCTCACTTTCGCCACAATAGGCACTATAACACCAGACTGCAGTGCGTCAACACATCCTGATGCTACTCACACGTACACACACACACATGCACACATGCACGCACATACATGATCCAAAGAACTTTTAAACCTTTTTTCTGCCTCCATTCTCTCTCTGGACACACAAAAATACAAACACACACACACAGAATAATTGCCTCACACATTCTGAGGTACAAGTCGGTAAAAGTGTCAAATGAGAGTAAGTGGGGTGTGTGAATGTGTGCGTGTGAAGCTACTTTCTTAGCAGGATGTGTCTGCGTGTATTGATTAGTTCACAACGATAACGTCCCTCCCCCTTCCCTCCCAGACTGTCTGCTGGCTCCCTACTGGAAAGACCACTTTACACACATGTAAACACACACACACACACACACACACACACACACACACACACACACACAGGGTAACACACACTTTCACTCAAACAGCAGTGGCTGAGGCCAATGGATCCACTGCCTGCATCATGTTGTGTGTACAAATCCTTAGCAGCAAACCTTATTGCAACTGAACATGGCATTGATTTTCATAATCCTCAGCCTCAAATTTCCCAGTAATCCTCCGAAGAAGAAAAACGAGACTGAGTGAGTGGGAGAGGTGGAGAGAGCAGCGTTGAAACGGAAAGAAAAGGGGAGAGACAGAGAAGCTCTGTATGAACACACACACACACACACACACACACACACACACACACACACACACACACACACACACACACACACACATTAAAAGGGGCTTTTTGTCTTTTTGTGTGAGATCTATTAAATATGGTGAGCTCAATGATCCTGTACAGTATGGAGAGTGATACTAGGCCAAAAGGTTAGAGTGCTCCCAAGGCCAAATGCCTCTGATGTGATTGTTGTTTTCTCTCACAACAAAACAACTAAAGAGATGGAGAAGCTCATAAGAGAACCAAAAGATGGACAAAATAATGGAAAATGGGACACAAATTACCAGAAAGAGACGCTCAACTTCAACAACACAATGTTGCCAGAAAGAGTTCAGAAAACAACTTGAAAGACACACAAAACAACGACAGAAACAGAACTACTGAGGCTTTCACACTTTCTACTCCAACTCTTTGAATTGAAGTATCTTTGCACAGCTGCCACATCAAATGTATCCCCCACTGATGAACACCAATATATCTTGTTTTCTTTTTTTTTCCTTTTTAAACATGCACGTGTGTTCATGGGCTCAGCGGAAGGAAAGGGCCGTCTCCCACCTCGCCTGTCGGCCTGGGACTCGTCTGGCTTTTCACTGAGATCCCCTCTTTCTCTCCACAGAATGAGCTTCAATGAGGACACAAGTGGCGGCTTTGAAAAGCCTCCAGCTCCTTTCTCGTGAGGTCTAAACCCGGCGTTCACACAGTGAGTGTTCCCGCAGCCCCCTCTCTGTGACTCCTCTTCTACCTTGATTCTATCAACAGCCGTGGGGCCTATTGATGGCTCTGAAAGCATGGGTTTTTGTGAGTAATTACAGTTTTACGCCACAAATGGATCTAAATGGGTTTTTGTGTCACTCTATTGATCCTTGAGGGGTAAATTGGTCTTTTTTTTGCCTGCCTCCACAGTACAAAGAGTTTAAGAGTGGGTGGCATAAGGATAGAAAGCCTCTTTGCAATAGCAGGGTCAAATGCAGTTTGTAATTCAGGTTCAACCAACAAACGGCATTCGGGTCACATATCTGAGCACACTTTACTTTTACCAATTTCAAATCTGATGGTCATTAATGACAAATGGATGAAATAGCAATTTTCTCCTGTGCAGGCCAGTCGGTAAAAAGTCAGCGCATCATTTCTGAGCACATTATGAAAATAACCCTCCATTATAATGCCCATGCATTCTTTTATGCTGTCAAGTTGTGTGAAAATAATAATCGGGAATGGAAAATAAAATCAAAATGTCTTGTCATGATTTAACTGAGGGGGCAGACTGATGGATTATTTTTCACCGCGGCAGCACAGAGTATTATTGATGCCAGCGGCAGTTAGCGTCTCGACATTTGTTTACATTCTGAGAAATATTGCATTTATCTCACAGTGGCTTTTAGAGTCATTCGAATTGAGCAAAACGGATTAACGTTGCGCTCGATCGGCCAATCAGAGCTTGTCAGGTGGGTTTAAGAATGCGAAGGTCATCTGCCTGTGCCGAAGCCATCAGCATGGCAACAGATACACAAAAACCAAACAAAATGGTGATGAGCACAGATGGGATCAACGCGGCTGCAGCGCTGACTCACGACAAGCTCAGGGCTCATGATATCATTACAATAGTGGCTCAATGCAGCAGACCTTGGGGGACAGGGCAAGGAAAAAATAATAAACGAGTGGCGGCCATGACAAATTGCTCGTGGTATCCCGTCTAGTGACACACAGCTAACAATGAGACGAGCTTGTCTGAGTAACTTTGTTGCCTTTTCTTGCCACGTTTGACAACTTTCTTGAAGTTTGCCAATGGGCCAAGCAGAGAGCGCTCGATCGGAATGAGTCTGTAAACATGGGAAAGCAAATAAGGAAGTAGGAATCACTGCTGCTGCAAGGTGGAGCGATGGACTTTGAAGGAAACCTATGACTGATAGGCCAAAGTGCCTGATATGGACCTTGGTCTGATGTTTAAGAATTCCTGACCTGAGTACATCTGTTCACTGCTGTGGAGTTATATCTCTTTTCAACCAAACACTGTTCACTGCTCAACTTACCTTTCACCCAGTAACATCAGGTATAAACTTTCATAAACCTTTGGTTCCAACCAGGGCTGACTTGCATATGGTTGCCACACAATCCTCCCAAAGTCCAACTTTGATGAATTGGTGGCAAGTAAGGGTGGTAGACTACTGACTGGTGAGAATCACTGGTAAAAGCAGTCCAACCAAATGTAGAGTTGCTCTCACACATAGTAGTGGCAAATTCCCTTCCCACACACCCACCAAAGCCAGTTTCACCCATGCCAGTACTGGGAACACCTGGACCATCCAGTAGATGGCAGTAATTAGAAGCCTGGCCTGATGTAGGTGTAAACTATGGAGTCCCTCCAGGTCTCCGGCAGCTTCTGGCTAATTTCTACCTCTGCATGAATGGAGTGGAGCTTTCAAATCTTGTCATGGGTCCAGTGGTCAGACATGGCATTGGATAGTGTTTTTTTAATGGGACCACAGGACGAACATGAGGGCTGTGATCTCGGGTTAGGGTGCATGTTATGTGAATGATGGCAAACCACAAGCTCAAGACCAAGCAATACTATGCAGTGGAAAGAGGGCATTTTGGAGGAGATCTGACCTATGGGTAATAAGTCAAGAGTTTTGCTGCCAACAGCTCTAATGAGACAGCTGTGGTGTAGTGATTAAAGATCTTCACTCTTAACCCAAGGTTTCAGGTTGAAGTCCCTTCATGGGATCCTGATTATTCACTCCATTCTGCTTAATTTGTGTAAAATTCGTTGGGTAGAGTATTATGTAAGTTCAACAATGACCTATATATTTCTTTATCTTTTTTTTTTCTTTCAAAAAAGGGATTCAGTGACAATAACAACTGATGGAACTGAAATCTAAACCCCTAATTATTAGGCGGCTTTGAATCCCACACGTCTTAAAGTCTCCGCGTGCTCCCCACACGCTGTGGCTATCAAATAGCCTTTATTTATTCCTCCGTATTGTTTGTATGAAAATAGAAATAATGCTGCACCATAAACACATCACTTCACTCTCACCTGGTCTTTGATTAGATGCATCTCTATCCACTCAATGTTTGATTAACTGACGGTTTGTTTGATTAAAATCAGCTGCTGCCTGATTGGAATAACCTGTCATTTTAATCAAAATGATCCTACGCTGAGCCAGTGGTTGACTGCTGTTTGATGAAAATTACCTGCTGTTGGGTTGCAATTACCTGTCTGATTATTCACCAGGAACATTCTCATTAAAATACCTTGAGACTTTTGAAAGATTAAGGGGAACGTGTAGTTTCCTTTGTATGAGAAAGTAGACTGAAATATTAATGTCTGTTTGTCTCTTTTTCAACACAATAACATCAGTGAGTTCTGCTGTCTTCTTTGTGCACTTTCTCCTTATTGTGGAAGCAAACATCCTTCGCTATATAATACATATAAAAGCGCTTTGGTTCCAGTTATGCTGTATATGCTGGAGGCCCCATTTTCTCTCATATTTTCAGTTGTTATGTGCACACATCATCCACAGTACATTGTGCTGTGGTGACCTTAACAATTCCACCTTCGGGGATTGAGAAATTGCCAATAAATCCATTTCTGTGTTTTTGTATAATATCGAGGTGCATTTGTGAAAGTGGGTGGCATCAGACACAGTGGACTCCAGCTGTTTGGTATTTGCAACAAGACTCAAAATGGACCGTGAAACTGTTCCTAGGCATTATGGTTATTGCACACCAGGGTACATTATCCTTCCATTACATCAAGCAGCGTGATGCAGTCGTACTCTCAGGGCACTGCTAATTTCTGCCCATACCGTCTGGGATTTCTTTATAAGCGCTTGCTTCCTTTTGCTGATACCAGCTGATCCTTTCGCCACACCAAATCAGTAACGTTGGTTCATTTAAGCTTCATTCATGCTGAGGGAAGCAAATGCACCAGGATGCTACTGCCGGGTGATGGAAAACAGTTCACCAGTCGAGCCTCCATCTAATTGGGCTCTGCACCCGCATGTTTGTAATGTACCCCTGAGGATGTTTCCAGGGCTGCCTCCGTGCTAATGCATGCGGGGGAGCCGCTAACACATTACCAGAGTCCGTCTCATCAGCAGTAAACGGTCAAATTTATGACAAACGTTATTTCTTCACTGAGCTAGTTTTCCTTGTGCGAGCCTGACTCACTTTTGGCCCGACACCGGCATGTCTTGTAAGGATGGTGATTGGATTTACAGAATAAGGGCAAATCTTCTTTCTCTCCATGCCCTGTCCTGGTAATTGAGGTTAAATGAAACGGTCAAACATGCACTAAACCTACGTGGGTGTGCAGCAGTGGGGGTGTGCAGAGCGAAGAACAGATCTCTTGTAAATTCCCGTTCAATGTTTTTTTTCTTCTTTTCAAAGAACAAAGACGAAGGGATGACTTTGTGCTGTATAAGTGCACTGCTGTCAGAGGTGCTGGTGGTGGGCGGGGTTTGATTTCGAGGTCCGTGGGTGTGTCGCGTGTCCGAGCACTCACCAAACATCCTCGGCGTCCACGTCGCACTCTGCACCAAACTGGCAGATGTCACAGGTGGACGTTTCCTTCTGCCCGGCCTCCGCCGAGCCCTCGCCTCCTGGAGGTGACACGATCAGAGAGAGAGAGAGAGAGAGAGGGAGAGAGAGAGAGAGAGAGAGGAAAACTTATGGTGGCTGTTTCACCCAAGACAGAGTTGCATCGATATTGAAAAAAAAAAATAAGCAGAGCAATCAATGGGGCAGTGGTGGGCTAAAGATGAGAGAGCCTTGGCTTGTAAATGGAAAGTTGCATGTTTGACTGAAGAGGTCTCGAACAAGTCATTTAACCCCAACCCTGAGCAGTGGTACCAAACTCCTACACTGCAAACGATTTGTTTCTTTCAATATGAAGAAAAAAGAGGAGTTAGAACTTTTATTAAACCAAGCATATCACATCTTATTTCAAGAAATCTTGTCAAAGGGAACTATCTTGATGTTTATGGTGTGTGTGTGTTCAGTTAAATCAAAGAGGGGTTAAATGGAGAGACTAAGCCGGCCACACTGCAGGTATTAACGCTCAGTTTTGATTTTTGGCTCAGATGCAATGTTAGTATGGTTAGTATGGTTAGTGACCAACATATATAGACAAAGACACAGTATGTATGTGATACATGTCAGACAAAATATTCAGAGGAAATAACATGAAATGACCATGAAATATATGGGATGTGTATCTGATTCCGGGTCGCATATGAAAGTATCCTGGGTTTTACTTGAAAAATCGGATTTGTGGTGTTCAGACTACCATAAATCATGAATATATGGGTCACAAAAAAGTCCAATTTGTGCCACTTTTGCCTGCAGTGTTAACACAACCTAAATTCCACTGACCACAGTGTGTTTTCTATAGAGGTAACAAAAAGCCAGTAGCTTTACACCTTTCACAGCCTCGGACATCTCGAGTGAATTTACATTCTGCCATTAATCCCACCCAAGCTGTCTTTCACTCCTCCTCTCCAGCCTCTTCGCCAGCCTGGGCTATCACTCCCAGTATCCCTGCTGATCTCTTTGGAGTCCCTCTTTTATTTCATCGTGCTGATTTTCTCTCGCTGGGAGTGCGACAACTCTGCGCCTTCGGTGTGGGCGCCGGCGTCAGGCTTATGGCGGCTTAGGGACTCCGCCGGTGCATATCACACTTCATGAGTGGCCGAGGGGGAGAAGGGAAGGGAGGGTGGAGGAAAAAAAAAAAAAGCAATCTGGCCAATCTCAAATTGCCTTCTCCCTCCACAGAGGACTCCTCCAGTCTCTGCACGCTTTTGCTTTTCTCCGCTCTCCCCTCGGCCCTCTTCTCCATTAGAAAAGCTCTATTTTTATACTTACTCGGGCCCATGAGGGCAACTTTGAAGAAGAAGACGAAGAGGTAGAACGTGGCATTATTATTTCCCCATGTCATATCTTTAATCTCCCAAACACGCACACACACACACATGCACGGACGCCCACGCGGCTGCCACCATGCATTGCTCCCTTGTGTCGCCTCTTTTCATTTTCCCCTCTGAAACTTTTGTTATTTCTTGTGATCCCCGGCGACACGCTGGGCGAATTGGAAAGAACTCTGCCGGAGAGGTTTAACCCGATTTTCCGCTGCCAAGCTTAGGTTTTGGGTTTGAGTCTTATTTTAAGGTCAAAGTCGCTTACCTTGACTTTGCTGCCTTTCCCTATAGAACCCAGTTTGCATTTTGCCGGCCCTCTCCATCCTTTTGCTGCTGCTGCTGTTTCAGCTTCATTTACCCCTCCCACTCATGTCCAACGACACAAAGCCGTCGACAAGAGTGAGAAGTTCTCTTCCCGAGCATGTTAAGCTGCTCTCTGACATCCTGACTTTACAAAATATTTCTTTCTTTGGAGGTTTGGTACCACAGCAGTGAGGCAGCATGACCTCTGATTGCTGAATATTAGAACATACGGCATAGATCAACACTGCTATGTTGTCAGCAGCGGTTTGGTTTCACTGTCGGCTCACTGGAGTGGAAGCACTACGAGGTCTGAAGCTGCACTGGCTCGTAGCCCATCAGTGGAGCCATGTCAAATTGTCTTGGCAAAAGTTGTTTTCACCAATAATCAGCTGTAAGAGTAACAATCTATTTTGAGTTCCACTGTTCTTGCATTTTTTTTAATCAAACATTTTCTTACCGCTTGAGGGCATCTCAAAATCTCAATTTATTTTCAATAATCATGACTGAAATCAAAACAAGAAATACAAAAAAAAAAGCATTCAGTGAACATGCAACTGTAATTATGTTCAGTTTTTGGATTAATTGTGCAGTTCATAGTATAGTATGTTGTTTAGTCTGGACTATAAGTAAAGATATAAGATCTTCACATCCTGTGCTATGTGAATGACTATCCCCACACTTAATAATGAATTTCACTAATCTGTAGAAATGTGCTTATTTATCTCATCATCATTGTATCTATGATGGTTTTAACGTGTGAGATGTGCTGTCACCAGCAGAGTCTGTTATTCTCTTATTTCATCTTTGCTACTTTTAGTCTCGTTTATGGGTGCTGCAGTGAGCATAACGAAACACGACAGCCCATTTTAGTTCGACCCCTCCCTGCCTCCAGTAAATGCTCACGTCTTTCATAGTCTATTCCCCCGGTCTGCAAGTCCAGCCATCTGTTAGAGGAGACTCGTCTCCATTGCGGGGGTCATTATTTCCCTCTCAACTACAGCAGACATTACACGACTCGCGTTCCTAACCAAACCGATCGCACTCGTGTCAAATCAAAGTTCCCCTTTGAAACGGGCTAATGCGAGCAGCGCCTACCAATCCGCCCGTCCCGGTCCACGTCCTCCCGAGGCATGTTGTCAGCACCGTGCACGCAGAGCCTCGCCGTGCATGACAGTTCAATTACACCGGCTTGTTTTTTTGTGTTTCACAGTTTAAGGTGGTGTGGACGCCGGGACCGCGCCTGGACTGATTGAATTAGCCAGTTGTGACTGTTTGACCACTGACGTCAACGTGATCTCGCTCATTTCCTACCGTCCTGTATGTCGTGGTGGGTGAAGTCCCCGCGGGTGGCGGAGGAAGTCAGACTGTGTACTCTGTCAAACCATCGGCTCCACGTAACGGTGCGCGGGCAGGCGGGCACAAAGCTCTCCCACCTTCGCATAGGAGGCACAGACGTACCAGGACGACCCAAATGCCCACATTGTCTTCATTCCCCCTTCCTTTTGTTATTTTCTCCCAAGCGCGACAGCCAACACATCTTGTTCGTACACTTTGTCGCACACTCAACTCTTCCCCAGATCCCCATGCGCCGCACTGCAGCCACAATTACCGAAGGTGACTGGGGACGGGCAGTGTTTTCTGCTCCTCAAATCCCTGATAGAGTCTCCTGTAGCACTAACACAACATCTCCCCTGTTGCTGCGTCTGCTAATCCCTTGAATCAGGAGACACGGCCGGATAATGACTGAAATGATTAGCCCTTCCACCGCCCCCACACTCACCCACCACCTCCACCACCAGCCCCGACATCTCCCAGTATTGATCCACGCCTGGACCAAACTAGTCGACCGGGCATCCTCCTCCTCCTCAAAAAAAAAGCTGTCCCAGCCACACCTTCATCTGCACCACATCCCTCCCTCTTGCCATTTGTTTCAAAGTAGTTCGCTTTGATAATATAAACACCGCACAGACTTAAACTCAACGAGGGGGAGAGGAGAAGAAAACTTTAAGCCACAGGAGGAGGAGAAGACAAGATTAAAGCAGAATGATGAGTTAAAGGGGAGATAAGCAGGATTAAAATGACAGAGGTGTAAAAGATGGTGGATTATTCGCACAGGTGCCATGGACCTTCATGTGGGCGGGGGTGAAAGAGTATCTTTAATCTCCTTACTGGTGTCTGGAACTCGTCCAGGCTATAAAATGTTTGTATAAAGTATGTGCAGAAAAAAATCGCATAAAACACAGGCAGGATTCAGTTCCGTGACTTGTGCTTTTACAGCTGGAGCTCACGCAGCTTCTCCCACAGGCAGCGGGCAAGGTGAGGGAGCGAGGCAGCGTGACAAGCTCGGAGCTCATTTAGCTGCAGCTGCTGGTCTGCTTCAGTGACTGGATGTTGTAAAATAGACCCAAGGACGGCTGAAAGCACTTCAAATAGAATCCATGGTCAATTAATTGAGAAACTTGCAAAAAGAAAACCATTGATAGGCCTTAATGAAGTCCTCATTCAGATGTTGCACAAGAGTGAATAGATTTTATGTCCAAGAGTTGAGGCTGTGTTTTTTTTTCTTTTTCATAACACAATTACCACAAAAGGAACATTCAGACCAGACCATTATGTTTGTCTCTTAGTTGAACCCAATATCAGGCACGAGGGATTAAAAGCTGTCTTTTAGGGCAACAAGCACAAACGACAAAAAGCCTGAAATACAAATTAGACAAACAAGGGAATAAGACACAGATGGAATGAGGCGTGCCATCCTCAATGCATGGCTTGAATGCTTGGTTGCACTCGCTACCGTCATGGTTACTACGGCCACTAGAGGTCATCACTGAATGTAATTATGGGCCATAACAACCTACGTATTTAGGACTAATTTCCAGGTGTGGAACAGGTTTGGAGCAGGGGGTTGTTGATTTTCTACCTGGAGGCGAAACAAAAGTAACAGAGGAGAATGGGAGATGATATATTTGAGTGCACACACACGCACACAGATCCACACACAGACAGGAGATTTAGGGCACTCTTGCATGCAGCTATCATACAGATGATGAATGAAGCCCACACACCCCTGGAGAACAGACCAAGACCACTACGACCTTGGTTGCAAACACAGAAAACGAGAGGCAGAGAATAGAGGGACGAGAGGGAGACATAGGCTGCTGCATCCTACACATGGCTGTGTGTGTGTGTGTGTGTGTGTGTGTGTGTGTGTGTGTGGTCTCTCAGACAGATTCAGTGTAGACCCAACATATTGTTACTGAATCACCCTTCAAATGGCTTCCCCTCGGCACAGATGAGACAGGCCTGGTTGTGAAACTCCCTGGAACACTGATTTGCTTGTGTGTGTGTGTGTGTGCATCCATAATTCATAATTATTATGATTTAGTATTTCATCT
This sequence comes from Karalla daura, assembly GCA_029224185.1. Lineage (NCBI taxonomy): Eukaryota > Metazoa > Chordata > Actinopteri > Chaetodontiformes > Leiognathidae > Karalla > Karalla daura. Next base: position 4,819,879 of record CM055202.1, read on the forward strand.
CAGCTTCCTTTATTAATCCCACATTGGAGAAATTTCATCTCCACATTTTTACCTTTCCATCCTGATCATGTAAACACAACTTGTGAGGTGTGTAAACACCCAGATCGACCTCTGGGACGCAATTCAGGTTTAGACATTCCTCGTAAGTAACTCCCGCTGGTATCTTCAAACCTGCGGCCATTTGATTACAACTAATTTGGGACAGAGATGACAGCACTGCAGAAATGAATTACAGGATTCATCAGAGCATATTAATGCACCCAGGAAGTTCATAAAAACCTGGATTAGACTTAGATTCCTTGATAAAGATAGGATAGACTGATTTAGGACACAAACAAACACAGTCAGGGATTTAGTCACAGAACTAAGCAATTTACATGATTTCACTCACAAGCTTTCTTAAAAAAAATTTAAAAAGACTCCAAATATCCAGTATTTTACAGCTTCCACTCATTGATATAAATGAGTCGACTAAACATTAACAACACTTCTCTGGACGCCAGAATGAAATTAAACTGATAAGAGGGGAACAAACTGCTGCCTGTGAGTTTACAATAAGCTGAATCAACACAATGCCAAGCTCCTTCTTGTCAGCTTTATAATTTTCAGTCCTCCTTCAGACCCACTGAACAAGCGTGCCAGCGAGGAGCAATATCATGCCTATTGGCAGGTGTGATAAATCTTAGGGAGCGGACTGCTCCCTTCCCGCAAACGGACATGCGATCCATGAAAGGTGATACAGGAAGCAACAGACATGAGGCAGATAGCTGATAATGGCCCCGGAAGTTGATACTGGAGCTGCGGCGCGGCCACATTGTGTGTGCATCACGCTGCCAGCGGTGCACAGAGTTTGACCTCTGACTCATTTGAGACGCAGTCTTTCCGTTGCGAGGGGAGCTCGGCGAAGAGAAGAGTGTGCTGACAATTAAACTATGAAACCCATCAATCAAAAACGGGGCATTATCAACGGGCCGCTGCCCCAAGTGGCCGATCTGACAGGGCGAGCGGGGCCAGAGAACAGAAGACAGCCAAATAATCCATAAACATAATGGACATCAATATTGAAAAGATGACAGATGAGACTGTCGACAGCGGCCAGGATTCAATTTCTATTCTTTTTTTTTTCTCTCTCTCTCTCTCTCTCTCTCTCTCCCTGCAGGAGACCGTATCGCTTACACAAAGTCATTTGTCAGCCATGAGGCCAATGAGGAGAAGCCAAGCTCCTCAAAAAGTGAGCCAAGGGCGCTTGTTCCAGTGACGCAAATGACAAAATGAATCAGGCGACGGTGAAATAATGACCGTGATATAAATAATGATGCAATCGAGCAGCTTGCCGCTACATGTTTGGCACGTCACTGTATCCCTGTGGTCGACATTAGATGTTTCTTAAATGAATATTTTACTTTAACTGGCAGCTCGGTCAGCCCGAAATCTGCTTTCCTCTCGTGATATCTGAGAGTTTTGATCTGCACGTCACGACTGTCCAGCCATTTAAATGAGGGAGCCTGTAAAACATGCTGCTGTGCAGAACTCGATGGGACTGATAACTGAAAACCAAAACAGTGAGGCTTTCCAGCCTTGATAGGTTATATTGTCGGAGCGGTACTCTGCACAGTGGTTGCATGTCAACTGCAGAGAGGTTTGGACACTGCAGAGCTACAGCGAGTGCGTTTTGCCACCGTGGCCAAGTTTAGCCTGACCGCACCATAACTCAGACAATGTCCTCAGTGGTTGGGATTTATTACTGCCTCGCACTCATGTTTTAGTAAGACCCAATCAGAGCTGACAGCGATCATTTGTAATTGAGGCATACTGGTGCATGATGAAGAGATGATTCACACGCGACCTTGCGGCTTCGACTGTCACAACACATCGTTGGGTCCCTTCATTCCTTTCGCGGGTAGTTTGCGGTGCAGTGGCGGAGCCAAGTCAAAGACGAATTTCCATCACCCTGTCATGGACAATTAAGCTTCTCAGGCTCAGATTCTGGTTCTTGTTTATTTACTCACTACCCTTGACCTGCTTTCTGTCAAAAAGCTCGCCTGCCACATCTTCAAGGCTCCATTTATCACGTCAGGCCTTGACAAGAAGACTCTCAGACTCTCGTAGCGGCTAATCATAATTTGTGCTGTCACGTTACTCTCACGAACCGAGCGAGGCTCCAACCTGAAACATTACTGCCTGGCAATTAAGCAGGTGAGCAAATACGAGTGCTGATGTATTTACTGTATGACAGGAAGAAAACATGCACGCATGTTGGCTGTTTGATTCAAAGGCTTACATGTTTCAAGAGGGTGATGTCAACGCACAGCCACTGTAAACACAAATGCAGAGCAATCTGAATGAATAGAAATTATAAACAATGCAATAAGAAGGTCTCACACAGGGTGCAAATGATCCAGTAAATAGTCACTGGGTGTTATTGTGGTATCTAAAAAGAAAACCTTATCATTCATGCACCTTTTACCTTCTCAGAATAAGAGGCTTATTGAGTAGGTGACATTAATTTTACTGGATAAGACAGTGGAGATGATGAAAAAAACAGCATTTTACGCAAAATATCGAGGTCAAATCAGGCCTTTTGAAAATCTACTTTGAAAGAAGATCACATTTCATTGGTGCCCCTTTCATTTGCTAGGAATAGACAAGTTGCTATGTGAAACCCCACATGGTCTGACCAGGGAATTATATCCATTGAAGCCTGGAGTCCTCACTGTGCCCCTAATCAAGCCAGTATGAATATGACTTAAAATAACAGGTCAACACACGCACAATAACCTCTGACTCCAATGGCCCCAAACTCCAGCATCGACCATGGGTGCAGCTGTGGCCGGGTAGAACCATCACTGCTAGTGACCCCGTAGCTGTTAACAAATCCATGACCGAGGCTCCCAACTGGGTCAGAGCCTTTCTGAATGGATTAAAAGGAGAATTGTGGCTTTAAAACTTCATCTTTCCCAGCTTTGACAGGATTAGACCCTGCACTCTGTCCGCCTCTCGCCTGAATGGCTCAGTGACCGTCTTTCACTCGTGTCACCTGTCTGCAGTCAACCAGAGCTCTGCAGAGGTGAATTCAGGCTGCTCTCTCAAATAACTTTAAGAGTAGCCCTGTTCCTGTCGCCTCTCTCTAGTCTCGACAAAACACAGGGGTTTCAGACTACAGCCTGAGTGTTGGAGTTGACCGCTGACTGCCAGAGTGTCAGATACAAAGGTGTTGAGGTTGAGAGAATATCACTGCTGGTTGTGTCTGGGTTGGTGCTGGAGATGGTTTCAGATGCCAGGACACATGGCAAAACTCTAATTAACTTAGCTAAACATGAAAAAAACGGAGGGATGAGGGATGAGGGAAACAGCTCTGTCTAGCCAAGCAGTCTAGCTCTGCCTAATTTCTAAAAATACACCAACCAGTTCATCCAAGGAGAAAATATTCATCGTAGAAGTTGTGGGCCAAAAGGCCTATGTGTAAGTCTGTGTAGCTATATTTACTACCAAGTACTGACTCTTGTAGTCTTCCAGAATGTGTGTCGAGTGGCAGAGCATGTTGAATATTTCTGACTTACTAAGATTTGATGAAGAACATCTGACTCACAAATGAAGCTCAAAAGTAAATAAACAAGTACGATCAGGCATTCAAGGTCTTCATACAGACATAGACATTTATACTAGCCTTTATCGTGGAGACACAGAAATGACTATCGAATTGTATTTATTTTGATTTCTAGCATAAAATCCACATTTATCAAAGTAGTGAACTTTGAAATTTGCAACAGCTCGGTATTATGCAAAAGGCATTTCACAGTGGCCTGATGTGTGTGGAATCAGCCTTTGTGCTTTTCTTCCTGTGTATTCGCTATGGTCCTGCTTCTAAACAGACCCTGTCTGTGTTGTGTCCCGGACAAGATCCCCCGTTTTAATCCGGAAACATGCTGAAGTAGCCTAAAGCAAGTCACATTGGACTTCAAATAACACAGGGAGAAAAGCAATGCAGGCAATTCTCCCCTAAAGAGGACACTCGTCTATTTTAAGTTTGATTTTACTAATGCATTATGACAAAGCCACAGCTCCAGCCGACAGCACTCACTGTCTATTAGGCTGGAAAAGGTTTTTTTTTTTTAATCAACGGCACTAAATCATTCATACCTTTGTTTCTGCTTAATTTCGAGTCTTTAATTTTATATGAATGTGGCTGATAGCACCACCAAGGCATCAAATGAGTCTCCATTATTCGGCCCTGTGTTTTTCTTTTTGTGTACCTCGCCCTCCTTCCATTACTCCATTATTTGTCCTCGTACACACAGTGCACAAGGATTTTGAATTTCCTATCCATATCTCACATCAGCATTCTCGTTGGAAATTCAATTAATTTCCCCCTCAGTTCGCAGCAGCCTGGCCTCTCTAACCTTGGCATATTTACTCTCCAAGCCCCCAGCACAACATGGAGAATATACAGCAACGAGCTGGCAGGGAGCAACAAACATCCTCTCTGTCTCTGCCTCCATCTTTTTCAATTCACCCTTGTGGAAAATTGTTATGCACTCGTATTTGTCGAGAGCTCCTTCTTCTGCCAAAAAACACATCCGGTCCAGCCCGGCCGGTGTGGACCGCGGCTAGCTAGACCCATTCTGCTCTGCAGAGCTTCAAAGGCCACAATTCATTAGACCCTAGCTGTGCGTTTAAAAAGAATGACCAGAAATTAACAATGCTGTCTGTGGCGTAGAGAGGCAATCTGAAAACATCCATAAAAGTGTTGCCTTTGGATCTATTGATGTTGTCACTGGGATGTTGCATACTGCTGCCATGTAGCACGTTAAAGCAACAGCTTGTCACTTTGGGACATAAATTTGCTTTCTACAACACATATATACACTAAAAGTCAAAAATTCGGACACACTTTCTCATACAAGTTATACAAGTGCTAACAGTACTAAATATATGAGATAATCACGTCTTAGAGAGGTGAATAAGTCATGACACTCATGGAGACATCAGAGGCAGCTTTCACCAAGGCATGGTGAGCATTTTTACTACCCACTCAGTATTACCCTGACCAATCATCACTTATGACTGATCACAACCCCACATGAGGTCATTCATAGGTCATTAGGGAGGCCAGACAATAAAACTGTGGATACCAAAGCGATCCGTCATCCAGTTGGTCAATTTCAAGGCTCACAACTTTTTGTCGTGCTAGATGAAAGTCAAGAATCTTCATTCTTGACTTTAAAAATCGGGCTTGGTGGTGGAAACAACATCGTATGAAACTCAGCCCAAATTTGTACTGTCTGAACACTCTTGGGGATACTTTTGGTTAACTCGTTCATCTTCTTTCTGGGCCAATTGTATACTCTTCCACCTAATGTCATGTAAACTCATCATTCTGAAATGAATGACTTTCTCTCGAAGGGTGAAGGGTCAAGATCTGGGCCTTGCTGCTAATAATTAAGGGAGTAGTTGTCATCCCAGATATCCACCAACACTTTGGAGCTTCTCCAGATGCCAGGGTTCAGACCGCATCAACGCTGTCTTGTGATGTTTCTGAGCGCTTGTGCTGATAATTAAGCGTCATGCCATGTGCTATAATTTGAACTGTCATAATGTTAACTGTTGTTGCTGTGTTGCTCTCAGAGGCAGTGCATAGTTGCTGGCGATGTTTCAAGTGCTTTCTAGCCATGCCATGAGTAGCCACTGTTCAGTTGCTAAGCAGCCCTCATTACAACACTAGAGTGCATGATAAAAGTCACTTTTGCCCATATGGACAAGTAGTGCATCACTCTCAGCCTTTGGCTTTTGAAATGTGTTATCTCGTAGGAAAGATGACAGCTGTCAGATGTTTTTGGTGGGATTTTTTTTATTCCCAGAGATAAGTTTTAGGTCGAGGCTTTTTTGAAAATTACTTTCCCAAAAGCATTACCTGATTAATGTTAAAACACAGCAAAAACAATGACCTTTTAAACCCGCCTGTCTGTGTCTATCCGCTGGGAGGGCGGTAGAGATGACAAAGATGATGCAAAGCTTTTTTCCAGTGTTTATGTGTGAATCTCTACACCTGTAGGGACCAGAGTGTCCTTACAGAGATAAGAGGTTTGAAGTATTTGCGGTTGTGGTTGTGCATATGAGGCTGGATGTACAACATGTATTACGTATTGTGTGAGATCTTGAATGAAAAAAATCAAAGCAGCAGAAGAAAAAGAAAAACTGTTCAAATTTTGATACGATACGGAGACTGATATAGCCTGAGAGGAAGCAGCTGCCCTGTGGGGAGCTACTATTAAAAAGCTTTTGTACTCACATGGACTTTCAGCATCCGGTAGTTGTTTCAAAAGCTCCATTTTCATTTTGCTCTTGATTGTTCAGAGCCATTTAGGAGCACTTCAATCACTTGTGTAACACAAGGTATTTGCTATGTATAACTCTCGTAGAACTGATTTGCAGCTCATCTGGGTTTTGTCAGAGTGCAGGGGAAGATATGTGCAGTTACTTTAGCAGGTAAAAGCTGCAGAGTTAAACAGTCCACTAGAGATGAATGGCTCCGGATTTACCTGGATCAACGAACCGCATCCGCCGACTGATTTGGGATTCGCCACGCCTGCGAACTTCCCTGTCTTACAGCTGCTGCTAATGCTAACCCTGGGCAAAGTTTCCGAATTATGACGATAAATTGCACGAGGTGGAAAATCTCATTACGACGCCGGTAGCGACTAGATGTTTCACAGATGTAAGGAGTCTCAACTGATCCGATCGGTTTACGTCAGTGATCCATAAATGCCAGAGTCATTTGCCTTGGGTTTTCCCATCAGTGCAGTGCACAGCCAGCTGGGTAAAAATGAGTGGTTTTCCTACAGGGCAGCACTTCAGACAAACCACATACAACAGTTTTGCTATTAAAAGCCAGGGAGATAAAAAAATATATAAACGTGCTTCACAGTCATAAATACAAAGAGTTATTGAGGAAAAAAAAAGGCGCTGCATTTGATTACTGCGGCCTGTCTGACACAATACAGATTGCACACACATATAAAAGCTGTGCTGCAAATGTAGTAAATAACCTGAAGCTCACAGTGAGTGTGCCTCGGACTATCAGGCGTTTTAACTCCTACGCTCTGAAATAAACAGCAGAGCAATCAGAGAGGCGAGTGGTAAGTGGTGGTCATTTGTCCAGCGTTGTCCCCTGAAGATCTAAGACATTCAGAGCCGAAGCTGATGGACGCGACTGACACGGAACAACACGAGCTTCCTGGCTGCCAACGTCTCACACTGAGGGATTCATATGGATCTAAACTGACAGGGCTTCAGTTATTGACTTGTTTATTTATTTTTTGCTGATTTCTGCAAAAAGCGAATTATTATCATTGATTTTTTGTTTGCAACCCATGCAACTTTTAGACGTTTTTTTTACATGATGAATTAATGAGTATTACTACTTCCACCGTGAAAGCTCAAGAGACAGGGTTGTTTCATTATTCCAAGCACCAACACAAACAAGACGTCATCTGTTTGTACATGGAATGAGTTATTGAGATATACGGCTGCTGCTGTCCAGCCTGGCAGAGCGCAGGCTCCACCCTGCAGGGATCTCAGACCTCGCTCAAATGCTTCTTAAGTTCAACTGAAGCCGATACGAAGGCAGACAAATCAGACATGGTGCTTTAGCAACAAACATACCCTGCGTGTGAGCATAAGGATGCATAACAATTTTGTAAAAATGATTTATTTTGGAAGATTGTGTTCGAAATACTGCATGCAGTGACAGTGTTTATCCAGGGTCAAACAATAGACGCTACATAGAGAAGCCTTCACTGTATATGTAAAAGGTGTTCATGGTGGTAAAAGGTGTTGGGTGTACTTCATTAGTATGTTGACATGTAGGTTTCCAGGGAGTAACATCTGGTGAGAAGCACACTGTCTTCACTTAGAGACTATTTTTACAGCCCAAGCACAGAGGACCGATAGAGAGAGCCGTCACATGGTCCAGAAACAATCGCCTCCTTGTGTGTCCACATGTTTGGCCAACAAGTCGATTATGATCGCACACGGAGTCGTAGCCGCAGTGGGAAACAATGCTGCGCAGTGAACACGGATGTGGACGCGTCACACACATGTTCAGCACAGCAGCAGAGAAGACCTGGACGGCCACCGCTGACCGTCACTGAGAAGTGATGGAGGTTTTGGTCATTTTATCACCAAATTAAGATTGTGTTTTTGTTTCCGTACATGATAGTGAGTGTTCACAGTAAACTTTATCCAACAGATCAAAGTCTAACTATAACATTCCCCCCGTGGGAAATTTCTAGAGTAATACAGCGCCGTCCTGCTGGGATACTGCAAAAAATGGCGCGAAAAAGGCAATTTGTCAGTTTTTTTTTACCTCGTCCTATTCATTTCTTGTGGGAAATTATCCACAGCTTTTCATAAATTCGTACTCCGCAGAGAAAAGTAGCAGGACACTGAGTCCGATTCGCTGCACATTTTGGTGTGTTGCCTGGGTGTTCTCAACAGTTGTGTCGCTATTAACATCAAAACAAGGTATGTGGAAGAGGAAAAAGATGAAGATGAATAAGAAGAGGAAACATGAGCAATAATGAGGGATCAGTGTTTTGCATTTCATCACCAATTAGTCAATTCAAAGGACAGAAAAGGAAAGAAATACAACATTAACATAAGCTCACTCTTTCCCATGAATGAGGCAAATAAAATGATCAAACAATTCCTGAACTTGAACTACATATTCTACAATCTACAATTACAATCATTTTTTTCCCCAAAAAATGTTAAAAAAGCAAAAGCTGTGAAACAAAATCATGCTAACTTCTGTCCCCAGAAGGCTTTGCCTCAACCAGTGTAGAATATGTTTGATTGATGCATTTCTGTTGTGTGACTAATCGGAAGATTTTTCCCATCCGTCCAAATCACATTCCAGACATCATCCTGTGGGGTGGAGCCAACTCAACTCAAATTCCAACTCATGAATCGAATGGAGGCCAGTTCTAAAAATCTGAATTTTTGCACAGCCCTGCTCTTTTTTTTCCCTTTCCCAGCATGGACAGACGATCCCCTGACAGCTCCGTCTATTGACCCGTGTGTCCTTGGACAAACGCACACTTTAGTGATCTTGGCACGACGCTGGCCCGTCTGTCCCCGTCACCTGCTTGTTCCCTTATGCATCAGCGGCGCAAAAATCTCAGGAAACGTCAGCTTGAAGCCGGCGCCGACACCGCGGCCGGCTCCATGGGCGTGAGCCGGCTGTCCCGCTGAGCCCCTCCACGCCGCGGCTAATCTCGCCGCCAGCCTGCGGGGGCCCCGCCGCTCGCCGCCCAGTGCTGGAGACGAGACGCGGACAGCCGGGGCGGCTGGGGTTGGTGGCAGCGTTTGCTCACCGAGGAGAAACAGGAAGAGGAAACTACAAGCTAATGGCTAATCCTGTGTGCACAAGACCACCAGAGAGGATTGGCCGGGGCTAAAGACAGAGCTACAGGGGATGGAGGATTGGGGATCGGACCAGGCGTGAGGATAAGAAGAGATGGAGACATGGGAGGGAAAGTAAAGCTGGAGCAGGGTGTGAAAAGTAAACATGCACCGATTGCTGATCAGATTGTATGTAACAGCTAAACAGATGCCAATATTAAAACTATTCAAGTCACTTACTCTCAAAACTAAGATGTCTTAAGTGCTGCTTTAAGAACTGCTCTACACTCAACAATGAACACGATTCATCAGGGTATCTGCAGAAATCCTTGAGTCGATTTCACTACCTTTTCAAGACTTCTTAAAGGGCCTTCACAAAACCTTTAAGACCCCATCGTCATTTAAAGTTGTATTCAACAGCGATAGTTTGCAATTAAACCTACAGCGACCAACCATTTAACAGACCTCAGATCTGCTGGGAAGCTACAAATAATAAATTAAACCAAAGTTTATTAAAGTATATGTTTGGTCAAAATAAGTGAAACTCTGACTCTCAGTGATTCACCATAAACATACCAGACCTTTTGCAGTCAAGCTATTTGGAAAGAGCTTAAATACCAACAAAATGCAATACCACTGCAATGAGAGGTCACAAAACTGTAACATTTTTTTCACAAAAACACAACTTTATATGCTGTTGGCAAATAGATTGTAATATTCTCAGGCTCAGCTCTGACACATGGGCAAAAACCAACAATATCCTCAACAAAATCTCCCAAAATATCCCCCAAAAACCCTTCATTTCCTGCAGGCCCCCACGGCCATCTTGAGTAACCACAAATGAGCCACGTGAAGACAGAAACAATCCGACAGACCCTGGAGAAGAAGAAGAGGTGGGGGAGAGAAAAATGTGAGGAGGCAAATGTGGTCAGTGCCCGAGATGACAGTACAATGTCTGGACTGTAATAAAATTATCATAAAATCTAATTTATCAGCGCGGCGGCTTGTGCATTACAACAACTCGCTGCAATGTATTAAAGCCCAGTCGCAGTATTAACGTCTGTGTGAGAAACACCCGGGGTCCATTCGCAAACTCACGGATGACGACTTTAGATTCTCAGAGCAAGTTAATGCAGCAAACTTTGCAGATGGGACGGAAGGGTCAACTAGGAAGGTTTTATATCCATAACAAAACAAGTTACGCTGAGTCCTACACCAAACCAAAACGAACCTACCTGCAGTCTCTATATGACTTCAGATGATATGAATCAGGTGCTAGAAAGGTTTTGTGTTTGTAGGTGCATTTGCATTACAGCATTTTTGCTGAATAAAAACAATATTTCCAAAAATTATGAATTACAACTGCTTCTTGTAGGTGATTACACCAAAGGGTGTTTTACCTATGAGCTGCAATTCTTGTACCTTATTCTAGTCCAGTCCTCTATTCTCTATGTCTGTTCTTGTCCATCTTCTGAGGGGAAGACAAGCACAAGACCACGTTCTTTTGGAGAAAAAGGACAACCCCTCGGATCCAGAATCACTGCACCCCTAGACTGTTAAAATGTCTTATTTACGAACCCGACTGGACAGTTTTGCTTAACAAAAGGTGGCGAACCCAAGATGAAAACAAGGCTCTTTGTTTTTGGTTTTATTTAAATGCCATTATTATTATCATTCTGAATGTTTATGTTATCTTTTTCTTAGACGTTTCGCTTGTTTGATGGACAAACATGGAAACATTGTGTTGATTTTTTATATCAGATATTTCAATTCGATTTAGAAAAAGTGCAGTCAGTCATCTTGTGGGGAGCCAATAGGTCATGTGACCCTGCCTACTGTGCGTTTCAGTTAAAAAGTTTTGCAAAAAAGGCTGCGATACATTGCATACATACATTACATATTCCTCAGGGTGATCTGGGGGGAAAATGCACCTCGTGTGTCTCGGAGATAAGAGCGTGTTTGGCGGAGGCGCTGATGCAGATGGATTTAAAGCTGCCTTTGAATGCCTGGTGCGACGAACCCTCCTGGTTACTTAGCGCGTCTCTCTAAGACGAGGGACGTGACGCCGTCCTCGTTTCACTGTGAGAAAGGAACGAGTGTGTCTGCATTAACCTCTATTAACCCGTCAGCAAACAGTGCCTTGTCTTGAAGCACTGCGGCATTAGCATTCGCTTGGAGCTGTGTTCCTGTCCACCTCGGAGGTCAACCGCACCACCGTCTCCTCATAGAAACCATGATTTGAAATGGACGAGGATCAGAAAAAGCTGCGCTCTGCTGCAGTGCAGCTACCGCTCCGAATGACTAACTCTGAAACGAGGTTTTCCACTGAAAGCAGCCGCCTGCTGTTTCTCGAGGTGATGCAGATTAAACCGAAATGTAAATATTGTTGTGATAGAAATCCTACAGCGCGAACAATAGTACAATAAGGTGGAACATTGAGGAGAGTTGCATGTACTGAACCCCGGCTCTCCAGGGGGGCTCTACCTCCAAGCACTGTTTTCTGGTCTTATCATATATTTGCATGAATTTACCATTTCTCATTTATGTAACTTTTTCTGAAAAAACAAAACAACAACAACATTGATTTAGCTACGTATTGTCGATAGAGCACTTTGTTGATTTGCTTCAAAGAGCATTACACAAGTTCAGTTAAATTATTGATCGCACTACATGGGGAATGTATTGATCGCAACAACAAGAGCCTCCTGCCAAGGAATTCTGACACGTCTGTTGTTGGATCCGCAGAGTTTTTCGTGGCAGTGAAAAGCATTGGAGGGAGTTAAAAAATATGTGTCAGGGCAACTTTCCAGCAGCAGAGAGAAGATGCTCAGACACCAAAGTGAATTCTCGTCTTTTACTGGTTGTGACCATTTTCGTTTATTTCAGCAATGCCGATTTGTTCAGATTATAACACCATAAAATCACGGTTCAACGGGACGACGGAGGCAGTCTGCGAAGCTGATGATGAGCCTTAATAAAAACAAGTGTTGATTGTCTCTGTGGCCTTACAATCAACACCTCAAATAGGAATTATGTGACTAGCTAGTTCACATGTTCGAGCCGTTCTTTTCACCTTACTGCCAGTGACAGTTCATTGCAGGTGCGAGGTGAGAAAAGGTGTCACCTGCAAGAAAAAGAGAAGCATCTGCAAAAGCAATTAACTGACAGGTAAATAGACTTTTTGCCAACTTTTGTTAGCAGTGCTGCCTCCAAGGAAATGTTGCCTTTTATAAACTGTGCCGCTACACATTTCCGACGTACACAATACTTCAGACGTATAGATCCAAACAGAGCTTCTATTAACGTCCTACTCCTCTCCACAGGTAGATGTCACCTGAAAGGTGAGATTGATAACCTGCTCATTAGCTTGTTCGCTGACAAACTGTGGTGTTCTGATGAGATCAGGGGAAAAAAAATAACCTACAATTGATACTCATTGTGCAGTCTGATAGAATATTTAACTTTAACCCTGCACTACGTAAGTACTGTATAGTCATCAATTGACCTTTCACAAAAGCCCCGCCCCCTGAATGACTGTTGCTATACCCGAGATACTTGACACAGATAAGAATGTATGCGATATCCTCCAGATCAAGGTGTTACAGTGTGCGGTGGAGGAATATTAAAATTAACATTTTTAAAATAAGAAACAAAGGGGGCACTACGACCATTGAAGCAAAAGCTTATCGGTCAGTGGACAGATCAGAGAAACACACAGCCTTGTGGACCAGTCATGCTCTTGCAGTACCTGGGTTAAGTCCTCTTACGTTAGCATTATTAATGTTAAAATGTGTTCATCTGTGTCCACATCCTCCTGAAGAGCATTAGCACTAGGGTAGTTAGCTACCTAGCAGGCGAACAAGGTTAAGTTAGATAGGTGGTCAACATCCTTTCCATCTGGTTCACATCGCTTCACCTTTTTGCACGTCAGAGGGGGTCAACAGCCTGACGGACATTGTTTACATGGAAACGGTTGCTAGGATGTTTGATTGGACAATACCTGTTTAGGGGTGGGGTTTTTTGCAAAAGGTCAATTTATCCCAATAACTTTCACCCCGTCAAACACTTGTTCCTTTACCACTCTGTGTTACTCTGTGTGTAAACATGCGGGGTCCCTGGGCAACAGTCTTTATCAGAGTGTGTGATCTGTTTAGGTCCAGTGGTTCACAGCAGCTCAGGCCGGATGATGGACACCGCAAGATTCACCACGGTACTGAAGGAAACGCGTGACGCAGAGCTCACATTACACCCTCATCCACGTCCTCCGAGCCCTGTAGCACCTCACAATGACATTACTGTATAATATCGTTCTCCCCTTTGGTGGAGAAACCCCCCCCCCCCCTTATAGCGTACATGGTGTAGATGGAGATTGCCCCTACACGCAGTTTTTATGGTCCCCAGCTGTAGTTTTGTGCCCCGTCGACAATGTGTGAAATGACTGCGATTATAGTTTCAGTGTTCAGAGTTTTCTCACACACTTAAAATGATATCAGCTTTTATAGTCTATACACACACAAGAAAAGGACAAACACACACACACCTGAAACAAACAGAGCCTGTTACAATATACAGTTGTATACTGTGGTATACAAATATGACTATGAATATGACTTTTGGGGAAAATTAAGAACAAAATGACATAAATTAATCAAATTTCAGTTTTAATAATGTGAAATAATGTGAAAAAATGACAATGAAAAGGTAAGATTTCCAATGAGTATCTCAGCTTAAATCGTCCTTTAAATATAGCTCTGTTTGATGTGGGACAAAATAAAAAGAAGTGCTTTTAAAAAGTGTGTTCCTCAAAGCCAGACTCAGACATCTTTGCTAAGCAAATACTCATTTTCCTCACGGCTCCAATCAGAGCCGACGCGTCGACGCTCAACACGACGGGCGTCTCGACTGTAAACAAACCGCGAGCCACGCCGGGTGTTCCCTCAGCACAGACGACCAAAGTTCTGCTCTCCGCACACAAAAGCCTTCAGTTTCCCCCCCCGCACGCTTCACATTACTGCCGCCGGGGATTTGCACGTTCCTCCCGAGATGAGCGTCGAATCTCACAAATAAACAGCCGTCAGATGTTTACATACGGAGCACGCCGCTGTCGAGGGTCTCCAGAGAGAGAGAGGGAGAGCTCATTTACACGGTCGATGAGAGGAACCAGGAACTGCCGTCTTTGGTTCGGGATGACTCAGACTGCATTTAGGTAAAGAGGGAGACATTACAGAGCTGGAGGGGAACACTGCATGTAGCAGCTGAACCGCTGTCCAAACTTCCTCAAATTGCATTAGGCGGCAAAACACGGCGGTGGAGTGTTTACAATCCCTGTAAATAAAACAGATAAACTCCATAATAAAACTGAAGCCAGCCAACCTTCCCTCTACGTTCAACTGAAGTTTCATCTCGTAGCCTTCGCTCCGTTCTGTAGATGTTAAGATGCCTCCTGATCCAGAGCTTTGTGAACGTGTCTGTATAGAGGATGTTGCACCCCATAAGGTTGAGTAAGCACAGACGGTTTGTAGTGTATACTGTAAATCAGACAGTTGGTTGTGTACAACTACATTAACCTAATGGTAACAGTGTGACGTTTACGTCAGAGATCACATGTTCTGCTATTCAACATAGCTGCTGTGCACAGAGAAACACATCAGGACTGGAGTCTGGCAGACTTGAAACCTCACCTGTGAACATGAGTCCCCTGAAAAGTGACCTGTTCTATAGTTACTGCTTAACAGAGCATCAGCAGAATAATAAGTGCGGCAATTATCTTCCAGCAAATGAGAAAATGTTCTTCTCCAAAGTAAAGTGACTCATAAGATAGAAGTACATAATGTGACTATCCACTCTTTCTCTCCTCTAATGGTGTGTTCTTTCTTTCTTTCTTTCTTTCTTTCTTTCTTTCTTTCTTTCTTTCTTTCTTTCTTTCTTTCTTTCTTTCTTTCTTTCTTTCTTTCTTTCTTTCTTTCTTTCAGTCTTCATACCTGGAATTGAGGCCAACGTTTTTCTGTAAGCTCAAATTGCTTCGCCAGCATCATCCAGCCACACACACACACACACACACACACACACACACACACACACACACACACAGAGTCTCTAATGAGCTGCGGTAGCTCGCTGCTGACAAAGGAAACGACAGCTGGCGTGATTACAGAAATCTGGGACTTGACCAAACTGGAACTTGTGGAAAATGATCTGGGGGAGAAGCAAGTTTTTTTTTTTCTTTTTTTTTTTTTTTTTAGAGGGCATTAATTGAGCTTGGAATCCAACACCCGGCGAAAAAAAAAAAAAAGAAAAGATGAGATGAAATAAATCTCACATGCACATCACCATGGCGACTAAAAACCTATGATGGTATGAATAAATTAGGGGTGTTAAAAATAATAGTAGTGAGTGTGTTGATAACTGTTTTTTTGTTTTTTTTTTTTACCCTGGAAGTGAGAAACTAAGCCAAGACCAGCATTATTGTTCCATTACAGTCCAAGTGTGTGTTTGTTTTTTTAGGCTTACATAAGGATGCATGACCTGAAATCCCCAGGGAAAGGCCAAAAGGACGAGCGGGTGTCTCCATGGCTGCTGCATGACGGATTACGAGCCTTCATTTATCTGGGACATCCGATCTGTGCCCCTGAGTTCAGACTTTACAGCTGTGTCAGTGACACTGTAAGACAGCACTGTGTACAGCAGATGGTTACGCTTCAATGTGAGCCCAGCTGAAATATAGGCTTCCCCGGAAACTCCAAGATACAATCTGCCATTGCTCTTATTTATCGGTGGCGTGTTTTGACTGGCTTTGGGTTTATGTGCGTTTTTCTTTTCCTTGACTGTTTTTAGGGAACTTTCCATAACTCCACATGTCACATGTTGACATAGGCGAGGGTGAAGCATGGTCTTCAGGCTCGGTCTAAACACTGCAGCGAGAGAGACGTTATCTTTCCATTGTCAGCCAGACAAAACAAGGTGCTCCATCCATTTTCTTAACATGCTTTATGCCTAAAAAGCATCACAGGGGGTTAACTGGTGTGTGTTTGTCTGGACGTGTGTCTGGACACACACACACACACACACACACATTCATTCATTGTCTCACTCACTCCTAGGGCCACTGTAGGCCCTGTTTACATAGCAATATTGTGTTTACTTTTCAGTCGCCATTTGCAAATAGTTCCAGGTGCAGACATCAATGTTGTGAAACTGCATGAGACGATAGTGCAGTACACACACACGGCCAGTAGTTGGTGTTGTGAACTTATGATGAACTAAAACTGCCTGTTCTCAAAAAGTTCAGTTTTCACCATCAACATGGAGACAGAGACGGGGCTGTTTACACTCTAGAGCCTGTTTCTGGATTGTTCCATTTCCAGGCCACACAAATATGTAATAATAATAGTGATTGATATCTTTTCATCCCATTAAGCCATGGATGATTCATCCCTTGGCCCTTGGGGTGATTAACTTCTCGAAATTGGCGCCGCAGCAGATGGGTTGAGGTGCCTTGTTCAAGGACACTACAGCTGTGTGGGAATTCGAACCTGAGACCTTGAGGTCACAAATCTAGGTCCTTAACCCCTTAGAAGAGACTCCTGGGAGGAAACCAGAGTACCTGGAGAAACCTACGTAGAGAAGAGGAGAACATGTGAACTCCAAACAGAAAGGCTCTCAGTCTAAGTTGAAACTCGATCACAGGTTGATTGGTCACCAAAGTGATTGCATGTAGACAGTAGACCAAGAGGTCGGAGGTTGGATGATGTTGTAGAAACAGCACTGAGCTACTTTTTTCGCCATGTAGTCGAGGAGTTTGTTTTGGTGTCAAGTCTAAAACTGAGGAAGGTGAACGGCATGAACAAGCAGCAAAAGGACAAGTCGAATAAGGTACGTACACAAAATGTACTGAGACGATTTTGTTTTTCCTTCAACTCTCCTCGATTAAGTATTAATAAAGCTTTTCATCAGGAGACGTCCTGGCCCGCAGAGTACCTTCTCATCCAACCAATGGGATCCAGATTTACAATCGACAACAGACTTGGCAGGGACGGTTCACGACAGCAGCTATAAAAAACCCGCCCCCGCACATACACACACAAAAACACTTTTTTTTTTTTTTCCTGAAGTGCCCACCTGAATCCCCTGCTCCCTCTCTTAATCCCAGTCAAATCCTGCCATTACAGCGAAAAAAAGAAGGCCAATCCTCCCATCTCTCCGTCCGTCTCAATATCTCTCCTATCCCCCCCCCCCCATCTTTTTTTTTTTCCCCTACGCTCGCAATTGCTCTCTACCACTCTGCTCTCTCAGCCCTGTTCAATTATTTTCAGGGCGGCAAAAAATATATATATATATGACAATAAAATCCCAGACGCCGGGGCTGGCCCAGAGGTGACCCCACAAATTCCCATCAGCCCCCGTCCCACTTCTGTGCCTCGGCTGCTGATGGCTCTGACACGCGGCGTCTGCCAGTCGCCGCTAACGCCGCCTCCTCACACCAGATACCGTCTGAAACACCGACACCGCCCCGACTCATCTCATCCACAGCCTCCTGCTGTGCCCACACACACACACACACACACGCAGATGCACACAGAGGCAAAGGGAATTTTAATAATAATTTCAGAGTGGTATGATTGGATACGTTCCCGTGGAGAGACGGGGGGGGGGGGGGGGGGGGGGAGCAGAAGCCAGAGAGGTGAGAGATGGAAAAATGAGGGTGTGTGTGTATATATGTGTGTGTGTGTGTGTGTGTGAGAGAGAGAGAGAGAGTGGATGAAGGGATCTAACGACTTTGCTTCTATCTCATTTGCAGATCCTATCCCTCTCAGTCTACATTACGATGTTATCCCCCGTGCCAAAATAAAGGCTTATCGGCCCGAGCCTTTTCCCCGCGAACGCCGCCTGAGCGTGAGCCCCGGCGAGGTCGGGGGACGCACACACACACACACACACACACACATGCACACAGATCCTCTCGTGAGGAGTGCGGCTTTCCTTCCCGCACACAGGCGTATTTGCTGCAGCGGGGTCCTCATCCCTCTATCTGTGTTTGGCAATCACAGGCTTCACATCTGAATAGGCAGGGAGTGTGTTGTGCCGCCGTTCGGTAGATGCTTATCCACGGTGATTCATGAACCAATGAAAACATTATTTTGTAATAAAAATGATAAACTGTGACTGTTGGTTATATGTGTGTGTGTGTGTGTGTGTGTGATGCGCCGAGCTGCTGAGCTTCATATGACAGTGTTTTAAATTACAACATCAAGGCAAAGAAAATCAAAACGCAGTGGTGCTGGTTGTGGTTGATTCAAGCGATTTATAGCTAATGCGCCACATCATCACAGGAAATGAAACAGACAAAATGTTCAAACTTTGCGTCCAGACTAATGATATTAGATGTGTATGCTCTGACTGTGCAGCAAAATGGCTTTTGATTTGTCACTGGCCAAGCTGGCCCAAAATTTGACAATTTGAGGCATTTGCATCGTCATTAAAATGACACTTTAATCAACAGTAGGGGGAAACAGAGAGAAAATAAGAGGGAAAAAGGAGGAAAAAACACAAGCTAAATAGCAAACCAAACCAGTGTAGAGATAAGTTTAAGCATGGATTTATATGAAATAGCAGTAGAAGAGCAAGGTTTGTGAAAGTTAGGAGAGGAGATGCTCTCAGAGTTACATGAGCGACTGTACGTGATGTGGATGAACCTCACGGGACTTTCAAGTCAGCGTCAGCTGTTGCTGCTCCATCACTACCACGTCCTGTCCAGTAACTCAACAAACATGGCAGAAAATGAAGCCATCAATCACATCCTAACCCGGCAGCAAGGTTGGTTTGGCAGCAAGTCGCAGAACGTCAGATACAGCGCACACACACACTGTGTTTGGTCCATTACAGGACACAGGTACACTCCATTGACTCTGAAATGGTGTGATTCAGAGCCTCCACTCGACCTAAGCATGCAGGTTATTCTGGGGGAATACCTGCAGATATGGGGAGGACATGCAAGCACACATTAAAGCCCTCTGTCCCACCAGGATTGAAACCCTCTCAACTGTGAGGTGTCATTCACCAACCCACCGCGTCGTCAGAAGTTAAACACGTTATCATCCCAGTTGCACTAAGTCAGGGATTGACTTTCAGTTTCACACCCGGACCTGATCGTAATACCGATCACGCCCTGGAGGTCACTCCTCCAGCAGAAGCGTAACTTTGAGCCGCTCTAGGCATGCTTGCACAAATCACCAGCTGTGTGCAGACATTTTTATTTATTTATTTATTTACTTACTTATTTTTGGCTGGATTCTGTTAAACTGCCATAAAAGCGGTGCAGCTTTTCCTCACTGTTGAGAAGCATCAGCTCCAGTGCAGTTCAGACTAGAAGCCACTCTGCCCCCTCGGCTTTCACCTGCCTATTAGGCTGGAACATATTGGCTTGATAGGGTGTGTGTGTGTGTGTGTGTGTGTAGGACAGGCAGCACAGAATGACCAAATAGGACACACACACACACACACAGGCGGGCTGGCTGGCTGGCTGTGGCGAGCCTTATCGCTATGCCACAAAGTGGGAAGATTAGATTACTCACTTCCCTAAACCTCTAACTTGGTTACCATGGCAATAGCAGTGGCGGCGGCGGCGGCGGCGGCATTGCGTCAGCGCGGCGTCTGCCGGAGCGGGAGAAGCAGGGACGGAACGATCACCGGGGCAACCGCAGGTCAGCCGGACATTTCTAGCTCGCCAAGTCACAGCTGCGTGCTCTACTCTGACTCTTTACGGTTGAAAGGAAAGAAAAAGAAAGAGAGCGAGAGAGAGAGAGAGAGAGTGAGGGAGGTCATTTTAAGGTCGAGACTGAAACCGGAAGAATACGGATCAGATGATTCATCGTCACCGCTAATGTTAACTGAAACTGGTCGCAGACTCGATTCGCCGTGCCGCGCTACGACGAGAGTCGATGAAATAATAGCTCAAAGTGCAACCTCGCCTAATCATTTTTGTGCATTGCTGCATAATGACCAGAGGAGATCAATTGAAATTGAATTCATAATTGCGCCGCGGCAAGAACCTTGCCCCTAATTCAAATTAATGAAGTGCTTGCAAATCCATAGTGCTGTGGTTCTGATCATTAGATTAATTACCCCAATCAGGCTATTGTATTTCAATTAGGCCGTGTGCAGTGTTTATCTTTTCATTAGTCAACACTCAGAAAAGTTCAGCGTGAGAGACGGAGCGGAGACGTGCGGCGCTCGGCCCATCTGAAATCGTTGCCTTTTCCAAAACGCTGATCGGGCCTCTGATAGCACTGAAGGACAAGTGCTTGGGAAAAAAAAGACAAATCGCAGCAAATTATTTGATAGTGAATTGAGAGTGAATTACTTTGGAGGTAAATGCTGGCATCTCGCTGCCCCTGTGGACTCATAATAGAGTCGTTTTTTTCTCTTCTTTTTCTTTTTTTTTACGATTCAAACAGAAAAATGGCTCCGCTAAGTTACAGGACACCGTTTTGACCTTGACAAAGCACTTAATTTAGATAAGAGTTACCCTTTGAAACCCGAGTGAAATTAGGTCACTTTAATGCTGGGAGCCCGCAGAGCATGACGGAGTTGAAAATCTTTGACTTTGCGGCCTGCGGCCAAACCCGCCGTCTCAGCTGTTCCTGTTCAACAGTGAGTCAGGTCTACATCAGAAAGTTGAAAAGAAACCAGATTACATCTTCTGTTCTCACTCAACCTCTGATGTTATCTGCTCTTATTTGCCGCAATTCTGTTGATTTCTTGCACAGTGTAATCTTTATATATATGTATATATATATATATATATATATATATATAGACTTCTCCTGCACTGTGACCTTCTTCCATCCTTTCCTATTCTATTCATTTGAATATAAAGTTACATAGAAGACACATCTATCTATACATTTGTTATCTTCCCCTCTTGTATCTTAATTAAGGGTAGTGCTGGGGTCTCACAGGGCAAACTCATTACTTACTTTTCTGTCCTATTCTTCCTCTTCTTTCCAAAGGTCTACTTCAGAAAGCAGAAAACAGTCTTTGGGATATTATTGCACTCACACCTTGCCATTTCACCCCCACAACTCTCCATCGTTTTCTATTCCTGTCCTGATCTCATGCACGTTTCCCAAGCTTTCCTTGCTCGAGTTTTCGTTGGATCTACTTGAACATTTTTCAGAAACCAGATATTTAATATTGAACTGAAAAAGCCACAGTTAAAGCACTTTTTTTTTAAAAAAAGTACAACTTGGTGAATAATTGAACCTAACAAGCTGTATTCAGCTGATATCAGTGACTGAGAGTGCATTTAGTCCTCGCTATTGTATCTCACTTAAGCAGGAATGGATTTTCATGGTTCCTTGAGGATGGATCTGGATACTTTTCATTTTTCACTTGGGTCACAGTTTCTCTACAGACAAAAACGTGTATGCCCGGGTTTCTTTTTTTCCTTTTTTTTTCTTTTCCTCTGAGGGCCTGCAGACATCTCAAGGCTTTGGTTGTCCTTTGTCCCTGCATGATCATGTGAGTGCAATTCAATTTCTCCACTGTACAATCTGATTTGGACAAATGGCTGATTCTGACTGCGGCGACCATGTGACCAGGATCGTGTCTTAAGGGTATCGCGCTGCATGGCGGACTTGTGCTCTCACTTATCAGATAAAAAAACAAACAAACACACAAGGGAGGATGCTCCTGCAAGCATTAATGCACACACTGGCCTGGACACACACGCACACACAAATGGCCAATAAGCCTGGAAAACTGCCAGGTGACCAGAGCTTTATGCGTGTAGATTTATCATTGCCCATTAAAATACATTTGATTTTTACCAGGATGGCTCCTCCACTGCTGGTTTCCTCAACAGGAGTCCAGCTCTCCTTTTACAACCACTTTCTTTAACCTTCTCGCCCTGCTCGTAAAACACCACCACCAGCAGCTCTCCTCCCCTCTCCTCTCCTCTCCTCTCCTCTCCTCTCCTCTCCTCTCCTCTCCTCTCCCTCCACTTCTCCTCCTGTATCTCGACATCTTTTCCGACCTCTGCTATGATTCTATCTTTATAGGGTGGTGTTTGTGTTCCTCCTCCTCCTCCACCCTCCTGCATCCTCCTCATGTCCTTGCCCTCTTCTTCTGCCTCTCATTCCTCTCTCTGCCCCCGAGCTATTTTTTTCTTAATTGTCTCTTTGGCTCCTTGAATGATCGATTCGTCACATTTATCTGACAGTTTGAGACGAAGGACAGTTCCCCGGCTCTCACGTTAAACCAGCTGGAGGTCTCTTAAAGGTGAATGTTCATAATGAGCTTTCATGGGGATATTCAGAGGAAACTTTTCTCTTCTTTTCTTTCTTTGGCTTGTTTTTAAAGGATGGCAAGTTGATTCTTGTGTGCAAACACTTCAGCCATTTCATGTTAGGGCAGACAGACACTTTTTCATTCCCTCATTACACATTTGGTGTTTTAATTAAGCGTTTGAAAGGGTCTGCTGGATGTAGTGCAGGCTGTGAATGCTTTGACTAGATCACAGATTCAGAGAGAGGCGAAGGGCTGTCAGCTGCGTTTGTGCGGTTAGTAATGTTGAAATCATTTGGTTATTTATTTCAGGAAAGATTTGTTCATCTTCCTGTTTGGTTGGAGTCAGTTTGCCTCCTTTCTTACTCATTTTGTTAGAGACCTTTCCCGGCAAGTATTTCTAGAGACCCTAAAAGTGATTCATGTCTCCACAACTGTGGCGAAATTAGGGCAATAAAAGGCTAAAAAACACTCCTGGGACGCGTGATGGACCATAACATGCAACACATTAAAGGCAACCTCAAATGCAAAAAAAGGAAGGTTTTTTACCTTGGTTTTGTAGAACAGCGACATGTAAAAGATGTCTGGCAGTTCTAAAAACATTATCATGAATGTGATGCAAACCAGCCGCCAACCCCACATAATAAACATAAATCTGTCTTTGTCCAGGTACAAAAGTAACTGAGGGTACCCGACTGTGAAGAAGCAATTTGGTGAAGCTTCAGTTGAAATGAAAGTCTATGTGATATCTGATTCCTCCTTCACTTAGTTCAGGAAAAAAAAAAAGGTCGCTAAGCTTTAGTAAGGAGTGTAAAGTCATGTGATCATTCATATGAGCAGTAGCCAATCAGAACCTGTAACAGACTGTAATATCCCCACAAATAGCACCACCCTAAAATTTGCTTGTAAAAGTTCTTGCAAACGAGCATCTAGGCCTCTGATAAAGACCGGTGTTCCATAGCTTCTATGTTAACACCTGAGAAACCAGGATAAACTCATCCATTCTCGGTCCCCTTTAAGGTCTCACGTTGCCTCACTTCACCCTGCCGTGCCTCGGGATCGTTCCCGGCGCGATGATAAAAGAAACTCGACATAAAACGGCAGAAATGTTTTGAAAACCGTGTTGAGAAGACGTACATGAAAATGTATGTCCCATTTAGTTTCCTCTCCTCCACATGTGCCTTATCTCTCCTCTCCTCTCCATCCATCTCTGAATCACTCGCCGTCTGTTTCCCCGGTCCTCTCTTATCTATTTTGCGACTTTCCTCAGGCCATTTCTTTGCCCCTCTCCTCCTCCTCCTCCTCCTCCTTCTCCTCACCCCAGCCCTCTCCTCCTCCTCCTCCTCCTCTCTCTGGTTGACCTAGCACCAGTTTCATTTCCGCTCGTTCATCTGTCTGTCTGCCATCTTTTTTTTTTCTTTTTCCCCTCGCTCTCTCTCAGGGAGAAGGCGACTAATCTCTTCTCCAATCTCTCTCTCATATATGCTCGGTGAGGCTCCGCGCGTGAGAGTTAATGAAGGGGCTGCATGGGTAAACACACCGGGCAGCAGACGGAGACAGCCCGGAGTAAATACAGGAACGAATGCGGCGGGACGAGCACGGACGGATGAGCTCGGGCGCTGACGTCGGAGCGGAGGCTTGTTAGTCAATTAGGCAACAAATTAGAGTCTTAGCTGAGTGACATTATTAATCAGCTGGAGGTTTAACGTGATTAGTAACTCACACAAAAGTTCTTCATGAAAAGTCATCGGCAGCCCTGAGCTCTTCCCTCACACCCGCGATTATTAATCACAACGTTGGCCGCGCACTCGCCGCATGTACAGCCCGACGCCGGCTTTAATTTCTGATCACTGAGCAGAGAATAATGAGAGATGCTGAAGGCGAATCTAGCTACGATGGGTTCAGCCTTAAAACCAATACATCTTGGTTTTAATCATATTGTAGCCATTTCTGTCTTTCAGAAACGGTTTTGTCTGGTTTAGGTCGATGGAAGGTAGCTTCATTTTAGTCAACTTTTATGCAAATGTCCTCAATGTGGGACCAATAAAGGTTTATCTTATCTTACAAAGGTTCATCGTTTAGTCAAATTGTCTATTTTTCTCCTTTTTTGCCTGCGTTAAAACGTAGTGAATCTCTCTTTTAAAAGATCGATTCTCAAGATGATTTAAGAGACAAAATTAGGAGCAATCGAACAATGTTTCCAGAATAGCATCTATTGAAGGGTCCTCCGTGTTGTTATTGTACTGTATGGTGAAATACATGAATACAGCTCAATATCTACATTCAGCTTCAGGGGCAAACTGGATGCATTCTGAACATCCGGAAGGCCGCAAATTACCATTTCTTTACCAAAGAACTATTGTTAGCTCTGCTTAGTCATATGACGCATCGTCAAACTTTTTCTGTTACGAAACCAACGCTGAGCCGTGTCGTGACACAAATACAGAAAGTGCAAATGTTCTGTGGGAGTGGATTTGTATGTTGGACTTGAAGTCGAATTAATCACTGTGAGATTAGAAATCCCACGTAGTGTGTGCCAGTACCGCTGCGTGTTGTAGCAGAGGACTGTACGTACACACACACACACACACACACGTACACACACACACACGTACACACACACACACGTACACACGTGTTGTGTCACCGCTGACCATTTTCCAAACCTTACTTTGGATTCCACATAATTTCCTGCCTCCCGGGCCATAAATTTCAGGACGCTATTAAAATTATCTTGCAGTGGCTCGAAAACTGCTCGAAATGCTAAATCCATCACAGGCCTTTGTTTTTATTATTCTAATTTTCTGTCACAGTTGCATTTATTATTCACCGCAGCAGATATGAGCAATCATTTCAAATGATGTAGTCAAGGCTGCTTTGACATGCTTTTCTTTTCTTTTCTTTTTTTTTTTGCCTTTGTAAACACTCGCTGATTCCTGCTGCATTATTCTGCCGAGACAGATGCGAATCTGACAAAAAAAAACGTGAATAAAGGCACGGAAATGTGGATTGATACCACACAAGAGGTTGTCGCTGAGCTGCTCTTTTTGTAGTTTTTAATTTCCATACTAAAACCTCGGCAGCTCTTGACAGCTGTCACACCAGAACAAACGGAGGACAGCCGGGTCCAACCTGTGAATATCGTCACATGATGCAGATGCTGAGCTCAACATGTGACCTGGTCACACATCCAGCAGATACGGAAACACATTAACATTCCTATTGGATAATCTGCTTCCACCTGATGAATCTAACGTTCAAGACCCCATAACTCTGACTGATTCCTTCCTCTATGTTCCTCAGGTAGTTGCAAACTCTAGCTCGGTTATGTCTTGTGATATAAAGACTTTATAGTGTCTCATTTCTGCCGTAACTTTCTCAGTTTTCTAAAATCGAGTTTTAGAGGCAATCGAACAAACAGATTAATATTCAGCGTATTTCTCTGGAAAAGTTGTTTATGAATTGTCTTTCTTTGTTGTCCTGAGCTACAATGTACACAGTCGTGTTCACAGTTTACGTCTGCATCAGCGTGTGAACAGTAAAGAGTCTAGACCAGGATTAGCTGCGTGTTTGCCCAAGGAGCACAGCGACTTTGTGGATGTTTTCCCAAACATATGAAGCTTCTCACTGACTTGATTACCGGATCAACAACAAATGAGCCCCGAGTACTTTAGTCCATTTGTGTTGGAATCACTGGGCCAGCAGAGGTGATTGTTGTGATGAATGTTAATCTTTCTATAAAGTCGAGAAACTTGATGACATTGATGAAAACGATGTATTATACAATACACATTTAAAACATGTAAACATGTAAAATTCCAGCCACATTATTATTACTATAAACTATTAACTATTAACATATTGTGTTATTCAAACAAGGCATTTCCAACCAGCTGAAATACAATGTTTGTAGTATACTGTAAATACTGTAGTAGATGTGGCACAGTAGGAATGTTTCCCCCATTTCCGCCTCTTTGATGGTGCTCGGTCGCTCTAATGGACCTGCAAAAGGCTTTGATGTAGAAATACATTGTGCAAAGCTCTTCAGATACGTGAATTAGCAGATGGAGGGGGTGGGTAACTTTAGTGTGGTGAGGTGAACTGAACACAACAACACAGCAGTTTTTTCTTTTCTTTCTTTGGTGTGGGGTGGGGGGGGTTTCCCGGGAGAGTGTGAAAACTCTACAGAGCAAAGAAGTGGAGCCCACTGGATTCCTAACACATGATAAACAGATAAGAGTATCGTGACACTGAGTGTTTTCACAGTCGCTGAGAACCCGAACCATAATGGAGCGGAAAATTCAATCAAGTGCAAGGACGTCAAACCGGAACAATGGCGCTAAGATGCTCGACGTGAACCTACAATTGCAGGAAAACACACCTTATTATTCAATGTGGGCTAATTAGTAGCAGCGACTGCTTTTACATCCAAGTCATTATGGATTTCAATGGCAAAATATAAATAAAAATTATAGCAGCTTTACCTCTTCAGACAATGAACCCAGCTGTTGTAATTAAACTGAAAATTACCAATCCTCGAAGACTAATATGTTTAGATTCTACCATTTGCTGGCCTCACATTTGCTTGTTTTTAATGTCAAACTTGTTTGCTCTACAAAGCGGGAGACGTCGTTTAAGGCCAGAGCAATTTTCTGTAGACACTGAACTCCCCTTGGCCTCCAAGTAGATGCATCTGTTTATGTGCGTCTGGGCTGTTGTGGGGCACAGTTTCCATGGAGGAAGACAATGAGTGCAGGCAAATGCATTAAGAAGCAGCGCATGTGGAGCTGGAGTGGAGGATGAGGAAAGAGGAGGAGGAGGAGGAAGAGGAGGAGGAGGAGGAGGAGGTGAGTAATCTTACCGTCGTCTCCTGATCCTGAGCCGGCATCTGCGGAGGAGAACAAACAGTTATTAACCAGAGGTTCACACCGCCACAGACATTAGCTGAATAAGCGTGTGTATCTGCATATGCAAGTGTGTGTCTCGGTGAAGATCTGCCTCATGTGTGTGTGTGTGTGTGTGTGTGTGTGTGTGTGTGTGTGTGTGTGTGTGTGTGTGTGTGTGTGTGGAAGGAGCTTTGCGATTTGCGTGCTCGTGGGTGTGTTTGACTGCGACGAGATTTCTCCATAGATGCTGCCGAAGGCGATACCGAAGAGAGGAGGGGGTGAAAAAAAACAGGGAAGAAAAATGAAATAAATGTGGGAGAAGCAGCAGCAGAGGCGATAGCGAGGGTGCCCCGAGGATTCCGGCTGCATCGCGCGGATCTTCCTCCATCTGCGTCTGTGCATCGATGATAACACCTCCGACCGTGGACCTCGCCGCCTCGGCCCCGTGGGAGAGCTCCTCCAGCTCTCCCAGGTCGTCGGCACATCTGCGTGTCGCGGGCTCCTTCGCCTCCCCGACCGCGGCTTCCTTCTTCCTCTCTGATCCTGAGCAAATCTCCCCTCAAAGTGAATTGTTTAAGCAATATGGCCGCCGGAGGGACGGCGAGGAGCACTTAGAGGAGCGGCCGCTGTGTAACTCGAGCCGCGGCGTGAAGCGATCGGCTAAGATGTTCAGGGGCCCGCAGAGCGGAGCTAGGGTCCTCAGGGGAGACGAGGAAGGTGGGGGGGGGGGGATAAAAGCTCAGATCTGTGTGTGTACGCTTCATGTGAGACAGGAGTTAAAGGAGGAGGTGCACGAGCAAAACATCCCGATGCTCTAAAGGGGGAATGAGCCGGCAACCTTTGATCTCAGCCTTGCTGAATAGCAACAGTGGCTAAAGATGTACGACAGTTGAACATTACGACAGTCATTTTTGAATTTATGATATTGAAAAATGTGAATCTGAAAAGAAACAGAATATGACGTTTATGTGAATGTGGCAAGCTATACTATGTCCACTTCCAGAACTTGGCTTTGTCCAGGTATCAAAGTAAATGAATGAACATGTAAATGCTCCCGGTCCATCCTCAGTGTCTGATTCCTCCTCTGATTCTGGCTCAGACATACGAGGCTGGGTGTGTACATGGTCCATAGCTCGACTGCACTTAGTTAGTTAACACTTAGGGATCATTCAAGGACACCTCCTTGACGGCATGTGTGGTTGCCAGATGTGCATGACACGGATTAGGGCACTATAACATTTCCTCAACCAAAAACAGGATTGTAAAGCTGTGTGAAAAATAATAATATATAAAATAACACAATCTATGCCTTTTTCTGATTGAAATGTTCCACAGCCTATTGCAAAGAAAAAACAACATTGAAGAAAACATAATATAGCTATAAGATCAGAGAACAAGAATGAAAACAAGTGTGGGTCCAGGCTTTGGTTCAATAAACCACATTTCAGTATTTCTACATACAGCTACATTTATGTCCATTACACTGGCAGCACATTTCTGTTTTCATCTTTTTTTCTCTACAGCTTTTCTGAGGGACGTTGTTGATGGAATGCACCTGCATTCATATCCATTACAGCTCATATTTCTATTCTTACACCCGAGATGATTTGCTTTTAGTTTAGTTAGATTTGCTTTTAGTTTAGTTAGATTTGCTTTTTACATTATTATGTGTCTTTGAATTGAATTACATAGGCTGGATAAGCCCAAACAGTGAGATGTAACTCAGTGAGCCTATGAAAACAAAAGCGATTACTTGTTGACAATTTGAAATTCTAATTTTCCCAAAACTTCAGTTTTTCTTTCATTTTGCCACAGAATTAATTAATTAATTAATTAAACTGAACGCTGAATTATTCAACCCGTTCCACTGTGTCACTGTGGCCAAATGTTTTGTTAAAGACTTGTGGGAGGAATAAATGCTTCCGATCTGCACACACACTTCCCTCTCGTCTACCTCTCTATGTGAAGTTATTTGACCATTTCATCGAGCAGGTCCGACTTTATAAGCAGCGGTTTTGGTCGGGTCAGGTGAGGTGAGACAAGCATTCAAAAGCTTTACAATCAGACACGTCCCGTGTTTCACAGCCAGGGTGCTGCACAGTGCCGCAATCACGCAATCACCACAGCCTATGGATTCCTGTTTTTGTACAGGAGTGCGTCTTTTACCGACAGTGTTTACAAGGGCAAGGTTTTATCCCCGCAATGATCGATTATGAGGATAATTCAGCTGTAAGCGTCCTGACAGTGACTACCATCACTGTGATTCAGGTCCTTGCTGCAGATGGTGTCGGGGAAGGCGGTACTTTAGTGCTGACGCCAGGAGCTGAATGCAGATTATTACAGTGCGGATACCTGTGCTTAAAAACAGAGTGGGACTCAAAAAAAACGAAAAGACAAGAACAGAAGAGGGATTGTGACTGGTGATCGGCTGCCGTGCGAAACAGATGAAGAGCGACTCTTCTCTTAGCTCTCAGGAGCTACTCGATCCAGACGAGGGAGCGGGGAAGAGTTGCACGTGCAGTTTTTTTTTTTTTTAATTGCTGCTCGAACGGACACAAGAGGGTCCCGGCTCCCGGTGCAGACGGGATGCTGCGGGCTGATGGGGGCGTTCGACAAGTTGTTAATGACTTCAATCAGGCAACTCACTGTCGTATGCGACACGTGGCACTGACACATGAATAATACAGCAGGAAAAAGGGGAGGAGGAGGAGGGAGGAGCATCTGGTATCAGGAGGGCCCCCCTTGTATTTTAGGAGGTGTCCTTGTGTCATCTTATTGACCAGGTGCAGGATGATGCAGCAGTGGTTAGATACTGTGCAAGTCGCCACCCTCGTATGAAGTCTTTTAATTTACTTCTGCGCCATAATAATTACAATTATTATTTTTTGGACGTGCAAAAAAAATGGCCGTTGGGAGGGTTTGGTATCACAGCTGCCGCAATTTAACTTCCAGCATTGTTTTTCCTCCTGCTTCATATGCAAATGAACAGAGGAGGTTTTTTTTTCTTGTTTTACTGTCTATTGTCTTTGTGCCATATGCTTGGCGATGCTTTATTTACTGATCAAAATGTAAGAGAAAAAAAATATAAATATATGATGATATTTCACAGCTGAACCCCAGGAGACCCCAGGAGGAGCAGCTGTTGCCAAGGTGACAACTAATCCCAGTAAACACCAGCGATCACAGCTCTCGACTGTGCTGCAAACGAGACGAAATCAGCTTAGGCCTGAGAGGAGGCAAACGCATCTCATCCCCATCTCCAGTGAAACAAATCAGAAGTTAAGTTTGGTGTAGACGTTCTTGAGGAGGAAATAGGCTAAACTAAGCTGAAACTTAAAGTTGAAACGGAAGTAAAAACGCACAAACGAGTGCAGCGTGTCTTTGTGCATCTTTAAGGTCCCAGGTAATAGTTGTAGTAATTGAGCTATTTCAGTGATTGACAGTCGGTTACGTATACAGAATGATTGGTAGAAAAAAAGGCTCCAACTCTCCGACAAAAGCAGTGACCGAGAAGAGGAAGAAGAAACTGTCCAACCTCGTTTTTAAATCTGCAGAATTTCGGTGACCTTGGATCACGGGGGACGCTAAATGTGCAGTGTTTCATGAAAAGGTTTAGCTGGAAGGATCAGGCTGGAGTCAGAGGGGGGTTCCAAGGAGATCAATAAAAACCTTTAGTATCTGTGCAGGGGCTAAAAGGTCTGAGCAGTGAAAGACTGGCATTAGAAAATAGAACAGAATGGCGAAAGGACGTAGGCACAAGGTTACTCGCTTTCCTGTTTGTCTACCAAATGAAGGGTCGCAGAGTGGAGATACCATATGATTTTATTTCTGCAAGAGCCGCTGGAGAGGAGCCGGAGAGCAGCGGCGGGCAGAAGAAAGGCCGTTACCTCAGCTGACAATGGATGATTGAAGTGATTTTCTTTCAGTTTCGGAGCGGCTGATTGGGAAGAGAGGGGTGGGGAGGAAAAAAAAAAAAGCTTCAAAGGGAGCTGTGACACCAGAGGCAGGACTACACACACACACACACACGTACACACACACAAACACCTGCTTCCCTATGAACACACACTCCGGCTCTAAATCAGGCTTGGAAGTTTAGTCCTCATTAGGAGAAATGGCTGCAGTAATGCTGACAGACGCGCTGCATGCCATGTGGTTTAGTGTATCGAGCGACTGTTAAAAAAAAAGACCCTGATACATGATCTTTCTTAACTGCGAACGCCTGATTGATTTTTCCGTGGTGCACACACCCAGCACCTCTGACATCCAATCCCTCAAACATGTAAAAAGCACAAATTCAGCGCGCACACATTTGCAAACACAACCTACGTGAAAACACATCTGCCAGCGACAAAAAAGCACATTATTCCCTCATGTTGTCTGACGCCGAGCAGCGCTGTGAACAAATCTGCATTTCTATTCTAAATTAGACCTTCGCAAAAAAAAAAAAAAATCTGTTTGCAGCCGCTGTCGGGGGTGATGTCGAGCAAGTCTGTAGCCCTTTGAAATGAAGTTCCATCAAAGGAAAAACTTGATCGGCGCATTTTCAACACTGTGGGAAACATGGGTTTTTAATGCGGCGTCCACAGGGGTCGGCCCATCCCAGGGTTCAGCAGGAGTCCTGCTGACCAAACTGCTCTCTCCAGCACGCTCCCCCAAACCTGAAGCTTCCAGCCCTCGCTACATCTCACGCTCTAATTTGCCGGGATGGGTGAAGCTTCCTCACTAATTGCCATCCTTTCAGGCTCAAACGCCACAGCCAGCCCAGAATTCTGACCGTCTGCGAGTTGAACATATTTCAGGTGTTGCCCACCTCTGTACGTCAAGGTCAGGCTAGACCTGCAGGTCAACGTGAGTCAGAGTCTTAGCAAACACAAGGCAGTCTGAGGTTGGATAACGTTGACCCTGTCGAAAGGCTAGTGCCCGTGTGGCTGCCTATAAAACTCCAAAGAGGACTGTAGCTGTTTCCATGACCCGAAGAAATGCTCAAAACCTATATCACACTAGAAAAATAGTTTTAGTAAGAACCACATTTCGAAAAACACTTTCAAAAACTCACATATACTCTGGTTTTCTTTCATCTTCCTCAAAGCTTTGCTTGCTGGAACAAAGATTTAACAAAGATTTTGAGAAGACACTGAATGTCGATAGATTTTTTTTGAGTATCAAAGGAAACTAACTAAACAAAAATGTAGCAAACATCACCGCAGGTTATTCCATAAATCCCTCTTGGCCTAGTATGTTAGACATCTTGAACTCGGTGGACTTTGTCGTCTGATGTATGAACACTGATGAACTGTCTGCATCATGGAAAACTGAGAGACTTCAAGTTTGGATTCGTGTCCAGCCAAACCTAAAGTGGTGAGCATCAAAGCTGTAAAGGGCGCGATCGCCTCAACCTAAAACGTCCTTGAAAATAATCAGGAAAATGATCCTCTCGCCCTCTGACCTCCCTAGAGGAGCTCCGGCACAGCGGTCGATAGCAGATTACGCTATCACTTAAAGTGCTTTGAAATCAGGACTAATTAGCAACAGAGGGGAATGCGTATTGACGGCTTCTCTTGGGCGGCCTGCGAGATCATTGTGCCCGCTCTCGGTCTGCTCCACGTTGCCTGACAACCCGGAGAGTCCTTCTTAAAACATCAGCACAACATATGGCTCCTGTCACCCGCCGCTGCTCGGGGATCGCAAGGTGACAAAGTGGTGATTAAACATGTCATCAACTTTCCAGCGACGTGTCAATTAAACCTTTCCCACCTTCCTCCTTTGTTGACTTCCCTGCGTCTACACTGTTGACTTTGCACACGGGAAGTTGGGAGCAAGCTTACAGCTCCCGTCTGGAGAGGTGGGGGTAGCTGCAGAGCTTGGTTTGTTTCACTTGGCTAAACTAATGCCCAACTGCTCTTTACTGTGCTGGGCTAGCGCTCGATGAGATAGGAGAGTGCTGCCGCCCCGTACTAATCCACGTTTACTGGCTTTGTGCCGCCGAGAATTGTTCCTGCTATCGACTTTTAAATAAGACCTCCCTTATCTGTCGCTGACATGAAGCTAATAAACACTGGGATGGACTGCAACTGGAATAAGGGAAGTGTAAATTTACTTTTTTTTTTTTTCACCTGACAGATGCATTGAAAAGGTCAATAGTGGGCCTCAACACGTTTTATAAGGTGTCACAAACGGAAAGCCTCTGGTTCTAATAACGTCGTGCACACCTTCCTCTGCAGGGATCAGGACAGAGACTCCACAGCCAAGCATTCAAATCCTGTTTGTGTACGCCTCAGCGCCGTCACTTAGCTTGAAACTGGCACCTCAGCGGGCCTCCTGTTTACTGTTTGGAGTGACCGCAGGCTCCGGCGTCTGGCCTCTTGGCCTCAGCAGCGTCCAGGAGGGTTAATGAGAGCGCAGGAGCGGCACTGTCAGGTCAGGTTTTCAGGTTCGGCTAAAGATCGGGAGGGATCTCGCAGGTTTGTCACGTACATTAAAAACAAACAAAGCTGATGGTATAAGGAGATTTAGACTCAAAGAGGTGGAATAGACGAACAGCGAAGACACTTGTGTCTCTAAAAACCTCTTTTTACGTCCATTTCTGTGCTCAGCGGGCATCTGAAGACGAAGCGGCCACTAATCAGTATCTTCTATCCATAAACACATAAAGTGCCAAGAGACTGAATACATTATAAAAGTTTATACCACTGAGGTTCGCCCTACTCCAAAAAGTCCTCCAAATGCTGAAATTGATTTAAAAGCATTAAAAATGCAGGAGCTGAATTGTGGTTCTTACTGGACCTCGGAAACAGCAGAAGAGGAACAAAAAAAGCTGCTTTATCACAGGGTCTTCATCAACTTGATTTTCCCGGCGGGCGTGAAGTTGTAGATCATTTTTGCGATCTTTACAGACTTCTTGTCCTTTGGAGTCAACAGCCTTTGAAGCCGCATTTTCCAAAGCTTTGTATTAACAACAAAGCAAATGACTTTAGTTGTGCGTAATGATGAATCCACAGCGAATCAAAGCTTGACCACACATCACTCAGGCTGATTGTTTCAGTTTTCCAGAGAGAAAATGGACCGTTTCGGTTCCCTCTCACGACTCTACTACACAGCCAACACAGGCGGGTGTACACCTCAAGGCTTATTAGAAACCGATACAGAGCTTTAAAGCTTAAAACATTGACTTTAAAGACCTTTAAGTACGAAAAACAACTCGATTTAAACATTTGTAATGACAGCTGCTTCTTTAACTCCATTTACATTTTTTGATAAGATGTTGAGATTTCCTGAAGATTAACACCACTTCCTGTTTTTTGTTATTTGTTCTCAACACTGATCCACTAACATGATGAGTCAAAGTGACATTTTGAACACTGCATCTAGACTTTTCTTTACCACGTCTCCCCCTGAGATGTCTCTTTCATGATATTTCTCGGACCCGGTGAGGGGAACAAGTATTGGCACTGGCGAGCTGACATAGATCCATTACACTGCGTACCGCTGCCACTAATGGGATTTTGGAGGATGGAAACGAAAAGGTGGACAAGGACACAGAGAGCGATAGAGAGACAGAGAGAGAGAGAGAGAGGGAGCAAAAGGGAGGGAATGAAGTATCTCTGGCAGTGGCTGGGTAAAAAAAGAAAAAGAAAGAAGTTTTGACACTTGCATTCTTCACGATGAGTTATTTGTATCTGTGGTATTTGAGATATTTCAATGTTTGCCACCGCTGCACTCATTTTAAGCTATCTTAGCCAAGGGTATCAACTAAATGGCTAAGTGGTGAAGAGAGCAGCGAGGAAACACTTCAGAAGTCGCTGCCTGCCCTACTTTTCCACATGAAAGGTTTGTGTGTTAACACTCGGTTATGTAAGAGCGCTCCCACACAGCAATCTCGTGTGTTTAACTTTGAAATGAAAGGCAAGCATTTGTAACTCCTCCTTTGGATCGGCTCGCCATATCAAAGTTTCAATCACTTTAAATTAGCCGTATTTAGAGTGTTATTCATCAGTGTCAATTGGATTTACCTCTCGATAGACAAAACCTGCACAGGAAGGTAAGCAAGGCGGTTGGCAACAGTCTAATATTACATCCCCCTTTAAAATGCATCTTATCTCACAACATCTTTCTGTGTGACAAAACGCTTTAATAGGAGCTGAAAGCCTGCTTTTTCTTTACATTAGGCCTCATAATTGCGTTATTTATCTGTTAATGCCGCGGTAACACTTTCGAGCCGAGCGTCAGGCACGTCTCGATTTTCATTATGACAAATTAGAGGAGAACCTTGACTAAATGAGGACAGAGGCATCGTCAATGCAGCTGCCTCCACACGGGGCACCGGGAGTCACTGGATGGTTTAATGAGTTTGCAATTGTCGTAATATTTTATGGTCTTTATCGCCACAAGATGTTCACCCAGATCGAGCCCCGATCAGGGCAGCCGCACCATCATCAAAACAGCATGATTCAGCAGAGCAAAAGCCCCAGATCTGCAGCTACACGACATGTTGGGTGCATGTGTAATTTGTTTTTTTATCTCCACCAAGCATAAGCCAGAGGGGATCATACATTCACTCGAGTGTGTCTGTGTATCTTCAAGCAACTAATCTTCATACCACTGGACCGTCAGTTTAATGTTTTTCTTTTTTTTTGTGCTCAAGGACCTCATACGACAGCAGCGATTCTCGGCTTATTTTATCCCAAAGGATTTTCCTCCCAGCAGAGCATCACTGTGTGTAGGTTAAAGCTATAAACAACAACGTGGCGTCCGCCTCGTCCGTGCAAAACTCCATCAACAAAGGAGGCACAGTCACGATCGCCAGTGACTCCATATCGGGACAAAAATAAGTCGTTCTAAAAGAATCAAGAGGTCAAGAGGAGCTAAACACAGCCGCGGGTTTCAGACACTTCCTGCTCCTTGCTGTCACTTTACAACAGAGGACAATGTTCGGATTAACACGAAACATCGTAACGTTTGTTCCATTTATCCTTCCAGTGTGAAATGAGTCCGCACAGGCAAAGTTCAACATTTCTGAACTGTGTCGCACCCAATTTTTCGCTGCATAGCCACAGTAGCGTCGCTCCCAGGCGAGAAAGTACGTACATTAAAGCAGTGTGTTAAAAGATGTTAAGACAGCGGTTGGTGAGGGGGGATCACACCGCAGATAGATCCACAAAAGAATAGTGATTGGAGTGAGAAGGAGCAGGGGGGTGGGGGCAGTACTTCTGTTTGTTGGATACATGCCAGGATAAAGTGTTCTTCTGAGAGCAACATGAGCAGCTGAATGGAGCATGTAGCACCACTGTCACGGTCGGTTTTGTCCGAGGACTCCGCCACAAAAACAGCCTTGTCTGAACCCCGCGTCGGGCTCTGAAAATCGCTGCTTGTTGCGTCAAAGAAAAGGGTCTTTATCCCTTTTCTCATTCAAAACGTACACTACTCACACACACACACACACACACAGACACAAACACGCACACACACACAGACAACGTCTCACCCCATCACATGGCCTGAAAAGGACCTCACACGCAAACTCACAAACAAGCAATTTACAGAGAGGCGGGACGTTTCATGTGACTCTGTTTGCTGCTGTGACTGCGGTGACTTTTCCACCTCCATCTCCACGCGTTCCCTCGGCCCAGCTCGGCCCGTCCACGGGGGCTTTTAATGGACCCCCCCGCCCTCCCGGCTGCTCAGTGCTGAGGGGGACCGACTCAGCCCGCACCAGTCCTACGCTGAGCCGCAGCATTGATTCACATATGCCGACATCACCTCGCCAGGCGGATTCACTCATTCACAGGTCGGCGCATTACGCAGAACATGAGTCACTGAGTGACGGATTCGGAGAGGATCCCTCTGCCAGCGAACCTGTGGAGCACGCTTTTGTATCGCAGGACTGCACATGCCACGCAGGACAAAGCAGACTGCATGACGTGCAGATCCATATTAAAATATCAGTACTACTGATGATTAATTGACATTATGCATGCATAATGTATACACACACACACACATATATTTATATAGACAGACAAGTAGAAAGATAGATAGACAATTGATGTTTTTCAGATGTTTTTCAATAAATGAAACTCTGGATAGACAGTAAACAAGCTGGCTCTCTCAGTTGTAGTCTAGATTGTTTGCTATTTAGATTTAAGCTATTAAGCTAGCTATTCAGCTCTTTAGATACACAGACAGACAGGAATAGATGGGTAGATGTATAGATGTATAGATGTATAGATGTATAGATAGATAGATAGATAGATGATTCATCCTCAAAGGGAAATTCAATACATACAATCAATAAATTATCTCTATACATAGAGCCATAAGTTAAAATAGACACACAAAGTATCTGTGGCCATATTGCATTACTTGGCAAGGGCTTGGAAATGAAATTGACAGTATCCCACCTCGATAATTTTAATGGGGTAAAAATCAGTGGAGGAAAAACTACCACCTGCTGTTTTGTGTGAGTAAATTTATGCACAATGAAAGCTTACATAAATATGGAAATGAAATGCATCTGTCATCGCAGTAGACCAGTTCTTTCAGTCACACAAACACTGCAGGTATATACAGATGCTGCAGCCCCAACAGGAAAAAGTCTCCCTAATTAAAGCGGAGGTTCTGCTCAGTCATCAGGATGGAAAGTAATTTTACGAGGGTCTTGTTTCTACCACTACATATAGAGTAAATTAATACAGCAGTTCACAAACCCTTTATGACCAGGCACGCTTAACTTTATGGTGCTGTGCTCTCCCAGCAGCACTTCCCATCTCCACAACGCAGCTAATGAAGTGGCTGACCTTTCCTGACTGAAGACGCCTACTGAGCAGCTTAAACACCCGACTATATCAGCAAACAGGAATCCCAATTATGGTAGATAATTACACTGGGTGCTTTTTTCCTTTCCAGCCAGTGGTGAGACGAAAATGGGAGCCATCACTGACAAGGGGTTAGAGAAGGAAACGATGTTCTTAGGAAAGAAAGTTGATGCTCAGAAGGGAAAGACTATTCCCTACACATCAGGGATAATCTGCTATGTGCCGTGGTTGTAAACTACAGAAATATATCTAAAAAAAAAACAATAAGGAGCTAAATTACTCATTGATGTGAGGCAGAGGGGGGATTTGCCTCTGTGGAGTACAATTGTTTTGTATTTGATTACGGCAAATGTATTATCATCATGCTGTCCAGATTTAATCAAGACCCATCAGCATCAGCAAAGTAGATATTTCCCATCCTCCTTCTTCTGATTTTTTTCAGCATCACAGCCGATTGGGTTGTTTTCCAGTTTGGATGCAACTGTTCGCAAATGTTTGATTTAATGGGTGAACGATGGAGCCGACTGTTTTAATGACAGTGCCACATTTCCTCCAGGGGTGAATAAAAGTGTTTGTGAATCTGATGTTCTGGGAAATCAAAAATAAACCAACATCAGTGATAATTTTCACTGACAACATGTACTGTACTTTCTATTTACTGAGACTCTGTGCTTCCATATTCAGATGAACTCATTGCTGTTGACAATGAACTTAACCCTCTCACACTCACACATTGTGTAGCATAAAGGAATGGGAAGCAGAAATTACACAGATTACTCGACAAGACTGTGATTTCTGGTGTTTGGTCTGGTGTTTGGCCGTTTCTGCATGTGGATATTCTCCAGGTGCTTCGCTCTAAAAACATGCATTTTTAGGATCCACTCGAGACTCAAAACTCCTGCTAGGTGCGAGCCAGAGTGAATGGGCAATGGACTGGCAGCCTGTCCAGAGGAATTGGTACAAAGCAGGTAAAATAAAACATGGATGGACTGGTCAGATTTAGTCTCACTGGTCCAGCCTTTGGTTTAATATCAAACCAGTTGGAAAGTCTTCACATCGACATCGTCTTTATTGCAGTGTCTTCTTAGCACTTCACTTGAAGAATACTGTGTGCGTGTTTGTGTGTGTGTGTTTCATAATCAGGCTGCGATGCACAAGCATCATATACCCGAAGCTAATTGCATGTGCTTTGATTTACTAAGTGATAATGGAGACGTCTTCTGTCCAATTTCATTTATCTGCTCAGAAAGAGACCATATCCAATCATGGTATAGATGGAGTAATTGCATTTACGCTTGTCCCCTCGCTTGGATGCAGTGTAGAAAGTGTGAGAGAATTGTGTGCGCTGATAATGACTTTACAAGATAAGAAAATATGGAAATGAGCGAGCATCTCCACACTTTCACTATCATCATTTCATCAGAAACATGGAGGGGAAAATGAATCTGACGAAAGCGTTGCAGCCTCCTCAGAAGAAACATGTTAGCTTAGCTGCTTTAACACAGCAACAGAGAAACATCTGGGGTTTAAAGCAATATTACAACCATAACCAACTATGGTTTTAACTTTAAAGCCTTGTTAACATCTTGTGAACTATAGCAGTGCTTTGAACTCAATGCTAAAACACTAATGTTCATGTCCATGCTTTTGCATGTAAAACAGCTAACTGTAGAGACAGATCTGGCTACAAAACAAACTATCTACATCAATTTGTGTTGCAATGTGTTTGTTTACATACAAACCTTCCTATTGTATATTGGGATTGATACCAGTGGCCATACAAGACAACAACTGAGTGCTACCTCTTTGAGAGGATTATCACAATGTGCTAGCAGAGGTGGAAACCCTCCACTGTAACTCGATGGAGGGAAGGGTAAAGGAGGTTTACTGCATGACAAGTTTAACCGCAGGGCTACGATTAAAATCTGACATTATCTTTGCTAAACAGCCTCTAATTACTGCATATTTTCTGAACCACTGCAGATGCAGAGGTGTGACTAGATCTGTTGGGTAAATAATTTGTTGATATTAACTTTACTTCAAATATTTCTTCTTTTTTTTCCCCCCTTCACGATGAACAAAACGATGGACATTGCAGCGGGACCCATTGACTAATGCCCTTGCTTTGTTCTATGCTATGGTGAAATGGTGAATTATTTTAAGACATTCTTTGTGAATGCAAAAAATGTTAGTGCATCATTCCTTATTCCTGAATATAATCTTTCTTGTATTCTAGTGATCGGTCATGCACTTTTGACATAATAAAAAAAAACAAAAAAAAAACAAGTGGCTTTACTGGATCCCTTACAGAATTAATTCCAGGGACTTCTTGAAGAAGATGAAAGAAAACAAAATGTCTTCACAATCCAGGAAAAAAATAAAATGGCCATCAAAATGATGTGTGATTCGGTCATTCAATTTTCTGCTTTATTGAGCATGCCTCTTGGCTTGCTGTTACAGTAACTACCTATGACAATTTGGCCAGTATTTACATTTTATGCCTTTTGACATTTATTCTAACGTTACATAACGAAAGGTCATCGCTGTCAAGCCTTCTTTGACTTTCTGTTCAGCGCACCACTTTCAAATCAACTGCATAATTAACTTGTGCAGCCCGGGCTGGGTTTCACAGGCTTATTCAGTCTTGTGAGGACATTGTTTGGGATGGGAGAAATCTCCTTCTGCTCAATGGGAACACTTGTCACTGTCACTGCAGTCGTGCTTGTTGCACTAAAACTTGGGAAAATTACGTCAGGCTGTCACCTCGGGCAATTTTTTCATCATCACTTCATGCAATGCAGTTGGAGTAATTAGTAAACCTTCTTCCACAGGAAGCATTTGCATGCAATGACGATTATAATACTCAACCCTGAAAATGAGACTGTCAGTGCATCTCCAGCATCTCGGCTTTATATGTTTGCTTTGTGCCATCTGGTTGCCTTCAGACTGATGTGCCGGGCATGTCGCATCTCCTGTATGGAGTGTTTTCAGCTTGTGTAAGTGTGCAGGTGCGTGTAATGAGTGTGTACGTCTGCGTGGGTGCCGTAATGTGAGAGTACATACCAGCAGGACAGGCGCCTTCTGACATAATAAGTACTTCAGACTGCTGCTTGCAGGCATCTCTGCGCAGGAAACACTCGTTCTGGTAGTTCTGATTGTTGGAGCCGCACACTGGGGCATAGTCGTTGTTGCACTGTAGAGAGGAGAGCAGAAAACAGCGGGGAACGGGTAAGCATAAAACACTGAAGTGGTCATATTAAAAGCCACCTAGAAATACGGTAAAGTAAGCATGCGTTTGCTCAGCACAGAACGGAGCGCGTGGGGTCAACTCCATTTCATTGTCACCACTTTAGAAAACAAATATGAGGTTGTTCAGCCAGTCGTGTGCACTTTTTATACGGACCGACAGAGAGAGATATTCGACTACAAACACAATTCACATGCTCATAATGAATACATGAAGTGTGCATCTCCCAGGGAAAATCAAAGCGCATGACAATGCAGCGACTTGAAAGACACACACCACCTGTTTCAGCCTTTAGACGGGAGCTGTATGTGGGTGGTAGAGAACGCCTTCTCGTTTCCTTCATTTCCTCATGTCGGAGTTTCACAGTGTGCTAGAAATCCAACATGACATATGGGAAGGCACCAAAACCCTTAATGACAGACACCATATAGACTGAGGGGCCTTAAAACAAGGCAGAGTTGAAGAAAATACCTTGATTTGACAAGTAATAGGACTAAATCTGAAAGTATATCTGCCGTCACACTAGGAGTAGGAGTCAAAATTATGAAATGATGGAAAATATGAAAAACTGGACACAAAACACATCATTCCTGCATTTTGTTTCACTTTTTGTGCATCTAACTGTCCCACTTTCTTTTGACTGTTGCTTATTTAATCACTTTGCTTTTTGTGTCTTGTGCACATCGCTCATCTTCACGCTGTGTACGCCCTAAGAAGAAATGGCCAACGTCTGTAGCTGCTCGCCTGCATTGTTGCTCCACTGGAGCAGCAGCAGGTTAAGTGACTTGCTCAAGGGCACTGAGCAAAATAGCTGCTAAGGAATAGCAGAACATTACTCATTCATTTCCCCACACGGTTTGTTGGCTTCAGAGCAACTCTGGGTTTTTCAGATGACTGATGACACCCAAGCGCCCAGTCTTACTTTTCAATTTTTTGGCCGTGGAGGAGAAATATTCATTTGATTTGATATCGATTTGCTCATGCTACGCGACAGGAATAGAAAAAAAAAACTCTAAAAAAAACATGGTAATTCAATTGAGAAATATTCCCGTCTGTTCCCCGGGAAGGAGGAATGGCAATCGGTGGGTCCAGGGAAGCTGTTGCTACGTTGTCACGGCCCGTAACCTAATTAAATGGTAAAGTGCTGAAAAATGGCCAAAGTGTTAAAATGTGCTCCTGCTGGGTGTGACATCACAAGGACATGGGGCTCGTCTGAAGCGTCCCCACAGGAACGAGGCTAAGGAGCTCTGGGCTCTTTGTCTACACTTCTGTTCCCCCCCCGTAAGTCTCTAATGGGCTGACCTGGAATCTGTTCTCTGCGGATCTGCCCTCGTGCAGATGAGCATGAAGCACCATTAACGCAGGTCTGTGTGAAGCACGGCTCAAGATTGGGGCTGATTCTCTCCGCCTACGCAAACTGCATCTTCTTTTTCCTTTTTTTTTCTTTTCTTTTTTTCCCCCTCGCTCTCTCTATCTTGGGCCTCAGTGCAAACAAAGCCAGAAGTTTGAGCTGTTTGGAAACGGTCGCCAAAAGTCCGTACGTTTGAAAATCCTTGGCTCACATTTTGGCGTGGGCAGGACCGGCCTGCTGTGACACCATCAGGCGCCAGGAAGCAGTAAAGAGGCAAACTTTGCCGCCTCTAACCCACTCTCATTTCAACACGTCAGATCTGCCGATGGAGCAGGCGCGGGTGTTGTCGATGGCCTATATTTATGTTTACATGTGCTCAAGGCGGAGTGGCAGAGCATTAAATAGTGATTCAAGTGACAGTAGTACAGGAGGGGACTGTTCACAGAGTCCACAGGAAGCTCTTATCAGCAGAATATGCAGCATGTGCATAAAAAGAAAAAAAACGTGCCAAGGCACTGGCAGTCACGCTTAAGAGAAAATATCAAAATAAAAAGAACAGGAAAAGAAGAGAGAGTTTGTTCAAACAAAAACCTAATGGGATCAGACAAGTCAATGTGGCCTTGTTTCAATGCCCAATCAGGTCCCAAAGGGTCAAAGCAACTGGCGTCTTCATCTCTTAGGTCGCTCTGGACAATACATGGAAATGCACAAATTAAATTAATTTCCGTAACCTCCTCAGCTTTTGTATCAAAGCGATTTTACTGAGGAGACTTCAAAAGATTTGAAAACCCTGAAAGAACAGGTCACAACTCTAATAACGGATGCTTAATTTTCCTATAACATCATCGTCACAGGTAAGTCAACTCTCCAAGACACCTTGAGCAAAGCTTAAAGGTAAATTTTTAACTGTGCCAGATGGAGGAGTTCACCTTCATCCCTGGAAGCTTTTTTTCTGTTTAAGCAGGCTAGAAAGTAGCAGAGACCAGAAAGTTCAACATATTGTGTGGGGAAGCGCTCGGAACAGGGATCGCATCATTGCGCCACATCCACAGCCGGGCAAAAGTAACATGCAAATGAGAGAAACTCAAGTAAAATATGTATAAAACCACAATGTAACGAACAAATAAAAAGAGGCTGAAGAAGAAGAGGCTGCTGACTCCGACTGCTGTTTGGCAATGACGATAACATGAAATAAGAGGAGATTTAACAGCTTTCCTGTTGAAGTGTCGGGGAAG
This sequence comes from Karalla daura, assembly GCA_029224185.1. Classification (NCBI taxonomy): domain Eukaryota; kingdom Metazoa; phylum Chordata; class Actinopteri; order Chaetodontiformes; family Leiognathidae; genus Karalla; species Karalla daura. Next base: position 4,864,098 of record CM055202.1, read on the forward strand.
AAAAGGACCTGAAAACAGCCGAGTGAACGCACATTGGTTTCACACATGAGGTGCCTTCTCAAATGTGGATGGATGTCACCCGAGACTCTCTCACACACACACACACACACACACACACACACACACACACACACAGACACACACACAACACACACACACCGATGGCTGCAAGTCGAAGCACGAAAATAACCGCGCCATCGATTCAAAAGCCCTGGAGCATCGAACGATCAACTGTGCACACTGTTTTTGACCAGCTGAGGGGAAAAAGACGGCAGAATTCACACAAAAGGAGAGTAAAAAGGAGGAGGAGTGTACGATGGAGGGTGGGGGAAAATGCCGAGATGCAGGCTGGCTCCTGATCAAAGGACGGGAAGAAGCTGTAGAGAAAGAGCAGAGGCTGATGAGTGCGACGAGCGAAATTGGGCTTGTGGGGCGGTGGATGGACGAGTCCGTGGAAGTGGATGAGAGTGAGACACGGGAGGGGACAGAGACGAGTAAGAAACCCAGAAGTGAGACTAGTTAGGAGAGTGAGACGGGGAGAGATGGAGCTCCTGGCTCAACAAACTTGGCACGATAAAAAAGGACCGCGGCGCCTGAAGAAACCGAGGCGGGAAAAAAAAGAACATCATAACATAAAAATAAAAAAAAAGAATGAGAAGAAGAAGAAATGGGGACACAGACAGAGAGACAGAGAGAGGGAGAGGAATAGAAAATCCCCTCAAAGGAGAGTGGGAGAGAATGAAAAAATGGCAACCCCACAAAGGCGCTTGGAATAGCTGACTGCAGGGCCTGCACTTTTTTCTTTCTTTCTTTTTTTTGTTGCTGCCATCCTCTATCCTTCCCCTCTCACCCTCCTTCCCCTCGCACTCTCTCACACTCTCTCTCCCATCTGGCTCAGGCTGTTCTTAACCTGGGGACTCTCACTTTATGCCAGGCGTGATGCAACGGAAGGGAAAGCTGCCCGGCTGAGCCCTGCGGGTGTCTTTTAAGAGTGCCTTCTCTCCCGTGAACACCACCCCACCCCCCACCGTCCTCCACCCCCCCCCACCCTCAACCCCCAACCCCCCTCCCTCCTCCACCACCACCACCACCATCACATCTCTTGATCTGCCTCGGTATCTGGCTCTCACCCCTACGGAAAGGCAGAGGAGTGAGGAGAGGACGACCGATGCAGCTGTGTCTCGGCTAAAAATACTCACAGGTGGGTTTAAATGAGGCTTCAGTGTCTTAAAGCATGTTGGGTCTTTTTTTATATAATTGAGACTCTTCGACAGGTGCAGAGCTGGAATAAGACTAGAAAAGAAAAGACAAAACTAGCACCTTAACGGTCAGGGGGAGAGAAACTTTGACACCCGTCTGCCAAGAGCTCATTTCTCTCTCACAGTGGCTCGCATGTCTTCACGCAGCACATGACCACATTAGAGACAAAGGCGTTCCTTGTCGCCAGGCGCCGCGGCTGCGCTCCTTCAAACATCTCCATAATGGGCGGCGTGTGATGCTGGCAGGCTGCTAACACAGGCTTCATCAGCCCGGAGTTAGTTAAGCGCGGGTCGATACTTCTGATTGCAAATATCCCGGGTTCCAGGATCGATTTTCTTGAGGAAATATTGATAAAGTAATTCGGGGTAAATGTGCACTTTAGAAAGAAGAAAAAAAACTAAATGGGATCTAGTGGGTATATGGGTGTGTGTGTGTGTATAGCTATGTAAAAGATAGACTGCAACCTTATAGTTCTCTCATCATTTCTATAGTCTAATATCTGATTTGAAATTATTTTCATTTCCCTTTTCTAAACTTGTTGGATTTTAAGTTTCGCTATCACATTAAGTGCATCAGTGGTACAGTACCAGCAGTGGCATTACTTGGTAATCTCAAATGAAAAGGGCACAGGTGGTATTGCACATCGGTGCTGTGAGTTGGCCATAATGATCATCGTCAAGGTTGGACATATGCTAATCACATTTGTGTGTGTCTGTGTGTGCGTGTATGCACCACTTTATGTCAGCCGTGATGATGGTCAGCCCTGCAGAGAAGTAAAAAAGAAAGAGAAAAGAGACAGAAACGCATCAAGAGTGAAATATGGTGGTGATGGATAGAGCCGTTTGAAGGGAGTCAGGAGTTATGTTAATGAGACAGAAGGTGAAAAGATTCGATCCTTCCCTATTCTCTGCAGTTCTGCAGACAAGCGTGTGTGTGTGTTAGTATGTATGTGTGTGTGCAGGGAGAGCGAGGAAAGGGGGACGGGGATGGGAGTGGGGGGGGGCACTGGCCAGGACCATATGGCACGGCCTTATGTGCCCGCTGGCTCGGGCTTTTCAGAAGTCGCAGACACGGCCCTGCACCTCCGCTGTGAGGAAACCTGGAGCGCCTTGCTCCGTCTCGAGCGACAGCACAGCGACAGCAGAGGTGTCAGCGGCCCTGAGAGCGACACGCCGCCTGGAAGAGCTCCCACACGCATCCACGTGGCTCCTTCTTCTGCGTCTCTGCTACTTTCTATTGTCCCTCGCTGGCTTCTCACATCCCCTCTCACACATTCTGCTCTCCGTTTTTTTCTTGTTTTTTTTTTTGGTCACTGGAAAATTTACTTTCCGCAAACCTCCTGCAGGGGCTGCTGTGGCTCTGCTTACCTTCAACTCTCCTTCATCTGAGCTCCAGAAGCTGAGCTCTGGGACTGCAGCCAGGACCTGTTGTCTCTCCCTCTCTCCCTCTCTCTACCTGCCTGGGATCGGTGCATCACACACATGCACAACAACACACACACACACACACATACACGCACCCTAACACAGCAGCCGATGCATCCACAAAAAGGCATCTGCACCGTTACAGGTCACAACACACCAACAACCTTGCAAAAACAAGCGGAACCATCATCATTCACTCCGAGCATCTATCATGGACTCCAACCAAGCGTCCGATTTAACTGCTGTATTGAAGACAGGTATGAAGAGGAGGATGTGAGGATGGGGAGGAAGGGAGGTGGGGGAGGTGAGTAAAGGAGATGCAAGAAGACTGGGAGGATGAAGGCGAAGATGAAGCAGGAAGGATGAGAGCAAAATGTGAATCTGTGTGGTGAAAAAATACATTTTATTCATGGTCTGTGAAGCTGGACACACACAGATACAGATATAAACCCTTTATTTAATATAGTGGCGTCTGCACCTGAACTACACTGGCTCAGACTCCAGACCCCCTGATGTCAATGTTTTATGACCCAAGTTTTATTTCTGAATACCTTATTAATGAATATCAAGTTAGATTTGATATTTCTTTAATTACATTTTTGCTTTTTGCCTCTTTTTAAAACAGCATCGCTATCACTCACACATTAAAATAGATAAAACCGAGAGGAGTGACTCTCCTGCTTCGTTTTTTGTCACACTTTCTAAACCCTATTTGTTCCTAACCAGCATCACACCGTTCTGCTAAAACCTATGCCTTTATTTGTATTTCTGTAAGGCAGAAAAGGAGAGATCACTAGTCCATCACAGGGCACACAACATCACACATTCACATCTAGGGGCATTTAGAGTCTCCAATCAGCTCAAACAAGCATGTTTTTGGACTGTGAAAGGAAAACTATCAACATGCAAACTAAACTAAGAAAGACCCTCAGTCCAACCCATGTCCTTCTTGCTTTGGGGATACAGTGCTACCCACCATCTATTGTGTTGCATCATAGACGTGGTCAGAAAATAACCCAAAAAGCTGTGAACAGACATCCAAGACTGCAGGTGCCGGGCTTGGATCCTTTGTGATCTTTATGCTGGCGAGGACAGGTATGGAGAGGAAGGAGGCGAAGGAGATGCGAGGAGGCTGACAGGACGAAGGCGAAGATGAGGGGAGAAAGATGAGAGCAAAAGGTGAATAAGCGTGAGTGGAGGAGGTTGATAGGTCGACAGGCGCGACGGGAACGAGAGGCGAGGTGCGTGCACCACAGGAAGCGTGCGAGCGGGAGACGGAGCAGGGGAGCGATGCAAAGCGAAGGCAGGCGCACGCATCAGTGCGTGACTATGAAGCGGAGGGAAGGAGGACGCCAATTTGAGGGGTAGAGCTCCGCGAAATGCTGCGAGAGCAAACATGACAGGATATCAGCATCAATAAGCCGGAAAACAAGTGACTCATCCGTCTGTCCGACCGAGAAACCCTCCGCGCAAATGTACCCACATATGTCGAAAAACAATCAGAGCTCCCAGCAACAATTAGTCGCATCTCTGGAATCCTGCAGGTGGAAGAGACACAGATGTTGCGTGGAGGAATGGGAAGACGACATGTTTTGCTACATCTGGAGTCGAACGGTGGCTTGAACGCGACCCGTTTTAAGACTTGTGCTTAAAAACGTGGCCACGCTCATTTATATTTAAAAAGTCGTCTGACGCGTGGATCATTTCCATTAAAAATTCAATGCGGGGAAGAAATCAGAACTATAAGTCAGCCACTAACTATCTGTGCAGTAGAAAAGTTGGTGCAAACTTGAGCCAGCTGATAAATCTGCAGCTGCCCGAGAGCAGTGTTTTAATTTGCGGCAGTTTAATGACTGACTTGAACTTTGCTCATCGTTTCGGTCTTTTCGTCTTTTTTTTTTTTACCGCCTTGGATTCATCCCCACAGCTGCGGCCCGGTGGCTACGTCCTCGCATTAATAAGCAGTCAACATGAAGCGTGTGGAGATCTCAGCATTCCAGCTCATAGAATTACACGAGTCTCACTAAATCACATTGATCTGAAACCAACCAAAATACGACCCTCATAGGAGCTGAGGGTGGATGTCTAATAGTTTTGCTCACTATGCTGGTGGCTCACTGTGCTTCATTTCCAGACTCTGGTCTGTTTCTGTTCAGACCTGGCGACCTCTCATACTCTGGCAACCACACGTCAGGCTTTCAGCTGATTGGATGTCTTGCTTAACACATCAAACTTTAAGTTCTTGGTTAAATACTGTAGCTTTTCCCACTTTTCCCTGAACTGAGCAGTAACTGACACTATAAAGCTGTGAAATGCATAAACATCCAGCCTCATACGCTAGAGTCGGAGAGGGAATTGTATCGTCATTCTGTCTCTGTTCTAGCTTTTTAGCTGCATTTTTATAGCCAATATTATGTTTCTCAACTTGGAGGGTTTTGTTATCATGTTTTGCAAACCTGGAATAACAGTTTGACTACTTTTTTGACAATAGTTTGGTGCCTACTACCACTACAGTTTTATCTTCATAGCTTAATTTTTTTCTTGTGAAATTAAATCAATATTTTCATCCTGCACTTCTTGTCTCCTTGTTGGTTATTTTGAATTGAGAATTTAAAGGTTTTCTTACACTGTCAATCAGCTAGTAATTGGTTTTACCTTTATACCTTTTCTCTTGACTTTTTATTTTACTGCAAAATCCATGTCTTACCCATTTTATCTACTTTACTGCTCAGCCTCCTTGCCTCCTCATATGAACCACGCTACACAAATAAAACTCTCACCTTGCCTTGCACTATCCCTCGTCTCCTCATGATCAATGAAGCCATCTTTAGTTGATCTGACTTCATGTGTCAAGAGTTTCTTTGGCTGCTTTTATCCTATATGTGAATATAGCCACAAAGCAGCTGCCAGCCTCCACAACACTGGCAGAGACCTCTGCTCCCTGCGCTGTGGCTCCATCGTCGTCTCTGACTCCCACCGCACTGTGCTTTCACTGTGATGGGAAAAACAATTTTCTTCATAGTCTGTGGAATTCCAGACTTTATATTTATCCGTACATTCAACAGGGACAATACAGATACTGATCCTCTCCATAAAAAGAGGCAATGCACTGGTGGACCTGTCTACCTTTAACAGAGAGCAAACGCAGCATGTGAGCTAACCTGCCTGACACTTCAATCCCTTGATGTCAACGTTTTATGACCCAAGTTTCATTTCCCAATACCTTACTAGTCAATATCCTCTCTTATCCAGTCAGATTTCATCTTTTGGCTTTTTTTTCTCTTTATCACAGCACTTTTATTGCTGACACATGCGCTAATCTTGCTGCCTTTCCCTGTCACATTTCATATTTTCTAAATTCCCTTATAGAAGTGGTCAGAAAATGACCTACCAGCTGCGCACAGACCGCAATCTGCATCTACAAAGCGTCCAACCCAGACAGCAGGTGCTGTGCTTGGACCCTTCCTGAGCTTTATGCTAATGGCAGCAACAGACTCGGGCAGAGCCCAATAATATTCATGGCTAATTTTCAATGCGCAGACACAAAGGGAAGATGAGTGGCTAAGCCTCCAGAGCCGTGTTAGAGGTTTCAGTCTCTGATCATTGCATAAGAGGTTACAATTATGCAGAGATCAATTGGGAAACTCAGGAGTAAAAAGTGAATAAACCAGGCAGAAAGAAAGAAGGTTGAAGGGGGAAGCGACTACGGTATGTAAAACACATTCCCTCATTTTCATTTTCAGAAGCAAAATTAGCACAATATTATCACAACTACAATGCTTATTGAAGCACAGGTCACTGGAGTGTAAAGGGAAACTTGAAAACACAAAAAAATAAACAGCAGTGGCATCGATTTCTGGGCTCAGCCCCTTTCACCCTCCTATCCATCTTCTGCCAGGGTTAATTCATCAGCAGAAGCAAAACATCAGAACAGACCAAACAGCGCTGTCCATTTGTTGACCCTCCTCCCTCCCCTAACCCAGCAGAGTCTGCACAACCGGCAGCTTCACACGCTCTCAAGCTGCTGTTGATGCTCCACATCAGCGGACGATTAAGAAGTGCAAAATAACCGCAGGTGCCTCACGATCGGGCCAGGTCACTGAGCAGCAAACCAAAGGCTGAGGACCAGCATTTCAGCAAATATGGTTTCAAGTGCCACTAAAACTGAAAATCCACCTAACCCCCCAAAATATGGAACAGGCAGCATTTCACTCCCCGGTTCAAAACCCAGTCAGTTTTCTCCGGCTACTTTAATTTCCTCCCACAGTCCATACATGCATACATACATACATACATGCATGTGAATTGGAGAATCTACATTGCCCCCAGGTGTGAGGGTGAACATGTAAACAAACTGCCTACATACTGTCACTGCTGATGTTCTTTTAATGTCGAAATAAAACTGCGATAAGAGATCCGCCTCAAATCTGTGCTAGGACAGCCTGTAAGATGAACCACACAAATACTGGCGGAGCCACTACAGGTGACGAATGTTCACCTTCCTAATGTTGAGCTAATGCATCGACAATGACAATCTAATGGCGGGAGATAACAATAAAGGACGAACGGAGCCTGCGAGAAAAAAAAAAAGAAGCAAGATGCTACTTTAAGTGGAGTAACAAGGCGATCTTGACATCTCGAGAGAATGATTATAAATACAGGTCTGTTGAGTATCCCCCTAAACACGGAGTCAGTGGCTCAGAACTGCTGAAAGGGGATTTCATTCAGCTGAAGGACACTCTCAGGAACCTTTTCTGCGCGAGCATCTCAGGCACTCCTCCAACATAAAACAGGGGTGTGAAATGCTCCGCTACACTACAATCCCCTTCATCAGCATGTGTGGCATATAGAATGAATTTCAATGACAACTTTGACATTTTCTGGGGGCGCCGAAAACTGTTTCAAGAGGATGGAATCCACTGATCTCGGCTGAGAGCCGCGGGTGCGATGCAAAATTTTATTAGATGGCCTTCAAATCTTTCCTTTCAGATGTCTGACGTGTCCAAAGCCAAACATGGGAACACAAGTGCCGATCTGAAAGTCATGCATCGACAAACTCTAGAGGAAGAGGAAGACACTGGGATGGTAACATGACAGTTAAATGATGATTGATTACTTCATTACTTGAACTGATTGTTCAAGAAAGAAAGGGAACAACGTATTATCATCTACATATTATCTACTCGTTCAATGCTCTTTGAAGAATCATCAAATTCACAAAATTTCAGGGGAGTGAAAGCTAAAATGTAAGTGAATCTAAGCATATTTAAGGGGGACTGCAATGACTCATGTCACTGATAGATACTGTTTCTCTAAAGTGGAAGAGCAGCAGGTCGCTGGCTGACTCACAGATGTAGTCTGGATCAAGGCAGCACAAAGCAAAGGTGAGTCACGTACAAAATGTGACAGAGAAAGTCAAAGCAGATCCACTCGTTCCCTTTTCTTCAAATTATGGAAAATGACGTGTGGAGCGAGAGCCGACTTGAAAGGGAAACATGGCCTAATGCACAATTATGTGTATGGTCAGTGTTCACAACCGGGTTGAGAGTCTACACATATGGTCATTAAAATCAGTGACTAGAAGCCAGGAAAAAAAGGAGAATATATGGACAGAAAGAGATGTATGTATTAGATGCAACTGCACTCGTTTGGGCCATTATAACACAGCTGATATTGGATATTATGGGTTTCCTACATATGATTTATCTGCCTGTGCATGCTATTATAAAAAATAATCCAAATGACCGTGGTTATTGTTAGTATAATTTCAACAGTCATCTCTTATTTCTAACCCGATACATATCATAATGAAATGCATCTTCTTAGCCTATATTTTCACATGTGCCATATTTCATTTGCAGTATTTATCTGTCAAACGATCTCCCCGGACTCCTTGGCCTAGTTACGAACTAAACTCAGAACTTTCACCAGAGTTTGATATTTTCTCATTGCTCTGGATTAAACCCATTTTGTTTGCGGTCACAAACATTGCATTTGCGAAGGCGTAAGACCAGTTACCGAGGGTCGATGGGAGCGTTTCGGGAGCAGTATTTTTCACAGTACCTTTGGACTGGCTGGCTCTACCCCAGACACTAAGCAGGCATTATGTGGTGAGACATCAGTGCCATCAGGCAGGTCTGTGAAACCACTCAAAACATGAGCAGCCGAGCAGCCATGAAGTCTTACGGCATCTATTAAAAATCGATAGTCACCTGCAGCAAGGCTGCTCTCTCGGCTCAGCGGAGCTCAGTCCTGCAGCCTGGTTCACTGGATATATCCAAGGCCTCCGTCGCTTACACCTCCTCTCAGAGCAAAGACACCAACGTCAAACAAAACCTCCTTTCAGCCTCTCCCTGGCGTCCTTTGAACACACTGTACGGATGTGTCCACTTATGTTCCAGCTGATTTTAAATACATTTAGAGCTCTGCTCATAAATAATTGTGAATAGACCTGATATTGCCGCTATGTGAACATCTCAGTCCAGACTCCCACTGGAAAATTATACTGCAGCCAACCATCACACAAACCTTTAAACTGCCGGAAAACAAGACCTTACTGTCCATTTCACTGATGCACTTTAGCTCCAGGATTCGCGCACATAAAACTCATACTAGGAAGGATTTGCCATCCGTGCTGAGGGTTAGTTAACAGGACCTCAGCGGTGCCTTGAGTTGGTGCAGACATGCACGCACAAACACGCAGGCACGCATGCACACACAAGAGAGACACATACAAACAGACACATCCTTCATCCGCAGAGACCTGACTGATAGCCTGATCCATTTCCTGTATCCATTAGAGGCGGCTCTAGATTATGCAATTCATCCCAAGGCTATCATCCACCTCTATCAATAATAAACATCTCCACGAAACTAGGGCTCGCCTCAGAGGAAGGAGACGGCACCGCCCAGCACGCTCTACTTCTGCTCAAACCTCTCTGTCTGCTCGCTACCGCATTTGCTTTCCACAGGACTCGTCTTCAGCTGCCGAGACCCCCCCGCCGCCCCCAAGGCACAATCTTTACTTATGCCTTCTCGCACTTATCAAGGCTGCAAGTTTATCGGCTCTGACAGAGACCCCTCAGTGCTTACGGTGGTGGCAGAGAGCACCTGTGGCTCATGACAAGAGACAGACGCTTTCGTCCGTGATTCCTCTGAGTCTGCCATGCCTCTTTTACCCCCACAAACCCCCGTCGGCCGTGTGACTGACGGGCGCGGCGGCGGTTTTCTGACGCGACCCGGTGAGCGAGGGCCGGCCTTTTGACACAACATGAATATTGGGTTTGATGTTAATAAATGCAGCAAGTGCAGTGCATTCTGTCTGAGCCATTCAAAACGCTCTTGGGCTTTGGATAAACACTGGTGGATTTAATGCTGCAGTTGGTTTCGCGGTTAATAACATAAACTGTGTGTTTTCGAACTTGTTTACTCCATGTGTCTATATTTGGGAAGATAGATAGAGATACCTTACGTTACGATACTTTCTGCTCCTCATGTGCACTCTTAGAAATATATCAAGGATGGCACAACAAAGACAAATGCAGCTTATTTGACATTGTGGTTTAATGAGCATGTGACCCTCTGGCTCCAAACAGCCACAAACTGGCCCAAATGTGATTGAGCATGGGCTGCGAATTGGGGAAGTGGCTTGTGAGGATTCAGCCCAATAACAGCAACAATGCTGTAGGATGTGCATGTTTTCGGCAGCTGGCAGTCAGCCTGCAGCTTCTCACAAAGCGTCACACTGGCTGCTGGATCTTTTAGCAAGCAATATCATCGCTTACAAAACTGGAACTTGCAATGAAGGGCCTGAGCTGCAAAAAAAAAGAAAAAAGAAAAAAGAGCCTGTGCAGCATTTGATGTTCCTGTGACCATGAAGCTATGCTCACAGTCTTCAAAGCAGCTCAAACCGGGGAACACTCTTCCATCACTAGAGGACTCGGGACACTCGGGACAAGCTCCACACACAGTTGATTTGTTTTGCTGTTGTTGAATGATGAACCTCTTATGTCCCAGCATTTATGAAAAAATAATTGTAATGTTGAATTCATTGAAAATCCCAAAGTATGAATGCAAAAAGCACTGAATGTAGTTTGTGTCTCACAAGCTTTGACGATTGATTAGGCAAAACTGCTGAGAACGTGCCTCCCTGAGTCATTACATCCCACTCGGTTGTTGATAATCCTGCGTCTCCTAGGTGCAATTTCCCTTGATTCAGGAAGTTATTTCACTGCCTTTATGAGAGAAGATGTAGCAGTGTCAAGTGCTTGCTGACAAAAATGCCTGAGTGTCAGATGGCATTCAACAGAAGTGACATTGCCACGCAAGTGCTGTATTGACGACTCCCAAAGCCAGAAGTGCATCATGCATTGCTACCATTTAGATCGAGCTGATATTTGTCAGATCATTGGACTAATGTTCCTGTGAAAAATTGACATCCAAAAGCGTCTTGGAAGCTCGTTAATGTGGAAACGCTCAGCTGAGTGAATAATCAAATGAAATTTTGGATTCATCTTATATCACACATTATTTTTTTTTTTTACCACCCGCTGTATTTCAGAGGCCTGGCAAAGTTTTATTTTGCTCAATAAAAACTTAAGTGAAGCCAGGCCACCCTGGACAGCAGCCGATGTCAGAGAAGGTGAGCGGGAAAAAAAAGGAAAAAAATAAATAAATAGAAAAAAACTCAGACAAACCAACAACAGATCCCTGAGGAGCACCGTCAGGCTGACAAATGCTCTGTGCCTGACACCGTGTTGAATCCACAGACCTCCAGGACAGAGGGGTGTCAGGCGATGTCTGGGTAAGTGACAAACTCTTCTCCCATGATGCCTTTCTGTGTTTACGAACACTCGGCGAAGTGCTCACAATGGAAAGGAAGACAAAGAGAGAGTGGAAGAGGACAGAAACAAGGAGCTGGGGAGAGGAGGAGGTGGAGGAGGATGGGGTGGCTGTTTGGACAAGCGAGGGAGAGAGAGAGAAAGATGGAGTAATGGAAGAGATGGGAGTTACTGTGACAACGGGAAGATGGAGGGAGATAGAGGGAGACTGGGAGGTGGCTGGCTTGTGCTTCTGCTCTTTAACCGCTTGGCAGTCTCCTCTTGATTAGGGCCCGGCCCGCCGGTCCCTGCAAAGTCTCCCCAGCCGAGTCACAGGAGACGGGCTCCGCTGTAATAGTGTCTGACAGGCCAGCCAGAGCCACAGAGGAGCTGACACAGATGCTCCGTTTTTCAGGAGAGACGCCCAACACAATTCCTCCGCCAGCCCCACGTCTCCGCCTCCTCCGCTCAGCAGCCTCGGCTTTACGGGCGGCCGCCTCGCGAATGCGGCAGAAATGGATTTTGTCATTAATAAATGCATATGATATACAGCCTATCCTGGCGCTGGGTGTTAAAGGGGGACGGCCTCCCAGGAGCACGTTTATTCTCATCTTTGGTGTTTTAATCAAATTCTCTTGAGGAGAAGAAAATCATGCAATGATTAGAATGACCTAATGAAAAGCTAATGTAATAATGTCCAGCACATTAATATGGAAGCACTGAGACAGAAATCACATTAACAAATTTATAAGTCCTGGTTTCTCAAAAGCCTGCCAGTTACTAAACACTATTAAAATGCAACACTATTATCTGGAACCCATTGCAAGTTAAGGCACCTGCTGCAAATCACATCAGATTTTAGAAATTACAAAATGAACGGTTTATATCGACTTTTGCAGTCATTTCCTTTGCAAAATTGTTAATGGAGTCAGTTGCAGATTAAGGTCATACTAATTACTGACACAAAATATGAAATGTGACCATTGTATCACTGTAGAAAAGCAAACGTAACCAACAATTATGGAGCATTATGGCAGCTCAACTGACTTAATGTTTTAACATGCTTGGTAAGAAACCTAGACAGTCGACGGGTGTTCGGGGTAGTAAACATCATAAAATGAAAGAAAATACGCAAACATAATTATCTCATCAGCTCACTCCAAGACACCAACGGTGCGTCAAACACTCCTTCATCGTCTCTTGCTCTATTTTAGCTTCACATTGTCACATTTTCAGCACCACAAACATGTGAGTCAGAGAGCCGCCTCCTGTGCTCGCTCCTCTTGCTGATTTTAATTGGTGTATTTATCATTTGGAACAAAGGGCGATTGTTACCCACCGCGGAGACCTTTAACCACTGCAGGGACGGGAGAAGCGTGAACGTGATTGACCAAAATTACAAGAAATCAAAGCGCACTCTCTCAGCTGGTGTTTGGCCCAGCAGATCATTTTTTTATGCACTAAATAGAGATGTTGAGATATTCAACTGTGATGCTGGTGCCTCTTCTCTAACCCGGTGTAATGACAGAGAATTTTCGTCTTCATCTCGGAATATGGAAAAATTGCACTTTAAAGCCCTTGTAACCTTTGCTAGACACTACCCAGAATAATTCAAGATCTTCATGGAGAATATTTCTTCTCTATATACTCTAAGCACTTTCGAGGCATAACAAAATGCCCCGAACTACCGAATCCAATTCACTCACATTGTGCTGCAGTTGCAGCAGAAATCTCAGATGTGTATCTCAAAACCTCAGCAGAGAAAACCGAATCAATCTGCATGGGTAGAAACCACTCGGGGTGAATGATAGAAAATGTATTTTCGTAATTTGGATGAACTGAACCTTTAACGCTGCGAGGGCTCACAGCTTTCCCATAAAGCGGGGAGAGACGGCGGCGAGGCGGCCACATACATGAGAGGAGTGATTAGAGGCAGGCAGACGAGGGGATGGAAGGAACGGCAGGCAGCGCCCAGACAGTCGCAGACGCTGGGTTGAAAGAACTGGAATAAAGAGGATTACGCTATGCAAAACACTGATGAAACAATCCGGCGCTTATCTTATTGCAGAAAGAGGCATACGGTAATTTGCTTAGCTAGAACAACAGTGGAAGGAATTGAATTCACGCACCAGCTAACACCGGCGACAACGCAACAACAAAACTTATGGCATAGAGTGAGAAACTCCCAACAGCGAGCAGGGATGACAAAAGCTGAGAGGACGTATGTGGAATATCAATTCACTCATATGAGAACTACTGTACCTCTGTTCTCATGACTTGTCCTGTAGCAACAACAAACCTTCCAACTGGTTCTGGCATTTACATATAGAGAGAACTCAACACATCTGATCACATCACATGGGGTCAAATCCCCTCAGATCACAAGCCAGGACAATTATCTTTTATCCTGTAAGCTTTGATGATTAAAGTGGCCAAAATCTGCCTTTTTTGCCCATTTAGGACCTATATCTGATTGTCTTTTTTATTTTTTTATGGCAGTCTCTGCAGCACAAATCCAGCTTTTGAAATCATCTAATTCACTGTCATATTTGGTCCTAAATCAGATACTTAACTGATCAAGTTCTTCTACATCATTGCTTCAGAGGTAGGAATCATATTTTTGTTTTTATCACTTGATCATAAATTTGTTTTGTTGAACTCAGATTACGTATTAACTTTGATATATACATATTTACTTCCATAAACATGTTGGAAATGCATGAGGTTGCTGACACTGCAGTCACATTTACATTATGGAGTGAACAACCATGCAAAAAAAATAAAAAAATCAGACCAAGACCATTAATCATCAGATCTGTAGTTTGAATGTAACAGATCTTATCTAAATAAGATCTGTTACTCAATGTTTTGGGAAAATGTGTATTTGTAAAATTAACCAAGACCCTCGGTGCCACTTTTGTGTCTGACTTCCTGCCCTTGTCCATCTGCTATGTTCAGCTTGACGTGACCTCTGTCAAAAGTAGACAAGGCATACACATATCCCTCAGAGCAGAGCAGAATGACGCTGCTGCAGCTGGGAAACGACGCAGCTGGACCCCAGAGGAATTTACTAGGCTACACCCACAATCTACGAGCGGGCCGTAACTCTGGAGGTCAAGCAGGAGTGAGACATGCAATGCTACTTATTAGATAATGAGATTAACTTAATTGTTGAGATAGATTTGGGTTCACTGAAGGTTCACTCTCGTGTCAGCCTAGTTTGAGGAAATGTAGCCTTCAACACCACCACCATCGTCTACTGTACCAGGATCTGACTTCCTCACAAGAAGTGGGGCATATCCAATCATTTTTAGTCTTAAACCTTGACTTCAAAATAACCTGAGGGGCCCTCGACAACATCATTTAGCCTCTCTATCAGTGAATAAACAGGCGGCATTCAATATCTTCCGAAAAAAATTCGGTCTCAGAAGTAACCCTGGGTTCAGGTTGCTGGTTTACACTCTGTCGCCTCAGTCACAGACGGATGCTTATCATCGTGTTTGTCAGGGTCCCCGCTGCTGCAGCCCGCCCTGCATCGGGAAATAAATTCACCGTTATTCAAAATCTCAGTCCCAGTCCGTTCACATGGCCCTGGATAAAAGGATGATAAATAAATGCAAATATATGGAATGGGGTCTGCTTCAGAAGCGGGTGTCAGTACCACCTGGGCCTGTGTGAATTTGTGTGCATCAGTGTAATTGTAGGTATTTCATTATTTTCCATTTCTGGGCCTTGCATGTTTGTACTTAAAGACACGTCTGTGCTGTGAAATAAAGGGTTGTGTCTATGTGTGCGTGTGTGTGTGTGTGTGTGTATGTCTGTTGGGGGGGGGGGGGGGCAGGCGGGTGAGCTCCAGAGATCTACAGAGCATTTATAGCCCCTGTGTGTCTCTCATAAAGGTGTGTACCAAAGCATTTTCGCAGGTTCTTGCATGGAGCGACATGAAGGACGCTCTGCCCTTCCACACCCTCCCATCATCATCGCCGTCATCATACACCAGCCTACATTAGCTCTCAAACCTCTCTCAAGTGCTGCGAGCTTCAGCGGTCCGGGCCATCACAGCCCCAAACATTAGACGGCTTCCGGCGGAGAGAAGCGGGAGAGCAATTTGAGGTCAGGCATTACGACGAATGCCGGCCGCATCCGACGAGCAGCGGGGAGCATATTGAAGAACAAATGTGCTGCCGGCATTACCCTGAATTATTTTATATAAAGTCAATAAATATGCCACGCTGGCTGATTCCACTACACTGTGACTGTGGATGTGCGTTTGAGGATGCAGAGGATGCCGTTGGCACGGAGACGGACCACCACAAGTCGTTGACGTGTGAGATGCTGTTGCGTAAGCTGGACTAATGCCTCGCCGGCCTGCGTCTGGCTGCAAAACGTCTGCGTCATGCAAAATGCATCCATCAGTGTGGACGCCTGCACGCAGCCAAAAATGTAAAACCGACTGATCCTGTGTTAACACGTCCACGTCAAGCAGCTTTAAGCCGATCAGAGCCGCATGTTTTGAGGGCAGCACTGATCCAGAGGTTGATCTGAATCGCCATCGAACCTGATCAGGTGGTTTGCTATATAACATGTTTGTGTAACACTGATAATGTGTTTCAATAATATCAAACCCAAGAGGAGAGGCCGTACGTTATCTGCAGTTATATAGAGCCATACAGACACATATATTTGCAGGACACAAACATAATATAATTATAAATCAGTCTAGCCCTGATGCAGAGTCACATTCGTAGCCATAATTAACCAGCCATCCATAATTCACCATTTACGCTGGTGCACATTATGGTTAACAATCTAAGCAATTTATTTCATTTTGGATTATATCGCTGCAGGCAATTATGGAGACAGAAAATCAAATAATTGAAAGCGAACACCAGATTGAGCTGTTAAATCCAATGAGATTAGATGTATCCGGGCTCTCACATCTCCAGCATTTTGAAAAGGGAGTCTTTGCTTTAACTGTACAGCAAAGTCTTCCAGGATAAATGGGACCACGGAGCTGTTTTTAGATATGCTACGGTTGTGGATGAGTTAGCTCTCTGCGACCAAAACAAGTTGGTTAAAGTCTGGGGAGAAAGTTCACGGTTAAAGCAAAGTAGCGTGGACACTCGGTCACAGTCCAGGCACCAGAGCAACGTTGCACTGCTCGAGACAAGGAAGAGGAGTTGCGTGGAAACAAAGATAGATTTTCTTTTGCGTTGCGGTTTACAAACGGTTTTTCAACTGCACATAAATATTTTACGCACAGACAGTACTAACATTTTAGCACAATAGTTCGAGTTCAAGTAGCAGTTGTCTTTACTGCTTTTTCAGCTCAAATCGACTGCCCTCGCGGCGGGCATTATGTGCGGTACATTTTAATTATGACTCATCCTTGAGGCTTACAGTCACAGCAATCACTGCCATTTGTCCACAAATCTCCGGTTTTATTGATAGAATTTACCTGGGTATGTCTACCTCGAGTACGGCACATATACAATGATTCTTCTTGCTGATTCAATCCTTCATGCGAGCGTGGATTAATACGTCTGAATCGATAGTACAAACACCTCGACAAATAGCATAGGACGCCATGTTCTCCATGGCAGTGCAGCTCTGGTTTAAGACCAGAACAGACATTTCTATATCATTTGGTCCATTTCAAATGAGCTTTATTGTCCCGAGAAAATCCTTAACAAGCTGCATTCCCTCTGCCACTGCGCAGTAAGCATCCTCCCTACAGGCCCGGAGCCAGACGCAGGACTGGATAATCACCACGAGCCAGCGAGAGCCCTGAAATGACACAGACGTAATCTCCACAAGAGAGGAGAAAAAAACATAAAAAAATAAAAATAGTCCATTTGTTTTATTTGTTTGTTTACTCTGCAAAACAAGACTGTGCTGCTCTGGGGTCAGACCTAAAGACATCCAAGCAGACGACACGCTGTGCCGGACGTCTGCGTCCCGACTGTGATTCAGACTTCTTTCGGGCAGGTTGTTCAGGCGAACCGCATCCGGACAACTCAGCCGCTGTGAGGTCAGCGATGCCAAACCGAGAAGAAAAAAAGAATTTGTCCGGACCGGCTGGACTTTCTCTTAGATTACTGACACATACTAAACATGCTCCCATCTGGACGACTGCGAGCGCTTTCTGACTGAGTCCTGTGGTCAGCGGCACTGAGCTGTAAAGTAATCCCGACTCAAACGACCTGTCACATTACTCACGTCTGCTGTGCTAACAGATGTCTCGCGCTCCTCTGCCGACCCTTCGGCTGGAGGCGCCGTAAACCTCGGACGCTTTTACAAGCGTTTCGGCCGCGGACGCCACGACATCTCAGACGTGAACAAACCTGCCGCGTCTCTCTCTCCCAAGAGTTCCTCTCCTCCCATCCAGTGATGCACGCACACGCGGTTTGTTTTTCGGTCTCATCACGCAGCACAATTTTTCATTTTTCTACATTTCACGGTTGGCAAACTGTCATTAATTCGCTCGGACACCTGTATAAATAAAGATTAATTCCAGGGTGGAATTTTAGTGTCACGGTGTTATTCTTTGTTCATTAAAAGCCAACTTTTTTTTTTTAGGAGAACAAATCACAGACTGCGATGATATTTGCCAAGACTGTTTTTATATTTTTGCTTCAGCATTTTGTTTTGAAAGCTTAAAATTCGCATTCACGCTCGGTTTATAAATGATAATACCGAAGAGGAATAAAACACTGACTGCCACAGTCCCGCATGTGTCTGCGGATTCTGCTCCTAATTAGTGGAACTTTCACTGAGGTAATTTACATGACCTGTTGCTCTAATGAGCATCATTTGTATTTTAGTATCATTATGTCTGGTGGTGACTAATGATGACTAATAACATCTGGAATGCTGGAGGTAAACAAAACAAAGACGTGAAATCAGACCAACCCCGCCAGACATGTGAGCCACATCACATCTTTACGTTTTGTTTGAGAAACTCCAGCTCACATCCATCCATTCATCCATCATCCATCCATCCATCCATCCATCCATCCATCACCTTACCCACTTGTTATGCGACAGGTCTGCCACCTGCCTATCATCAGCAAACACAAGGCAAAGGCAGGGAAGTTAAGCTACTATTATCCGTTGCGTGTAAGGCCAATTCCTAAAACATCAGTGCAAACATCTCGATATAAATAAATAACTCAAATTCAGTCTGTTTGGCGTTTTTAAACTGGATTTTTCTATGTGGAAACAGGCCTTCTGGCACCAAAGAATGGACAAAGGACTGCACTAAATCTGAGCTCCATGAACAATTTTTGTTATGTTGGTGGGGAGACAAAGAAAAAATATATAGTGACTCCCAAACTCCAAGAAAAGCACCATTACAGAAAGCAATGAAATGTGCCATTTACCCTTTGGTGGACAATTTTAGTCAGAGTGTTTCACAGCGCCATGAGCGCACATATTTTTAGAATAGACGGCCCTATTGGGAATCGGCACCGTGACCTGACATTAACAAAACCAAACTGGCAACAATAACCACCCCCTCCACACCTCCTCGGGCAACCACTGTGAGATGAATTACAAAGAAACGTTAAGCGATTAGTCAGGTCGCGGCGCAAGCTGACAGAAAAGCAACTCATTTTCAGGTAAAAGAGAGCATGCTGCTTCGTAGCAGTTTGACTCCAGTTAGTTAGTGGACGTCTTGGCTCTTTTAGGAGTCGGTGTGAGGCGAATCTAATGCATCTTGGCAATGAATAGCATCCATTGATTCCAGCACCCCAAACTCACTTCCCCCTCACAGAGACCCTCGCACGTCTCTTCCTTGGGTTTTCTTGTGTGTGTATGTGTGTGTGTGTGTGTGTATGTGTGTGTTTGTGTGTGTGTGTGTGTTTGTGTGTGTGTGTGTGTGTGTGTGTGTGTTTGTGTGTGAGAGTGTGCGCCCACCCATGAGGAGAAAAATCCATCCAAGATGAGAATTTATACAACATTCATGCCTCCTCTGACAGCCTTGGATGAACTGCCAACAGGAGAAAAATCTAATACCTATTTATTTGACACTTATTGGGAGTGACTGATTACTTCAGGGTACGGCAACAATTTTCCAGGCCAGGAAGGTCAAGTTTACGTTGACTGATGGAATAAAGGCACCGACACTGAGAAACCAAGCAGAAGATGCATAGCTAAGCTGACCTCAGGGCCCGGGGTATTAAGCCAGAAATTGCCATACAACCTGCTCTTTTTTTCCTTCTGAGAGCGTGGAGAGAGAGCGCCTCCACACACAGCCACGGCGCTATCGGTGTGAGATCTCCTGAAGAGGAATGGAGCCGTAATGTCATTTATCTGCAGGCCTCTGTTAACGTTTGCTCCGAGGGAAGTACGAAATTGAGATAAAAGCCGGTGACCAATCGGGTGTCAGCCTGCCTAGTGCCTGGCTGCGCTGATGACGCGCTGATAAAAGCGACGGATGAGAACACATGCTACGTCGTCCCATCCCAGCGCCTCCATCCGTCCGCCGCACCGCATAGAGGATCAGCCGGCAACGCTGGCCAACATTATGCCAAAATCAATACTCGGCTGGCTGGTTTGCTCCCGTTTTATTATAGGTCTGGCCGTAAAGTTAAGTATGAGTCATTATCAGGAACAGCATAATTCCCCAGATTTATGCCATTAATGAGGGCCTTTCAGTCTTTGGTCTCATCAGCAGCAGGGCTGTTTATGAATGTGGACCCGGCTAGCAGCGTGGGGTTTTCGCGGGGAGCTATAAATTGCACCAACGTTCCTCCCATGGGTTTAATACAGTCCAATCAGGAGAATGGACTTCGACCCTGTTGATTGTGCAGGTCTTTAAAACGCTGCCTCACTTATGAATTGTTGCGACGCGACGTATGTTTCACGTTCATTATCGCGCTGTTGTGCCGAGCCCGGAACGCCGTGATCCGAGCGAGCGGACTTCTCCACAAAATCTTGTACGAGTAAATATTGTAGCAACACGCAACACTTGTCAAAACTGCCTTTTGACTGACCTTTCGCTGCGCCCTGCCACCCGCAGCTACTGTTGCTGCAGCTGTCAAGGTTTCTGCTCTCTCGAATATGCAGTTTGTGTGGTGGATTTTCCACACGAGCCTTGAGCTATTTTTAGAGAAAGAAAATTTCATAGAAAGCTGGTCCATAAGTAGCTTTGCAATTGATACGCAGAAGTCAGATACATCTGTACCTTTGAGATATTGTGAAGGTGCACGGGTAAGCAAGACCCGACTTGTTCCACTGTTCAAAAGTTTTAATGAATTTAAAATTGGACACAAAATGTACCAAAAGAAATCCCATTGGAATTCATACTTTGCTCAGTAATTTGTTGCCATAATGAGAATGGCAGTGAACAACACCTCTTACAACACTGAGCGAGATGCAAGACTTTGAAGTTGCTGGTTGCTCTAAAGCAGGGGTGACTATTCCTGTTCCTCGTGAGCCCCTGAACTGCATGTTTTAGATGTTTCCTGCTCGTACCTGATTCCTGATGCTTCAACACCTGATTCCAATGAATGCCTTATAGCAGAACTCGGTGATTGGCTGATCAATTTCAATGAGCTGTGTTGGGACGGGGCTCACGAGGAACAGGAATGGTCACCCCTGCTCTGAAGTGTCTGAAGTGAGCGGACATCAAACCAAGCAAGAACATTCTATTCATTCCTCATTCACACTTCCGGTGGTTTCTTTCCCAGTTCAATCCACATGAACTGCGCCACATGACACCTCGCTCAGGCCGTGGTTTATTAGCCATTCATTAGATGACACTGACACTCTGCCTGCCTTGCAACGTCTTCTCGAAAGAGATGTTGTGTATGTGCCTCAAGTACGTAAATATAAAGATCCACAACAGTTGCAACTTAAACTCAAAGGCCTGAACTGCCTAGTGCCACAGTAATAGCATCCACAGTATTTTTGTTCCCTTTAAAATGGGCGTATCCAAAATAAAGAAACTAACTTTCCATTGTGTGCTTGGTTGTAGTTGAGTGCTAACTTGCAACTGTGCCAACAGTGGATATGTAGTATTCAAAACAAGCCACGAACCCATTAAAGCACAATATGAGACCGCAGTATCTGGGGTTTTAGTGAGAAAATACCACCCACTTGTGAGTGTGTGTGTGTGGGGAGTTGTATATGACCTGTAACCCCACAAGTCAGCATAGCAGGCAGTTAATGAAGTTGTCTCGGAAGAAATGTCGTCGCTGCGAAGGTGTAGAGCTAACGATCGCATCTAATGGTGGAGCACAGACACAACCCCTGACTGAGCCTCTGGTCCTTGCACCTCTTACAGCTCTTGTGTTTGGGTTTTTTTTTTCTAAGTGGTTTTTAAAAAGGTAACATCATTAGAAGTATATGGAGAATGTTTTTACACTTTAACATCGCCCACGTTGGGACAAATCAAGGTCAGGTGAAAAATAATGATGGTAAAAATGGTAAAACAAAAAAACAAAAGTAAAAAAACATTCCGGTCTTACCTTGAAGTCGCAAATGCACGTCACCATGTTTCCGATTCGTAGACACTCCCCGTCAAACTTGCACGTGTTGGTGTCGCACAGGAACAGGTCCGTGTCCCGGTCGTCAAAACCTGGAGGACCAAAGCACAACGAGAGACAGCGGTGACTAAGTGTTTCTGTGTTCAGCCCTCGAGCAGTTCCGACCTGAGCCCCCATCCAGGGTCGTCCGTAATGAGCATCCAACATTAGTCACGGCTCCCACAGCACAATACAACTCTTTGATCACATACTGTGCTCCTCTCAAAGACAATGCCGGTACACAGTCTTGCCCTTAGCTGCCAAAATGATGAAATACATTTACAAAGACGCTCGTCTCTGGACTCTACTGAAGGGACGGACATGTAGTTTTTCTACATTTGGGTGGTTGAAAGCGTTGGGTTACTGCATCGGTCCCAAAACCTCAAAAACATCCCCTCAAAACACGGATGACATCTGGCGACTGGAGAGGTCACGGACTACGATTCAGTTAATTTTGCAGCCTGTGCGGTCACATCTGTATTCGTCATGGTTCTCCACGTTTTTTTTTTTCTTCCTCTTGTAATATTTGTTTGTGTGCAACAAGGCTGACTCCCGGGGCGTTGTCCTGCAGAGGCAAACCTCGGATATGATCCGATTCAGGCTCTGTTAGGGATCTCAAATGACTCCAACAACATCCTGAATCAAATCAAAGAGTCACATGGGCATGAGACTGTAGACAGAGCTTGGGGCTATTATTCTACCTGAACTGATTGCTTACAAAAAAAAAGCCCCAACCCCATACACATGTAAGCTTTCTCAATCCAAAGCACAAAGGCCTCAATTTGACCCAATTCCAGCTGTCGGAGGCTGCAAATTTTATGCTCTAACCAAAAAGGATTAAGATTGATCCAGGCAGGGTCCATTTACCCAAAAGTAATCTAATTAAGTCTGAGGTAAAAGACACAAAGATTGCTGTAGATACAGCTTTTAAAAAAATGGTGAAAATGTCAACCTCATTGTAATATACTGAAGGTATCTGCACAGGCTGCAGTCATTATAATTCATTGGCAAAAGATCTGCACTAGTGTCATCTCCTGCCGGGGCCAAATTGGAATCAAACCAATGACTTCAGCCCTTAAGGTGGAAATTTAATGCTGAAGTGGGGGGCCATGGGTCACTGTCGGCCCACCATAAGGTAAATATGCGAGATCTCAAAATGTTAATCATCCATTCATAATGCCAGCACAATAGTTCCTGCATGAATGAGATTATAATTGAAGTAAAGTTCACCTTCAGTGACTCACAACTTAAGATCCTTGACAGAAAATCTTTGTCGGTAAAAGGAAAAAAATGAAGAAGTTCAACTCTTCACAGCCTGAGTAGATTTCTTTTTACACCGCAACATGAATATTCTGTCACGACCTTGAAAGTCCCTGGCTTAAAGATCACAGTCCTTAAGTTTGGCTCAGGAGCACGTGCAGGGAGAAGACACAGACAAATTATCCAGAGCCACATATCTGAAAGTGACACAATTCAGCTTCGGGGGAGACTGCGGATCCGTGCGCGTTTTTGTCTGAAGTTTCAGGTTATTTGATCCCAACACAAACAAGCACATATGTCTTTCAATTTCGCTCTGAAGAATTGACAAAGCTGTCTTTCAGCCACGTGTTGAAATGAAGCGTAGTGGGATCAGATCATCAAGAGAACACAGGAGAGCGATGTGATGACTGCATACAGATGCAGTGCTGCAAGTTATTGTGCCAAGCCGTTGGAGAGAAACTTAAGAAAACGCTTTGCTGTTTTAAGACTCTGCAGTTTTAAACATTTATAAACCGTTTAATATCGCATTAAAGAAGACAAATACTGTAATTCCAGAAGAGTCTGGAGTCCAGAGGGCATGCTAAAACTAGAATTCCAAGCTGAGGATGAACATCAAAGATTCTAATTTTTTGCCGTTCAACGATGAAACAATGCGAGGGTTGTTCCTTCATGTGTCTCAGTGCATGTCTGTGGCCTTCCAGAAAATTGTTTTAACTCGAAAGCCATGCGTGCACTCCACCAATGTGACTCTGGTGAAGATGTGTTTGACAAGTGGTGAACTTTTGACCTGTACGCAGCAGAACGCGTGACACATTTCATGTCAGTTCATCTACAAAAAAAACAACAAAAAAAAACATCTGCTGGAGGTAGAGACGCAGCATCGTTCCATGCCAGGTTATTCTAATTGACCTTGTTTAACAAAGCAAATCCAGTGTGAACAAAAATCCTCCTAATTGAGTGCTTAAGCGATCTGATGCAGATATTGTCTTTCGGGACGGCGTGGGGAGCACTGGCGGCGAGTCCTGCTGGCCAACAGCTCTCCGGTACCAGGTCAGATGTCACTGTTAGGCTCAGGAACACTTCGACATCGCGCCTTCGTACACTGTTACGCTCGCTAGTGTTACGCCGCAGGTTTCAGTCACTGTCGCGCTCTAATGTCAGTCAGATAACAGGCTCGGCCTGAGACGCAGCTCCACTAACAATCAGGAGAGTCTCAGTGATCTAGAATCGAGAGCTGCAGCAACGAATCGACCCAACACCTGTGAAATAAAATGATTAGTTCTAATAACAGATCAGTCGACTTTAGCATTTACATTTTTTTGAACATTATTTTAAGAAATTAAGTCACGATTCTCTGCTCTCATCTTATTAAATGTGAATATTGTCTGGTTTCTTTGCTCGCTATGATAGGAAACTGAATGTTGTTGACGAGGACGAAACAACGCATTTTAAAATCGTTGTTTTTGTTAAACAGGCATTAATAATTTTCACAGGTTTTGTGTCATTTCATGAACCAAATAACTAATTGGTTGATCAAGAAAATAATCTTTATTCCCAGCTGATTCCCACAGCCTCCAGTTTTAAGTCACTGGTGATGATCGCTTCCAATTCAAGGCTCACTGCAGCCACTTTTATATATTTTTATACCTCGTACAAAATTTCAAATAAAACATTCAGTGAAAAATAGAGAAATGTGTGACTTTGGACAAAGCAGAGGCTTAAACAGGCAGGCTTTACCCCGACGTCTGCTGCTTTGAACTCTTGACCATGCACATTACGCCCAGGATATTTCACAATGCTGCTTCCTATTCACAGATGTCTCATTATAAGAGACACTTAGACTCAGCACCTTTTCTAACCCGCCTGTAATAACCAGTGTCCCTCCTCACTTCAAACTGCTCTCCTTGGCATGGAGCAACCCATCAGGCAGTAATACCCCCCGGAAGAGAGGCCCGGTGCTAAAACGAACCTGTTATTTGCCAGGGTCCTGAATGACCGTAAAGCGCAAGCTCTCTGTGAAAATATGCAATCATCAAGCCAAGAGCAGTGACATGAGAGGTCTCGACACTTGGAGTGCATGGATGGAACAAAGCCCTTAGCTCCAAGAGGGCCATATGAAGCAATCTGGAAAGCGTCGGAAAAAAAAAAAAGAAAAAAGAAAAGTTGGCATGTGTGCGGGCGACTGACACACTGGAAATCCTCTCCAGAGAGAGATATTGTTGTGATGGCTGTTGTATGTTTCACCAGGTGTCTACAAATGGGGGTATAGAGGGTATAGCCTCATATTATATTTGATATTTAAGCATTATTCAGGGTCTCCTGGAGAATCTTTCCATCAAGTTCTGGCAAGTCAAAAAAAATGAAGAAACGGCTTCTTTTCAATGAAAAAAACGGAGGCTCCATTTTGTGCCATTAAACTGTCGTTTTTAACCCGAAGCAGATGTGCAGCTTGGACATGTTCAGATGCCCGTTAGGTAACATGAGCAAATGCTGGTTGTAAACGATAATTTAGGAGGGATTTGATAACCGAAGGGGTCTTCCTCATCATCTAATATCGACTAGCGCAGGAATCCAACAGTAGGAGACTGTTTCTCGGAGGCCGTTAACAGGCTGAAGAGATGCATCAGCCTTTGTTGTGGACGTCAAGCGTCGGAGGACAGCGAGTATAAAACATAACAGAATTAATGTGGCGCATGATCCCCGCGGGGCCAGCGGGGTTTGGGATTCAAAAAAAAAAAAAAGACGCGGTACAAATCTCAATTAGCTGCATGACAATAATTGCCTTAAACCGAGTACAAATATAGATTTACAGTGGTGGTATGACCTGAAAGGCAATTTCTCAAGCTTGTCAGTCGAGGGCTTTGGGAATGCAATATTCCTCGAAATGCAGTTACTCTCAGTGTAATAAACGAGGCGCAATCACTCCGCCACGCGGGATAGTTTTGGTCGTCCTCGTGATGTATGTCCTCCACTCGTAAAACAAACTTGGCCGACGCTTTTCGGACGCTCTTAAGCCGCAGCTGTTTTGAATCCTGTGACCTGGGTGCATGCACTCGGAAAATATCGGCAGAGCTATTAACAAGATTTGTCGAGACAAAGCAATTTTTCAATGGCGTTAAAACATGAACGCAGTCATTGGCTAAAGTAGAGGCTGTCAGGGAGATTTGTGGCCAGAGTGGACAGGGAATCTGAAGGTGCAGTATGAAGCAGGTTTGAGTGTTTGTTGTTTTCGTTTTTTTTCGTTCAATAGCTCCTTTTCAAATGTCCACATTTACTGCGTGCTCTGGTTCATCGGAGCACAAATAGTTTCTTTTTGTTTTTTTTGTTCTTGTTCAGCCAGCAAAGATGCAAACCTTGACAGCTCTGTGCACCAGGCTCTATCATTGGCATACACACCATTTAACAAAGTAAAACATTTGCTGTTATTGCTCCATCTCCAACACCTGGGATCCATATCTGAGCACAACCTCTTGAGTGCCTCTCTACAAAACGAAGGCTAGACAAAAATGAAGTGTCTGCCGGATAATAAAATGGGGAAAACAGTCAGAAAAGTGTCACTTTCCCTCATTTTTTTCCACCAAAAGTTGGGCTGAGATCTCCAAACTTTAAATTGTGTCCAGACAACATCTCTACAGGACGTAGATTCTGCAAGACGTGCATCACTGATGTGCAGAAATATAATCACCGACCAACATGAATGAACCATAAATCAGTAGCTTTTCATCTCTTTGATGGAGAGGAAGTATCCTGAATATCAAAGAAGTCTTCGGTCGAGTTGAGAAAATCAAAAGTCAAGAAATCTTTGTTCACTTATTTAACGTGACGTGAAGTCCTGCAACGGTGTCAAACCCTGGAATAGTAAAACCTGAGTCAGAGGCGGCAGCTTAAAGAGCAACATGCAGGTAGGTTTTTGTTTTCCACCTCAAAACCACAGACATGTATAAAACAAGGACGTGTTCTGACGTCTCCTTTGTTTTTCTGAGGAGCTGACGAGAGGATCGTTGGTATTCCAGTCATTCTACTGAAATATAAGCCTGGATACAACATCAAGGAACATATTGCATTAAGCTGTCACAAGGAGACTGTGAGATGATGAAATATGTAGGGGTGTTAATTTCATCCATTATGGGGGTCTATAGAGATTGGCTGGACTTTACAGTCTCAAGTGGCCACTTCATGAACTGCAGTTTTGGGGCACTCACAAAACCAAATGTGCCAATTTAAGAGACACTGTCAAAGTATGAGATTAAATCTCTTTTTCACTCCAGCAAAATATGTCATGAGGTGCACTCTTAAATGCTTTGTAGTTGTCCAACAGGGGCAAAAACCCGGACTGGGATCATTAGTGTTTTGCAAAATTTAGGTGTTGAAATGTCTGCATAATGAGAATTGGATAGGAATACTGCATGCTTTATTTCCAAATACGGCTATATGACCTAATTCTGTCTCTGTCTGTATATCAATCTTATTCTGGTTAAAATGTGAATATCGCCATTGGCAGTATATTGATGTAGCCTACAGCATGTCAAAAGATTCGCCTTGATAGGTGATTGATGGTCTCGGCCATAAGGGATGGAAAGACACAAATGCCGAAAGAAAAACTGAAAAAGGAAAGATAAGGGAAACGTTTCAGGTGTGATCACTGGGCAGGAATGTGAGCAGAGTTTTAGTTTCTGTCTGTTCCCGACTCTGACAAACAAACAGAAATCACTGGCATGACAAAGAGGAGATTAAAAGCGGATTAAAAAAACAAAACTGAAACAAGCGAAAAAGATGAACCGACCATATGACAGACACACACTTTCGGCTGATAACACACTGAGTGCTGCAGGCGCCTACTGTGCAAACCAACAAACAACAAAAAGTTGTTTTTCCCTCTGATTTTCTCTACATGGTGCCTCAGTGGTTGGCGCCGCAAAAAGGTCCTCGGTTTGAATCCTCGTCAAACTCTGGAGAGTGTGTGTTACAAGTCAGAACTCCTCCATCTTTGTCATGTAACAGAGATGTGTGTGTGTGTGTGTCTGCACGTGTGTGTGTGTGTGTTGAGTGAGTGGGTGACGTCTCAGCGATTGACGTACGGCGAAGAATCGTCGCTTTAATGCGATAAATATTTAACAAGATTATTTCAGCCGTGTTGAACTTTATCCGTTCATCTGTTGATGCACTTTTTGAACTGTGAACTGGGATTAGAGTGAGAGCTCTCTCTCTCTCTCTCTCTCTCTCTCTCTCGCTCTCTCTCTCGCTATGTCTCTCTCCCCTCCACAGTGTGTGAGGAGGTGCTGCGCGGTGCGGGTTCAGTGCACAGTGTCAGAGACCTGGAAAACTTACACTTCCTGCCCTGGCCCTGATGTTCCAGGAGGAGATTACAGTCAGCTGAATAATTAACGAAAACAAGCTGGCAAACATCAAATATTGAAAAGGTGAATGTTTGTATGCTAACGATTAAGATGGCAAGCGAAGCACTTACTTGTCTAAAAGAGAGAGCTTGTCAGCCAAATGCATCCCCACCTACCTATAGTACCTGGAATTTCACAACACAGGGAGGAGAACCAGGAGTCCTTCCTCCCCGCTTTAAGCATTGTTCTGATCAATAATTAAGTAGACTAAATTAATAATGAAGGTTGAACAACCACAGCGGTGAGACATCCTTCCTTGACCTCTCCCTCTCTCTCTCTCTTTCTTAGTCTCTCTCTCTCTCTCTCTCTCTCTCTTTGTCTCTGTCCCTCTGGTTTTTATTTATGTTACTTTGCAACAGGTTTTTAAAATGTTTGTTGCGGGGAGAGTCTCAGTTAAGCTCTCATTACGGCTGCTTTATTAAAAGCCGCAGAAATTCGGAGCAGTAAAATCACTCACATCATAATCATCTCTGAGTAGGCCCTGTCAGTTAACTTTAATTAGAGCAAGTGTTTTTCCGCCAGGGAAAATAAAGCATTTTCGGTTAAATAACTTTTGAAAACTCCCTCAGTGCAGCCAGTTGCCAATTAGTAACTTTAGATTCTGATTAGGCCTGCGCATCATCGCCCGGTCTCGTGAATCTCTGCGAGCTTTTTTCTCCGTTTTTTTCTTCTTTTTTTTTTTTGCCAGTGATGTGCAGAGGCATGCGAGGGGAGTACTTCTGACCTCCGTCTTGACAAATCTTGGAAGCAGATGGCCAATTCTCTCCAGACTACTGGTAATTCACTCCACTTGATGGGATTTACAGGGGGCTTTGCATATTCTGCTCTCATCCCTGTCACTTCAACTATCAAAGCATCACGCAGCCTTTCAGAGTTAACAATAGCAGGGGGATTCACCGAGGCCCCCGTGCAGGCAGTCTCCCAAAGGAGAAGTGAGGTACGCAACGGGCTAAATCATAAATGGGTAGACATTCGGACAGTATGTTGACGTGCCCTGTCAAAATGTTTGAATTCTGATTAAAAAAATGGACCCTAATTGGACTGGAGCCTGAAGCAGACAGTCAGAAAAGAGATGAATATTCACATTTTCAGCTTCCGCTCGCCTGTAATACCCATGAATAAAATGGCAAAAAGACACGAGAGCTGATTTCTGGCCAAAGTCTGCTAGTGCACCTATTAAAGATAACACAGACTTCGCTCATTTATCAGAAGAGATACAAGCCAGGAATAACAGGCACGATGCCACAGATGGTTTGACTGTGATAATTACACAAAACGTTAAATACACAGTCGACGGGGCTGGGTGGATATTAAAACCGGCCCGGTTTGTTTGAAAGGAGTTGGCTTCGCATGTTCATCTGCACACACGGAGCATAAAATTAATGACGGACCTGCTCATCCAGTGGATGTAAAATACACCTCATTCATCACGCTGTGTGTTTTATTCTACATTTGGCCGCATGGTTTAAATTCCATTGAAAGTCAGTGTGTTAAAACTGGACCACAGGGATATGGTTTTGTATGGTTTTGAATAAACATGAGACTGGAGATAATAAGAGTTAATCAACTAACAACAGTTGATTAATCATCAATGAGTGGATTTGGGAAATTCAAAAATGATGTTTTCAATAAATAAATAAAAAATAATAAATAAACGTCTCTTGGTTTAGAACAGCCTCTGTGAAACATGGATCGACAAGTTTCTTTTCTCAGGCATTTCACAGACCGGTCGATTGAAGGAGAAAATAATTGACAGATTAACTGAGCATGAAATAATAACTGTATGAAACAATGCATGTAGGCTCAGTGATAGAGAAGCAACACGCCCACCTAGTACAACAAAGGAGGGGTGGTGCAGGTGGAGCTGACTCAGCAGCCACACTCATAACTATGCACAACCTACATAAAGCCTCGAAAAATAGATATATTTTTACCATTAATATGTCCAAAGCAACTTACATAATAGGAAGCACATTCAAGCCACAATCCAAAATAATACTTTGTCTCTCAGACTACCCAACAAGGCAGTTGTGTAAGTGGAAGAGCAGAGTTTAAGAAATAGTGAAGGGAAGATATCACAAGGAGAAGGACGAATGACGGTAAGATCAAGGTCATTTTTCATCTCAAGGCTGCTAAAGTGTGTATTTCTGCTGTTCGGCTGGCTGTTTTAATAAGGTGGTCTGTTGGAAGTGCTGCCTTAGGAGCTACTAGAAGCTCTGTTCTTGCAGCCATGAGTGTCCCTGTAAGCCACGAGAGTGTGACAATGAGCCCGCACGCACACTAAACTGCAGCAGGCAAACTGGAATTAATCACCATTCATTTTAATATTTACACCTGTGTGTCTATCAAAAACGTTTTCAGCTAAAAAAAAAAGCACTCCCACAGTGCCCTTATCCTTTTTACTCACTGCCTAAAGTCTTATTTTAACAGGAAATTAACAAATTACCAATGTGGCAAATGCTCAAAATGACACTTTCTCATTTTCCTCTGATATCACCCCGTTAATGCGGTGGCTGGCGACAGAATCCGTTTCACAGCTCAGCCATCGTCTCCGAGTCCTGTGAAGTTCTGCGTCGGCACTTCCTGTGTGCCGACTGCAAGGCTCCCACCGCCCGACGTAGCGCACTAATATTGGGCTAATTTGCAAAACACAGACGCGCGGAGAAAACTCCCCGCTCTGCTCCAGTTTGACTGAAGTGTGACTCACATATTAAGTGTTTTCACAAATCCTGCCTAGTGCAGCTTTTACGCATTACATTTATGCCAATGACACAGTGGGTTCATCCGAGGCATCCCGTGACCACGTCTCTCTCTCTCCCTCTCTCTCTCTCTCTGTAACAGAGCAGAGATTAACTTAGTGTCAAGATCATTCTGGGATCCTGTGTTCTGCCTCAGTGAAGCCTTCAATGGCAGTTGTTCAGGGCCGTGCACAGATGCAAACCAAACAGAATGACAATCTTTGTCAAAGCAAAGTCTGTTTTTTTCCTCCCTGGAACAGAATCTCATTCACCACTCGATGGGAGTCTATGTACTGCTGAAAAACTGGGCATCGGGTACCATCCGTCTATTATCTCGCCTCGCTTTGTACCCAAAGATCTGCCGGTGCCTATCTCCATGCCACACAGGGTATACACACACACACACATACACACACACAGACACACAGACACACAGACCATACACTCTCACGCTCACACCTAGGGGTGACATAGAGACTCCAATCGACCTAAACATGCATGTTTTAGATTGTGGGAGGAAACCGGATGAGTCGCTGAAGTCCCCCATGCACACAGGTTAAAAAACATGCAAACTCCACACAAAACAATCCTTGGACCAACCCAGGGTTTCACAAACCACTGATCCACTGTGCCCCTACAACAATTCCCCATTCCCCACAACTCAAACTGTCCAGTTATTATCCATATCTTAGCGCTTAAGTGGCACCAAACTGGCCTGTCCTGATTCTCTGCAGACTGAAAACTGTCACATTTTAGCGCTGCTGCTAAAGTGCACAATGTGCTGGAAGGAGAGGATAATTAAACCCTGTGCAATTACTGTCTGTTTTCTTTTTTTTATTATTATTATCATTATCATTGAAATGGCTATATCTCTCCCCCTCACAATGGACCACATGTCACTTGTCCTGTTTTAATAATTCTAAATGAAGCTGGGTGCGTGCATGTGTGTTTGTGTGTGCGCGCAGTGTTCTCAGTATATGCACTTAAGCCTCCTCAAGGCGCGTTGGATAAAAGCCTTTGTCGAATTGCATATAAGAGTGAGTCAGGAAGCAGAGGGAGGCAGGAGGGAGAGGGAGAGGGAGGAGGTGGGGGGTTGGTGGATAGACAAGTGTGTATTTGGACGGGATGCCTGCCATCATCTGTCATTATGGGCAAATCATCAGCACCATCAACAGCAGCACCGAGGAGGACAATAAATATGGAGTGGAGGTAGTTTCTCCACAGGAAAGTCTGAATAAACCAACTGCTTTACACAGCATCCAAACATTTCAGCACATTTCAACGAAATCCTAAAACACAGACTCTCTAAACTGGAAGACCTGATACCAAAGCAGTGACAGTAAATTCTCCCCGAAGCCACGTCTCTTTTAAGTTCATATACTGTATTTGAATAATCACCCAAATCTTCCCAAATGTTCAAAAGCACAAAATAATAATAAAAGAAAAACTGTAAACCAAGCCTCACCCACCCTGCAAGCACAATCTGGAACTGACAGTGATTTTTTTTTCACCCATCCTGTCATTTCATGGAACATCTCCCTCCACAATGATTTTAGTATAAAAGGGGGAAAAAAACACCTCCCTCTCTCTACTTTCATTTACATCTCATCCAAGCAGACTGGTCCCTGGTTTAAGGCTGCGAAGACAACTTATGACTCCATATTGATAAGAGGCTGTTAGGAGCTGTAATATCAATACTGCTGCTGCTGCTGCCCACGTCCTCTCGCTTTCTCTCTCTGTCCGTGTGTGCAATGGGCTTGGAGCTATTTTAAGGGTTCAGACTTGGACAGGCGACAGGGGAAATATATGGCAGCACAGTCGGCTGATTTACAAAGGGAGGCGAGGCTCCGCTCCGCAGCTCCGAGCGGCGAGAGGAGGAAACAAGTTTACAGCTCCGTGGCGCATAAAAAGAAGAAGAGAAACGACTTAGTTTGAGTCCAGGAACTGACGCTCGGTTTAAACGGAGGTGGGGGGTATGTGGAGGGGGGGGGGGGGGTGTCTGATCAGTATCAGACGATCACTCCGTGCGCTTTTACGCGGAGCTGCGGGTTGTTTTCCGCTGTGTTTTGTTGTTTTTGGAGAGGCGAAGCTCCTAAAACTGATCTGGCTCAGGAGTTGAGCAGCACCTTTCAGACTGACTGCAAGTCGCTTGATTGGACTTGACGCCAGTGTGCGTGTGTGTGCGTGAGTGTGTGTATGTGTGTGTGTGTGTGTGAGAGAGAGAGAGAGAGAGAGAGGGAGAGTTTGTGCCTCAGTGTGAATGTCTGTGTGTGTGCGTGTGTATAAGAGAGAGAGGAAAGTGTGCGAGTGTGTATGTGCCTCTGTTAGAGTGTGTGTGTGTGTGGGTGCGCGTGTGTGTGAGAGAGAGTGTGTGCGTCTGCCTGTGTGTGTGTTTGTGTGTGTGTCCAGTCAACCCCTCCACTGTCGGAATCGCAGCCGCTGCGCACGTCGCGCCGCTCCGCTGCCGCGCTGCTGCGCCCCGCGTGAAAAACGCCAAAAACGCGTCTGCAAAAACACTTTGTCTCTCGATCGAAAGCCCCGATCGATCCCCCTCCCCTCTCGGCCCGGAGAGCGTTTGGCTCTCACCCTCCTCAACAAACTCAACGGCGTTAAAATGCACATCGAGCTCAAAACCCCACATCACCCCCCGCCACCTCCCCTCTCCTTCCCTGCTTCCTGCCTTCCTTGCACATCCCTCCTTTGCAGACCTCCATGCATCCCAGTAGCAACAACAACAACAACACACACACACGAAAAACTTTGATCCCGTGGCATGAACATGCTGTGTCGCCTCCTCTCACCGGAGCAGTTCCAGCCGGTGGGCGTCTGGCAGTCGCTGAGGGAGGACGGGAAGGCGCACAGCTGCTCCACAGGTAAAGTGGCGAGGAAAGAGACCAGTGTGATCCGCAGCCAGCCCCCTGCAGTCCCGCTCCACCGGCGCAGCCGCCGGGGCTCCTCCAGCGGCGCCTGAGCCTGCGACAGACCCATCACCCCCCGGGCTCACTGGTCCAGGAGGAGGGGAGGAGCAGGAGGTGCTGGAGGAGCTGGAGGAGCTGGAGGAGGAGGGGGACTCAGGCGCACCGACAGCTCCAATCCGGGCAGGGCGTCTACACACCGACTGGGGAGCATCTTCCGAGCCAGACTATGTGCCCCATGTAGCAGGTACCCCGAGCCAATGATCCAGGGGAGGTGGAGGAAGAGGTGGAGGGATGGAGGTGGAGGAAGGAAGGAGGAGGAGGAGGGAGGAAAAAGTTATCCAGGCGGGTGACGATCACTTGTGTGAGAGGATGCTCGGAGGTGATGATGAGGAGGAGAAGAAAAAAAGATGGGAGATAAAACTGAAAAATATAAAATAAAAATGAAAGGTCGAGGCTGGAGAGAGGAGGTGGAGGAGGTGAGGGTGGTAGAGGAGGTGAGTATCCAGCGTCTGCAGACGGAGGCGGTGACAGTGTAATAGCATCCACGGCAGGAAGAAAAACGGAGTGGCTCCGCCGGAGAGAGCGGAGAGAGAGAGGTCCTCACCGTGACTGTATGTGCGCTGCGTTCAGGGGCGCAGCGAGAAACTGTTTCTCTCTCTCTCTCGCTCTCTCTCTCTCTCTCTCTCTCTCTCTCTCTCCCTCCTCTCTCTGACTCTCCCTCCCCTCCCTCTGTGACTCTCTCACTCTCTCTCTCGTCCCTATAACTATCCCTGCTGCTCTTCCTCTCTCTCCCAGTGTCTCCCTCTCCGTAGGTCTCTCTACCTCTCCCTCTCTCTCTTTTCTATCTCTATCTCCCCTATCTCTCTGACTCCTTCCCTCTTCTCCCTCTATCTTCCCTTTCTATCTCTACCTCTGTCTCCCATTTCTTTCTCTCTCTTGCTCTCCGTCTCCCCTTTCCTCTGCTCCTATCTATCCCTCGATATCTCCTTTTCCCTCCCTCTATTTCTCTTTTCCCATCTCTCTCTTCCTCTATCTGTCTCTTTCCTCTCTCTTCCTCTTTTCCTCTCCCTGTTCTATCACTCCCTTTGTATCTCTCCCCTTTCTATCTCTCTCACCCTTTACCTCTTCTTTCTAACTCTCTCACTATTTCCCCCCTCTCTCGTCTTTTTCTGCCCCTTTCCCTCTTCCTCTCTATCTCCCTTTTCTATCTCTCCCTCATTCCCTCTTCTCTCTCTCTCTCTCTCTATCTATCTCCCTCTCATTCCTCTCTCTATCAGCTGGTTCCACCTTGGTTCTGATCACGTGGACCAGGCTGTGATGCGAAGAGGGAGGGATGGTGTGGGTGAGGATGGAGGGGAGGGGGAGGAAGAGGAAGAGGAGGAGGAGGAGGGGAGGGGAGGTTGCCCCTCCTTAATAATTGGAACAGGCTATCTTACCAGTGGAGTAGGTAAGCGAGGGAAAGGCAGAGTGAAAGATGAATGAACGACACCACAGACGGAAGCAGGAGCAGCAGACTGGAGTGGAGGATCGGCCGTGTTCGTAATTGGCCGGGAGCATTTAGGAAGTCTGTGAGGAATCGATTCGGGATTCCACCCGCTTTGAAAAGGACTCTGACGCCTTTGCCGGGCCTCCAGCTGCAGGCGAGAGCCTTGATATTTATTCATATAGTTTGGGTACAAAACTGCTGTCACGCGGGACAGGACGGGCCGAGTAATTGCCGTTGCTCTCGGGCCATGAAAGCTCTCGCATCTGCACAAGTTAAAGAGGTCAAGTCCAGCACCAGGTTGAGAACACTCACCCTCTTTGAACCAGGCAAATTAGAAGCCATGTGCATGGATAAAGCCCTTATATAGAGGACACAAAGGGGTTGCTGTTAAGGCCTGTCACGACTATATAAAGACACTTGACCTCATGATATTAAGGAAGCAAAGCTGCTGTTGTGTGCGAACAAGCAAGCCTTTTGTTGCCTCTCACTTAAAGATCATTACACAGGAATATCCATCGTTTGTCTCATCTTAATGGGATTCGTGATGCACGGCTGTTATCTGCTAACGATTGCGCACAGCAGCCGGTCACACACATGCATACACACCTGCAAAGTAGAAGTCTCCTTTGTCCTCACAACGAAGAGTAATATATGGATTTCTTCTTAGACTCTCTCTCTCTCCCTCTCTTTCTCTCTCTCTCTCACACACACACACACACACCCAGAGAGACTGAGGGGGATGGGACCTCGAGGTTCACGAGGACACAGTTGAGATGTTAGAGATAATGGCTGAATTTACTCAGGCTGTCACAGATGTCAACGACGTCACGTGTGAGGCCCTTCTCACTGCAGTGGGAATCACCACAGCACAGTATTTGCACATATTTATATGAAGAGGATAAGCTTCCTGCCTGCGCCTTCTACTTGGTTTTACCTATGGTATTATTTTCAATGTCATTAAATGTTAATCAGGAGAGGATTATCACTCAATCCCTGCAGTTCTACAGACACTTTAAATGTCCCTGAGTAAGGGAAAGTAAGCCAGGACTTTGTACAACTTCTGCAGATGGACACGTGCAGCAGACACCCATCGACAAACCACTTTTCATTAGACAGGACAAAGACAGCATCAATGGACGTTAAATGTTGATAAGTAAAAGTTCCTCTGTTTTTTTCCTGAAACCAAAGCGTCACCTGAGCGAATCAAACGCGAATGTTGCTCTTTAACTGATCTGTGGCCACTAGGGGGCATCAAAAACACAAACCGTCAATTTGACACTGATAGCTCATTGTTTTGTTTTTATGTTGGGAACTCATAGGCAACATGTATAAGTGCAACCAGCAGATATGGGGTGTCATGAGCATTATCTGGAGTCACGTTTATGGAAACCTAGTGAATACAAGACTCCATTAATTCCTGTGATTAATCTTTTTTGTCGCTCCATACTCGACTATCTCTGAAGACCTTGCTGCCAAATTTGTCAATCTGTTGTTGCATGCCGGGCAGACGGTTCCCAGCGATTTTTAGAGAGATCTTTTGCCAGAAACAGCTGCGTCTGAAACGATGCTGGTGAGAGCAGTTGCTATATGAATCAAAACATAAAGTTGCAGGCTGCAAAACAAAAACGAGTTCAAATGTAATATATATAAGTGCTCCTTAGAGTTGGTGTGACTTTAAGATGCACTTTTAACGTATGCAGAATAATTAGATTGATTGTACAAACATGTTCAAATCATGATTGCGGTATTTACATTTACAGATTTGGACTCCAAGCATATACATATTACATATTCAAATTAGATAAGTGTTTGCTTTCGCCCTTGTGTTTTCAATTTCACATTTGTTTTGCAAAAAGTGATTAATGTAGGTCTGCAGATTGAGTCGGTTCATTTTCCTGGTCCCTAATTTATTATGGTTTATATTTTTTATTTTGTTCAAGTTTAAATTGGAATCGGACTGTTTACTCCAACTGAAGGCCATGTGATGAGACTGAGCTCATCCATACAAAAACAAGAAATCCATTGAAATCGAGTACTGTGCTTGGATTACGTGAAATTTTGCCTGAGCAAATAATGGTGTGTTAGCTGCAGCCCAGATGTTAAAGCATGCTGGCTATTAATCAAAGAGACAGTTGTTTCTTGTCCACTCACTGAAGTGTCCTTGAGCAAGACATTGGAACCTAAATTGCCTCTGTTGTACAGGCAGACCCATGCAATGTCATTTCAATGTAACATTGTAAAATGATTATGTAGTTCTCAGAATTTTTAAAATCCGGTGACATGAGGTCTTTGTGTGTAATTTTGTTAGGAAAAAATGGGAGGAGCAGCAACAGAAATTAACTGAATATGTAAAGTCTGAGTGGAAAAACTATGACAAGGAGGAACAAAGGAGAAGACTAACTAGCAGGATAGTGGAAAGGAAACCCAAGGCTGCCTTTGTACTGGTGCTAATTTGGAATTCAAAGGCTTTTCTCTTTGCTTCCAGCGGTCTTCATTTGTCCACTGAAGCATTTGGGCATACTGTACAGTCGCTGCTTTCCAGGCAACCTTGTGTATAATCTGGTGTGTGAAATGGCTGACATTTATCTCAGGATAAACGCTTTGAGATGTTTCATCTCGATTTCAATGGGGTTCCTGACAAACACTCACAAAACAAAGAGGAAAACGGAGTAGTGCGAGACACAATACATACAGCAGTGTTACACTTACTAAAATAAAGCAGCAAGCAATCAAAGAAACATCCTGACTAAGAAAAGAAATTGAGCAAAGATCAGCTTTGACATAATGAGAAAAGAAGAAATTGGTTAAAATCTGCTGCGTCCATCATCAATGGCATCGAAGGGATACAGTTTTTGTTCTAGTGAACAATGTGAGCATAGTGACTTAATGTTCATAGACATATCCATACAAGATATTCATACATGTGGAACATGCTTATTTTCACGGATTTATGGTTTTCATGATAAAAACACACGTCCTTTGAGGTTTGGTCGATCCTCGCCTACACATTTCTTTCTTTCCTACATCCTGAAAAGATCTTCCAATATAAGTATTAAGCTTTTTCTTTTCTTCTCTTGGTTCACAACTAAGTCTGTGTGAAATTAAAATCACAATGGCAAAACCTCACAAATACTGCTTATTGATCATTAGTAATAAAAAAAGTAAGTGGTCCTAATGTAGGACCTTGATGCACCCTCCCTTGGCTTAATAACCAACTTGATTTATGCTCTTGAAACACAATGTTCTGTGAAAGGAAGGAAATAAAAATCACAGTTGGGAAAAGACCAAAAGGACAAAGTCATATCCCAAAGGAGAATATAATAATCTGCCAGATTAAAGGTTTGTGATTGTGATCAGTCATAGAACGTATTCTTAATCAATTCAAAAAGAAGAAAAATTGCAAAACTGTTTAATGTGAAACCAGAACTGATACTGAGAGGATTATATCATGACATTTATATGATGCTAAAAGATTGCGATGATTGATTACAAGTACATTTTTCCAATACTTAGGCTGTTAAATATGTTAGCCCCTCCGTGGAGAGGAGGAATATGTGCACATTTCCAAATTTCGCTGGTATTTCACATGTGAAAGATTAAAGCCATCTGCCATTGGAGAGATGTGAATATGTGATGCTTATATAATGAACTTAGTTTCAATCCCATCAAGTCCAGAACCACTGCTCTCTTTCACAGAATTGCAGAAATCAATAGGAGTCACTGTGCGAAAGTGAAATGAACTCTGACGAGCTGAAATGGAATTAAGAGTCATGCGTATCTCATGTTGGGCCAGCTTTAACCAATGCAACATATTGCGTAGGAGGGAAAACACATTTCTCAACATCTGGGGTCTGTGACACTGACCCTTCAGCCCAGACTGGTTGGACGGGGCTATCACATGGTCATGGGTCATGATCAGACTGTTGAACACATTGTCATAAGTCAGCCGCTTTCAGCACTCTTTATCTCGCACAAGGCCACATCCGTGACCAGAGGCTCAGTCGAACTCGGGGGTGTTTTTCATCCTCGGCCCATCCTTGCTCGCTGGTAAAAAAGGCACTGCGAGTTATTTTGGGTGGCCTAAGTGCAGAGGGCAGCTGCCGCCCCGCTGTGAGAGGGGACTCGATTGGAGTGGGTTCACTTTTCAGAGTTTTATTTTACTGGCAGGGGACGCAAACAAAGTAGCAGTTTAGTGCTCAGACACTGCGATGGTGTGTGGGGGCGAGTTGAAAAGCCACGAGGAGCCTTTGAAGAGTGTCCAGTCCGACCCGAAAGATTTTGGACCACTGTGACACCGTCTGGCCCTGCTGGCTTGTAGCACTGAGGTGATGTCACACGCATTTCAAAGCACAGAGGATACATCTAAAAACAGGCCCTGCTCTCCAAAGGCTCGTTGTCAACATTTTTAAAGAAACGTCTTCAAAATGCTGTTCTGCTATCACTATTACTACTGTCTGTTTATGTAACTTGTCTGTCCCCTTTGCACCAATTCACATGCATTATGGGACATAATTGGCTAACTGAGAGCAGCACACGTAGAGCTAGCTTGGGCCCTTTGACAAACTCATAGTGAAATTGTCACGATTTATTATTTGGAAATGACAGTATCCTGAACTCTGATAATAAATGCTTACACTCTGCAATTTTCTCAGTCGGTGTCAGCCCCCTCCCTCCCTTGTGGGCTCCTTGTGATTTTTTATTCATTAATTAATTTATTTTTTGCCTTGGGGTTCAATAGACTCTCAAATGACCACTAGCCAAATGTTCTCATCACCATTATCAACAGATTGTCCCATTCCCAATTGTTAGGGCAGCAGTCTCAGTAGAGAAGGCCAGACACTCCTCTCATATTTCAGCTCTAGCTGAGAGGTACAGTATGGTATGTCACTAAAAATGAAAAAGCACAATGCAAATATGATGCACAGGGAAAAGTAGATCTCATCCCAATCAGAGGTTTAGAGACGTGTTAACTTTAACTTGGCTATGAGAATATTTCTGCTCAAGCTGTGTCTGACCAAACAAAGCCAGCTTCAGATTCGCTTTGATACAAAACTGTCTGGCTGCAGTGATGACAAATGGGTTAATAACAACAATGGTCACAGAAATGGCATTGGCCTTTAGCCAACATAGTAGATGTCCGATCAGCACCGAGCTGAGTCCTGGCTGGAGTAGTTCTGAAAGTGTTTTTAGGCCGACAGATTGTTGACCAACAACTGACTTGTCACACACACACACTGTATCATCCTGGCTCAAGGTTAGCGGTGCCCCACGTACTCAGAGCTAAGAGATCCATCTTTCTTTACAGACAGTCATCTCTTGTTTTCTGATTTGGCAGCAAATCACACGTTGAGTGTGTTAATATGTCTGCTGTAAAGGGGCTGTTCATAAAAGAGGCTTGTTCAAGTTTGACAAATTATATCTTGCTGAAGAAACATTGCTATCAAGTATTGAAATTATAAGTGTGCTTGACTTTTAGTAATTCTAAAAAATGACTCAACAGATTTTTTCTTTTTTCCCTTTTTTTCCTTCATGTTTTCTTTCACTACATCCATAAAGTCATCCTAAGTCTTCCCAACCACAAGACTAAACTCCTGCTTACCTGCATTTATTTTAAAAGCGCTCCCCTCCTTTTCCCTTTTGCTTTTTGTGCTCCACTGGAGTGATAGTGAAAGTGAGTGATATTATCCATAAGTTGCCTTCTAGGTAAAACATTTCAGGATGATGTGCTGACATCTGACTAGTGTAGGGGCACAGGTCATTGGCATGTGTTTTCCCTTGCTCTTGTCAGACTACAATGAAAACAAATTGCCTCCAAAGTTTCTCATGGTCTGGATTTTATCTACTCAGTGTAGATGACCCAAGAAGCCATCGGTTAGACAGGCAACATCAGAACATTTAGGGCGTCTGCCTTTTGCCGCTTCTGGGAGTAGAGATTCCTGGAGCCAGACAGTCATTCATTGCTATTCCACTCAACTCCAGTAACAAAAGTAGATGTGTGTAACGGCCAGCTCAGAACAGATTGGTGGAGCTGACTTTCCTTTTGATTCATCCAAAAAGAGGACTGAGCATTGGCTGCAGAATAGACAAGCAGCTCAAGCTTCGACTCGACTGCAACAGAATATACTTCAACACCGAGGTATTTTCTTCTCGGTCTGTGAGTCATTTATTTCTGAATTAGTCCCACTGAATGTACCTGCTCTGGCATCAGTGACGCCCATGCAGACGGCGCACAGAGGAGGTTGGCCCTGAATGCAGCCCAGCCCCAAGCTAAAGGCTAATTACATTTTCTGACCCCCCTGAAATGTACACCATCTCCTGAGAGAGTATTCTGGAATA
Organism: Karalla daura; assembly: GCA_029224185.1. NCBI lineage: Eukaryota > Metazoa > Chordata > Actinopteri > Chaetodontiformes > Leiognathidae > Karalla > Karalla daura. Next base: position 4,906,264 of record CM055202.1, read on the forward strand.
ACACTCAACCCTGGATCAGATATCTGATGATTGATTTTTACCTCATAATTACTCTAATGTATTAATAAATCATCCATTTCTTTTGTAAATCCGGGGGCTGACAATGTCATGGGAAGCATTTGCTGGTGTATATTACCCGTGCTGAAAGTTGAAAGGGTAGAGTGCACGAAGGAGCATGTGGTTCGGGTGTGTCAAGCAGGTTACGTGATTGCTGAGATGTATTATCACAATGTGATACCAAGCTAGTTTTGTGCGTGTGTGTGTGTGTGTGTGTGTGTGTGTGTGTGTGTGTGTGTGTGTGTGTGTGTGTGTGTGTGTGTGTGTGTGTGTGTGTGAGAGAGAGAGAGAGAGAGAGTGTGTGTGGCGGGCGAGCCGAGCACTCGTTGAATCATCTTTAAACTTTTCTCTCATCACGCACTGATTAGAGTCACGACGTGCGAGTCTCTCTGCTTGTGTAACTTGCGGTACTTTGAAACCGTGATTGATTCCAAGTTCCCGGGAAGAGACTTGGCTTCCACGTGCGGACCTCCTGTTCCAGGCATCCTCATCATTTCACCATCATCACCACCTCAAGCATCATTATTCATCATAATAATCAAGCTTTTATTATAATTTGGTTTCGTATTTCTCCGTCGTTTATCTTCTTCATGCCCTCTTTGGACACGATATCCGTCATTGCCCGGTTATTCATCCAAAATTGTTGCCTGATAACACATTTCCTTAAGTCACTGGCAATTGTGCTCAGTCTGTCTCTACTGAGAACAGCACGCTATTATCAATCTCATTATTTGTGCTGCAAACAATAACCAAAGAAAAGTGTATATCTGTGTGTATTTCAAGAGCTCCAGAACAAATGTGACACCGTGGACTCAAACACATTTTTCACCCCTTTGTCCTTTGTTTAAGTAGAACTAGAGGACACTTTCTACTCCACAACATTTCTGCACTGCACAAAGAACTAAAAAAAAAAGAAAACCACGTCTTTGAACATGACAGGAAGGCTATAGGAAAGACACATAGTTTGACCAGTTTAGACTGACCTGAAGTGAATCTGAAAGCAGCTTCTTCTTAAGTGCAAGGGTTAATGTAATTCGGCTTTTAGCAGAGCCATTTTCCGCTGGTTATTTCGATGTATTTACAAGGGTAGAGTTCTACCTTCACCTCCAGCCTTATCGATGGCCTTGTGCATTGGCCTTGTAACTGGACAGTGGTAGATCTGATCCTCGATACTGGCAGGGAAAAAAAGCAGCACAGGTTAGGCACCAAAACCAGGAGAATTTCTCCCTTTGGTTCTGCTGAAGGATTTAAAATGGTACTATATTTGTAAGAATATTTGCAGTTTCAAAGAAGACATTTAGCAGTTTCTGACACTGAAACGAAAGATCAGCAGAGAAAATGATAGCACCACAAGAAGTTGCAAGGCAAATTGCAAAATGTAAGAAAGTCAAAGAAAACATTTAATTTCCGGAAACCACTGAGAGATTTCCTGGACAGCGAACACTAACTGGCTTTATAAATCGCTACTAATAACGTGACATCATCAAAATGATTTTTTTTTCCCTTCAGGCCAAAAATAGAAGGAAATTTGGGAGCAGAGATACTTGATTTTTCACACGCAGCTGCTTCGTACATGAATAAAAACAGGAGTGCACCCATCCCTGACACAAAGCCATTCAGCCCATGAAATATCCATCATAAATATCCCAGTGTGATCTCAGTTGGATGGATGCTTGAAGGAATGAATGAAGAAGTAGTTTTATCCCCTTTCCCACTCATGGGAGCTAATAGAGTTAGCCTGAGGGTAATCGCCTGCGGCGGAGGAGAAAAGCAGCTGCAGCACAGCAGCTTCAGCCCGAGCCATAGCGCTGGGTGGATACTAACACCTGAAGCACCACACTGAAAGATGATTCCTTACACTTCCTTGTATGGATGACACCGGTGGGAGTAAAGCCACTGTTCCTGGCAGCATTAGTGCCTACCTATAGAACCGCTCTTACCCACACACACAGTTTGGAGAATTTTAATACTTTTCATCTGAGAAAAAAAGCTGAATTTGCCTCTTTCCCTGTGGGCAACCGATGTGATATACTGCACTATTTTCGCTTCGCTTTAGTCAATCTATGCCCTGTTCTTTTCCACGACTCGGTGATTCCAATTCTTTGTTTTAAGCAGCTTTCATCTACACACTTACTCGGGGAGCGGTGGTTCACACACACTTTCTACAAGTTGCCTCCAAAGCAAGAAAAAAAAAGGGCAAAAAAAACGGCGACGCTTTGAAGTTCCCCCTCAAACCGGAAACATGAAATGCACGTATAGCTTGAATATTTCTTTGTAGTTGAGATTCAGTGCTGCAAATCTCAACGTGGTAGCCTAATTCACCCATCCGTTAGCTTACTTGGCACTTAACAGAGTTGTAGTGGTCTTTTGCAGCCTATTTCCATCACACGCAGAGTAAAGTCAGGGAATATACCATCGGCAGGTGTCCAGATCATCACAGGACACACGCACACCATTCCCTCAGAGGCAATTTAGGATCCCCAATCAACCGACAGTAAATATGAACATTTTTGGACCGTGGGGGGTTGCAGACATGTAAACTCCACACATAAAGGCCGTCAGCCCGACCAGGATCCAGGGACAGCACTGAATACAGTCACCATGTCGCCTACTATAATTCACCCATTAGCTAATGCGTGCTATTAATGCCTTGATTATACAACAGCACATCTCTATACATGCAACATACTTGATTCTGCTGTTACGAGATTGCCGGCCATGCTGACATCAGACCTGTAATCATGTCATGCACTTAATTACATTAGCACCGTCTGCATCCACCGACGTGTGTATGAAGTAATTACAGTAGAACAAATGTGCCCGCCATGCGTGGCCGGGTGCGACAGCGACTTGCAGACAAAGCCGGCCACCCACACCTGCCTACACGCGTGGCCGTCGCCCTCCTGCTTTGAACAGCGCTTTTAATGAGCAGGTGCTGGCCAGAGCGACGGAGAGGCAGAGCGCGGCTCGTCTCTGCTGATTGCAGCCGGGCCGTGCTGCTCCGTGTTCGGTGGCGAGGGGAGGATAAACCCGGACGCCACGCGCCACGCACGCCCGACCCCGCCGCTGTGTGTGCGTCACACTCCGTTTGATTATGCTGCAGCCAGCGGGTGGGCGTATGTAAGACGGCTGAGTTGCAATTAGACAATGCTGCAGTTTTGATGCAGAGACAACCTCAGGTCCAAAAAATTATATCTACCAAATGTATGCATTAACTCTGGTTCTGATTATCCAAAAATCTTCCTCTGTCTGCAAATTTCTATGAGAGCTTTGCTTAATATTTAGCCTATATTACAGTATTCTAATTGAGGCGTTCCACGAGCTTAAACAAGTATAGTGATGAACATTAAACTGCACTAATTAAGTCATTTCTTACTAAAATACCAATACCACCGCTGACTATGATGCATGTTCCGCAATTAAAATTCTACTTGATTAAAAAATAATAAACCACTGGGTGGTTTGTATCCCAAAATAACATCTCAGAACAGATTTAAATTCAATCAATTTTGTATTACAAATTGCAGATTAACTAGTCAATGGCTATAGAGTAAATGTGGTTTACAGAGAAAAATAGCAAAAGAAAAAGTGCTTTTCCTCCTTTGAGATGCAGAAGATGTAGAAATATAAGATGGCATAAGGTTAATGTAAAAGTAAAGACACAAATGCCTCAAAATTGAATGTGAATGTGTGAAAGTAAATGTATTCAGTTATATTCCAACAGCACTGTGCTGTGAAGGCACCTCACAGACCACAGACTTTCTCCTCAGTGCACCAAGCAACCTATACAGTATAAAGTGCACAGTTTGCTCTCATTTATCACTGTGTTTTATAGTCCAGAGAACTCCTGCATAGGGGTGGTTAAAACTACAAGGAATCCAGGAGGGTTTTAATTGATTTCCTGGACTGTTTCATTACAACTGTAAAGGCCACAGCACACGACCACTTCAAAGATCACACAAATCAGGCAAACGAAGACAAAGCGTTCAATGAAAGTTATAACAACATCCACATCACAGGGATGTCAATGGGCACTGTCAATGGACTTTGTTCATAAAGCATTAATTACAGATCTAACATCTTAAAAGCTGCAACATGTACGCTTAATACACGTAATGATGAAGTTATCTCTAAATGACCGTTTCATCCTTTCATCCTTTTGTTTTGGTCCATTCATCAACAGTATTGCTTCTGCCTCAAATGCCACAATCGCAGGTCTTTGTGGGCATCAAAACATTATCGCTGCAAAATGTCACGTATAAATGTTAATATCAAAGCCTCCACGGCCTGGCTATAGGCTGAATCACTGTGCTGCTGCATAAAGTGACAGCTAGGAGGAAACAAACTGAAATGTCACATATTAATAGTTAAAGTGGTTTCATGTGACAGGTCAGTATCACTGGTAAAGGCATTGTGAAGGCACTAGAAAACAACTAGAGCCACAGTTCACAACCTTTTTGCCGTATTTGCCAGTTTTAAATAGAGGAAGAAACGCGACAGAGAAGTGTCGACATTTTGCTTCATAACCCTACAGAGTGACTGGAGTTAAAAGCCACAATGAAGATAAGTGACAATATGATCAGGCATGTGCTGGTTTGTGTGTGTGCGTGTGTGTGTATGTGTGCATGTGTGTGTGTGTCTGTGTTTGTGTGTGTGTCTGTGTGTGAGAGAGATAGGAGAGACTACACCTGTCTGCAGAGAAAGCCCGGAGAGGCATGACGTGTCATGTTACTGGAAATGTTTAATTTGTAATAGGGAGATTCATTAGTGGAGTGCATGTACAGTAACGGCTCCTGCAGTCAAAATCCACTCGAGTGTGAACTTGCATTCAAATCTAATTCAGCTGAAGGGGAAAATGCTCGTGTATTTATTTATTTATCTTTAAGGTACATGATGACACATAACGCAGCGAGGCATCAAATCAACACCAATAGATGCCAGATACATTCTCAAAACATTTTGTTTAAGTGATGTACAAATGACGTTATTTCACTTAATATAATATCGATATGGTATATATGATAACAGGTAGCACAGCACAGGGTTAAATGCATCTTATGTAAGTTTTGGTGGCAGCACCCTCGAAGCTAGATGCTTGCGCCCGTCGGGAAGAGACTGAGACCCTCGCCACAGTCGCCGTGCCCACTTCCTGTTGCCTAGCTACAGTGTGATTGGACAATCAGCGCTGAGAGAAAGGGCTTCGGAGGGGGCAATTACTCCATGCTGAAAATACCACAGGTTTTTACATCTCATTATCTTTTGAGTGACTTTAAGAGTTTTGTCATGTTACAAGTTTTGGAGATCTAAAAAAAAAAAAAGGAAAAAAAAAGGAAAAAATAGTCGAGAGGTCCTTGAAATACTGTATTCCAGGTTGATTTCAAATTGATGAGCAGCTGCCGCTTTCATCACCCAAACGCAGGGGATGATAACTCTGCTTAGCTGATGGCTTTCTGTGGCATTTCAGAAAGCGTGACCAAATGCATAATTGGTTTCTTTCTCTTCTTCGAGTAAAGTGTTTTTCCTAGTCGTCCTGCGAGTGAGCCGGTGTGTTTTGTGTGATTGTCAGATCTTCGTCCGCACCTCCAAAGTCTAAGTGATTGAAAATAACTCAGAGAATCCCAAACACGCCGCTCTAATTTCAACACTGCTCATTGGTATGCATGGAGATGAAGATTTTTTTTTCCCTGAAGTGAACCCATTGTCCTGTGTCTGCAAGAGTGAAGTGACAGTAAAATTATTTGTGCTGACAGTATAATCATGTGTGTGTTTCCATGTCAGGGCTCCGGAGATAAGGTCAAACAAATTAGGGGTGAGGAGTCCAATTATTTAAGCGGAGGAGCATGAAACTCTGGAAATTATATTTCAGGATAAAAAGGAGCTGATTCCATTGTTTTGGGGTGAATAAATGAGGTTGCACCACACACGCACTCAATGGGTTGAGACTCTGTGCCAAACAAACAACTTGATTGTCATGTTATTTAATGTGTCCTCGCCCTTGAATGTGAGAATGGATGATGTGTGTAAAGCATGTAAAGCATGACGTAACTACTTTGCATGTTTGTGTACAAGTCTAAAAGGAGCATCCAGATCGTGACTAAACCACCACTTGGTCACGTTGCTTCTGACTTTTGACTTTCTGTATGTTTAATTTGCTCATCTGCCAAGGCAACCTTGTCAGAGCTTAACCCGGCCATGAAACCAAATCCTGAAAGGTCAGCGAGGACAAGAGTGAACAAAAATCAATAGCACTCTGTGAACACACAGGACAGTCTGGGTTACAAGGCTTTTGTCACGTAGAGAAGAACTTTCAGGGGCTTTTTTTGTGGCACAATGTGGCGACGATACAGTGGAGAAAGCTTATTTTGGAGATCGGACGAGAGCGTTCCAGGTTTATTGGTGTGAAAATGAAAAAAAGGAAACGATTGAATTTTCTCTCTGGCAAACTGGAGAAAAAACTAAAACGCAGAATAAAATTTATGGATGCTGGCTGAATGACTATCGGCAGATTTTTTTTTTTCGCTGCAGTATTTTCTCTAATAAGGTTTGTAGGGCACAGTCGTGTTGAGTGACAGCAGGCAGTTATGAGAAATTAGTGCAATAGCCAATGGCGAAGGAAAGAACTATATTGAGAAGATGTTATCTAGGCTACGTTACGCACAGACGGAGAAGGAATCTGTTGTTGTCACGCTTTTACTGCGTCTTCATTTCTGACCTGGTTGATTTGTTTTTAAACCCTCGAGTCATTTCTCGAAAGAGAGACAGACGTCAGACCCCCCTCCCCACCTCCCCCCTCCGGGTCCCCCTACACACAGTGCAGGTTATGTGTGTTTAGTTGTGTTTGACTTACCATGATTGAATACTAACGCGTAAAGCTTGGGACACTTTGACTTTCACAGATTCTGAAAAGATTTGGAGTTCACACTGACCCACAGTTGTTGTTTTTTTTTTTTTTTTTGGCATCACACATTTAATGACTGAACCGGATAAGAGATCGCAGACTATACAATTTGTCAAACAGCTGGTCTTGCACAAACTCTCAAGAATGGGGCTGTGTATATGAGAGTGACAGTTCAAGGATAAACAAACACGGATGACTAACTGCTGTTGTGCAGCTCTCTGGTCGGAGAAATGCGACATATACTTATATTTGTATGTTTTAAATGACTTATGTTTATTTATATTTATTTACACCACTTCCTGCCATCTGCTTAACCCTACCTGTGTCCAGTCAGTGTGATCAGTTCATACCACCCGACCAAATACACACACGTTTGAAGGGCTGTGACTACAATCTGGTATGGTCCGTTCTCCTCACACACTTGCTGATTTGAGTTTTTACCCCGTCATAGATCCACAGATTTCGGTTCTGACTGGGCATGATGTCGAGTTGTGGTTGAAATAGGAGAAGAATCTTGAGGTGTGTCCTTGGCTTTACTGTAGATCTTTTCCACTCGGGCTCAATTTTTAGATCTATAAAATGTTATCCAGTTTTTTTTTTAAAGTTGGATATTGGCAGACAGTAGCTTCAAAACAAATGAAATATCTCTTGCTTGTTTGAACAGTGGGGGAATTTTGTCAGGACAAAACTGTAGTACATGAATATCTTACTAGCACAGTAGCAGTAGTAGAGGTAGTAGTAGTGAGGACAAAACAAACAAATGACTTAAAACTTCTCGCCCCGAGGTTCATGGCCCCTGGAGCAAATTATTCAGTGACAGCATATTTCGTGTGTGGAGGTTTGCCCAAAGGTCAGGGACATACTGAACATAATAATTCCCTCAACAACATCCCAGAATCCCAGGTCTCCTCTTCCTCAAAGGAAGAAAGCCCTGAAGAGCTGTCACAGTGTTTACAGCATTTCAGACTCAGAATCAGCCGTAAACATACAAGGAATTTGTCTCCGACTTGGAGAGTCTGCTGAAATGACCTTTACACAAAGGTCATGTTTTGTACGGTTAGAATTTCATCTGGGTGTGCAGCTCAGAAGATGAAATACCTATAAGCAACCGCAACACGCTTCACGGGTCACTTTTGCTCGGAACGGTACATTGCGAGGTGTTCTTCTTCAGCACAGGGTGGGTGGGTGTAAAAAAGACCACCCACTGGCAGACCAAGACGCCTCAGGCGCAGCCAAAGCATTCTGGGAAACTGTCACTTCACCTCATGGTGTGGTGGTGTTGGGTGACTAAATCCTGGGCTACCTTAATGCCGTTTTCCATCAGGACTGCATCCTGTAAGAATCAACGCTCGCCAAATTTAGCCTTGGAATGCAGCTCTGGCACTGTTTGTTGCAGACTCCGTCATCAAAGCAGAGCTCAGGCAGGAGAGGAAAATGCTGGAAGGAGCCTAGTCTGCAAAGCATAATCACTTAATGATTATGTTAATCTAATCAAAGGACAGTCAAAAGAATTATTAGTATAAATAGTGATCGCCCTTGAAAGATATCCTTAGCCGTGACCTAAAGCAACTGAAATAAAAAGAGATGTAGCTTAGTAACAGAGTCTCCTGAAAACAGGATGAGAGTTGTGAAATTGTGAGGGATATGAACATTATGATGTATTCTTTGTTTTTTTGCACTTTGTGTGCTGGGATTGGCTCCAGCAGACTCCCGCAACACTGGTTAGGTACAAAGCGGGTTGGGAAAAAGGATGGCTGGGTGGATGAACATAATGAAGGCTTTGGATGGCAGCAAAACTTTGGAATGCAGATATTTCTGAGCAGGTGTGTGAACGAATGGAGGAGGCAGGATACGCATGCTTGTCTGATCAAGTCGGAAATCGCGGGAGATCCCGTAAAGCAGCTGTTGTGTTGCAGAAAAGCAGAATAGCTCCCTCTGCTCTCCCGTATTTCGAACTAACGAACAATATGATAATGAATGAGCTGTGTGTCATAAGGAATGTAAGGTGGGTTTGCCATTGGGCATTAATACCACTATGCTCTCTGGCATATAAACAGTTACATTAAATTAAACATGAATTTATTCATTGTTCTATGTAGAAAACAATGATGGAGCAGGCAAAGTTTATTTTTATTTTAGGCACCTCTAAACTTTCAAACAAATGGAAACAAATGTGTTTTCTGGTTGTCCCTCATAAAAACATGATAAAAATGTGAGTTACTGCCTCATATAGTTTGTACATAAATGCCGGAAAGAAAAAATGTGAATTTATTGAATACCTGCTGTCATAAGCGCAGGCATTTTTGCTTCAAAGCCATCCAAAGATGAATGCAAAGATGGACTCTCCACACACATGCCACATGTCACCTCATCCATCTGCAAAGAGCTTCAAACTAAGGTGGATAATTCTGGGGCCCACTTAACTCTGCACCAGAGGCCACTGTAAGAACATAGCAATTGGAAAGGGAAATAAGCTCCTGTAGCTGCTGCTTAAGCAGAGGTCTGAATTGCAGCTATTACAGGTCTGAATCGCATCATTATATGCTCATAACTAAAAGCTTTCTCAATCTTTCTCCAATCCTTTTAGCCGTTCGAAACTCTTCAGGTAGTGTTCCTGTTAAACTCAGCCCGGCTTTAAATGTTCCGCTACAGGTCAATTGAAGGAATTCAATTGTGGCCCCAGAGGGCAGAGAGGCTACATCATACTTCCAGGCCCCTTAAAGTAATTAATGCTGCAGTTGGCTCCGTAACTGAAATCCTTCTTAAATCTTCTCATCTGCGAAGGAGGGGTCGTGCAGACCTAAGGGCCTCCTGCAGCAGCACAGCAGCCGCAGACTGTTGTTCATGTCATTAGCTCGAGAAGCCCGCTCTCCTAATTGGTTAGGCAGAGTTCATTTGGCTTCCTCTCTGATTTGGCTAGCCACTGGGGATGGGAGGAGTGAGTAATTAGAAACTCAAATTAAATGTAGTTTCCTCAAAAGGCTCGGAGGAGGCTGATGGCACATGATGTGACCGAAGGTTGGCTTAACGCATGGTCTATGTTGGTCACAAAAAGAGTGGTCACAAATCACAAAAGCAGCTCATAAATTGCAGAGATGGGAGGTAATGAGGTACTTCAATGCTGTGCTTAAGCGGGTTTTATGTATGTGTCTGTATTTTGCTTGTCTATCTGTTTCGTAATGACTTTCTACTGACTGAAAAAAAATCTAATTTCTACTCAACATTTTCAAAATGATGTCACTTTTTCAGCATCCCCAAATCACACCTCCTAAACTATATACTTTTTAAACATTTTCTGAGTTATCAAAATTGGTATTGCATATCATTGACATGAAAAAACAATCATTTTTACTCTTACTTTCACAGCCTGTAAAGTACAGGCTGTGTCTAATTTAGAATTTGGGTAATAATTACATGGTGATTTCAGATGTTCGGTGGGAGATAAGGTCCCTTAAAAAATCCAGATCTACTATCGCTAAAGAATATTGTACTGTCATTGACTGACAGGCAGCCTTATGTTCTGTTGCTACTGTGACTGTAGATGACAAGATCAATAACATGGTCTTATTGATATGCTAAGTATGAAGGCACTCCCAGCAGGACAGCATCACTAGCTTAGCATAAAGAGGTGAAATATTTGCCTTTGTCTTTATTCAGACATGCTGGGATACTGAAATCTCACTCCAGCAAACTTCATTCACACAATAGCAAATTAGAGTACATGGGAACTCTTTAAATAATAATCAATAAACATGTATGGAGAACACTGAAACCCCACCCTCGGTCGAACCCAGGTCCTTCTTGCTGTGAAAGAGCAGTGCCAACCACCGACACACCGTACTGCTTTTCTATTAACAATTCCTATATCTCGAATTGCCCCAGGCTTTTCTTCTTGACCGGTGGTGTCTTGATGGAAATTATCGTGCATTACTTGATTGAAAAGCTCTTCAGAGGCGACTCGAATGTGTGGCTGTCAAATTGAACCTGAAGTTAAACGCACACGAGGACAAGGGCGATTTGTTAATTCAAGGCAGCGCCGGTCGTAGTAGTTAAGTAGCTGGAGTGACAAATTGGAGAGGTGAGGCGTTAAGCATTGAGGGTTATTGTGTCTGAGGCCTTTGCGTGTGCAGAACAAATGTCAGTGAAGCTGTGGTAGGCGCATAAATCAGCTGAAAGTCTTTCCAGCTCACCGAACCTTCATTGGTTTGACCCCAATTCAAAAAAAAAGTTGGAAGAAGCCTATTTTTTTTTCACACACTTCTCAACAATTTGCTCCGAATCTAAGTTTAAAGCCAGATCTGCGATCCGCTGCTATGAAGACACCTGTTTGGATCATTCCACAGGTAAACAGGTTCTCTGGAAACAGATGGCTCAAATACCACACACAAAAGGCTCAGTCGCTCACAGATGAGGATGGAGCGAGGTTCAGTGGTTCATGAACATGCGATTGTGTAATGGATGTTACCACATGGACTCGGGAACTCTTTGTTAAACTGTTGGTAAACACAGCTTAGTTGCAAATGACTGCACTCAGTTCTTATTTACCGCTCACACAGCGTCCTGACTCTTTTTTTGGGGGAATCGTCCTCCTCCTGAAACGGAGCTCGCGGTTCTCATATTACTCAACAGCGTCCGCGGTAAAATATTTACAACGCTGTGGAGAAAGAAGATTTTCCATCATTTTGCTTTTTTTTTTCCTACAGACAACCTCAGACCACCTACCAGGGCTGAACTGCTTCATTCAAGTTGAATGCCTGAATCTGATACCCCTCTTTAGTCAGACTACGCCTTTTCTGTGTGTGAGATGAGGCACTGCAAAAACCCCCGCTCACCTCCACGCTGCCCTGCAGAGGCACACGTTAATATTCTATTAGCACTTTTCGGATCCATGCCACTGCATGTCTCTTAACCAAATTGCATGCTGTCAGTCGCTCCTAAAAATAAAGATGCAAATCAGTGGACAGAAATTTGACACTGGATCATCCCTTAGAGGAAGCCGAAACACTTTGAGGCTGGCTCTGTGGGAGAGTGGAGCTGATTACGCCCCTGCAGCCCTTCCTCAGTAATCTGACATATGCAGTGCTCTGCACTATTACAAGCTTTGAGGCACTGATCAAAGGAACGAGCTCTAACAGGGTCAGGAAACAAAAACAGAAACAAAGGAACAAATGATTTTGTTCCAGCCCCAGTTTGATGTTTACCTCTCGCTCATCACGGCCTCTCCGCCTACTGACTTCGCCCAGACACCTCCTTATCTCATTTTTCTTCACAACTTCCTGCCCCCACTCGAACCTCACCGCCTCCCCTTCCATCACTCTGCCCATCGTGCGTTTCAACAAAACAAATTATTTTCTTCAGAGGAACGGCATCGTGCGCGTGTGTTCCCAGACGGTGTCAGTGAGACAACGACGTCGACGTTATCACCAGAATGTTTTTATCTTGTTATTTTAACATTACATTTCAAATCAACAGCGAGAAAAACAAGAACGTCTGTAAACTCTATGAGGTAGAAAAAGCTGTCAAACAAATATAGAGACACCGCTTTGGGAGATGGAGTGGAATAAAAGCAAAATGCAAATAAATGCAGTAACTCAGTTCAAGACATCCAGTTACGATACATTCCAAGAAAAGCAAAATTAGGGTGAGACACGTACATGTATTAGTAATCGCTTAATGTTAACATGGTTTGGTTTATTTTTCAAATTAATGTTTGCAAAACATGTGTTAGTGTCTGCTATGTTTCTGTTTGTAAGCTGCTCACACAGGGTGCAGGTTTGCAGAGCAGGACGTTTTACTTCCCGCTCAGGACTAATGCATTAGGCTGTCAGTGTAAAGTAGCTCTCTGTACCTCGGGAGGTTCATCCATCGGAGCAGAGTGGAACAGCGAGTGCGATGGATAATTCCCGAGCATCCTTTGCTCTGTGTGTACAGGGCAGACACTCCTGACTGAGGCAAACACTTGAAGGAGCACTGTACACACTCAAGGACCTCGCAGATATTAAATTCTGTGTTCTCGATGGCCGAGCTTCTCACCTGCAGATGCATTTCTTTGTTGCTCCGGCGTTTGTATTTTTCACAGAGGAGGACCACGTAGTACGTGCACGGACTGGAGCACAAGCTGTACTTTCACTGGCGGCCATGTTGTCCGCTTCTATGTCAGCAGATGGGGGCCACAGGGCAGGTGCAGGTGAGAGCTCATAGAGCTGAGATGGTAAAGAGGTGTTAGGAGTGATTTGAGTTCTGCACAGCAGGGCATGGAGGAGCAGGCATGACTTATTGAGGCATCTGTGAGGCAAGTGAGGCCACTAACAGGGACTAGAGGGAAGCTGTGTGACAGAGAGGTTTGGGGAGAGAGCAACACAGAAATTATGCAGAAATGGCTCAGAATGGTAACAGAGAAAACATGAACCGATAGCTGGTACAAAACAAAGACACACCAAGCCACTTTGTGATAATCTATTAAAGGTTTGTCTAAATAGCGCATTTCAGTGAATTATTGTTAAAACAAATGGTAGATTAATATATTGTCACTTGAGACCAGACCCAAACTGAACTGTGAACCCACACAACGACTGAATATCAAACTAATGCTAATCTATGTTGGCCTACATCTATGCATAGATATAATTCTATACATTTCAGTTCTAGTCACCTCAAAGTAAGTAGATCCCTGGTTTGAATCAAGGTCAGACCAAGGGCTTTACTGTGTGGAATTTGCATTTTCTTCCCCAAGTGTCTCTGTGGGTTTCCTCCCGGCTCGTCAGTTATATATAACTATATTCCCAAATCCTGCATGTTTAAATCCATTGGAGACTCTAAATTGTCCCCAAGGTGTGTGATAGGGATGGACTCCAGCAGACCCCCACTTTACTGTCAAGGCACAACATAATAAGAATAGATAATGGGTACGTTATTCATTTCATTGACACTTGGGGAGGTTCCCTTCGGAACCAGCAAATGTGGTGGTCCTCAGCCACTAGCATGGACAAATGGATGGATGGATGGATGGATGGATGGATGGATATTTAAACACAAGGTGTGAATGGGTTACTACCTATCCCAGTAGACCACATTCATTGACGTTTAGTCTGTGGTGTACATAATGTACATTTAGATATTCAATGTAACTTGTTTTTTTACTCATCTACCTCTACTGCACTGTCCACTTTACTGCTGTGTTGCTTGAAATTTCCATGTTGTGGGACAAATAAAGTCACATTCTGTTCTATTATATTCCATAAGTGCTCATAGTGACACAGTGTGGAGGTTACATTTAGTCATTTAGCAGATGCTTTTATCCATAGCGACTTGGGTTGCAGAAGAATAAAACCGCTCATTGGCACCAGAATTTCAACAGAGAGTAACAATAAACACTGCTCCATATTCTTCTGACAAACAAGGGACTAAAGAGTAAAGAGCAGTAGGAGAGGGAAGAAGGAGGTCCATCTTAATGAATGAGTTAGCTAGTGACGTCACTAAAAGCCGTCCAACCACTACACTCCCCAGCAGAGTGAATGCACAGCGGACCGGATGAGATGAGCTACAGGTGCCAAGGCTCCTCCACTGCTGATACAGATATGGCCCCTTTAATTATGGCTCATAACCCTAATTAGCATACACAGTTAATTTCAACAAGGTCTGAATCAATTATTCCAAGTCGCGCCCGCACAAAAGCAAGCCAGCAGAAAAACTCAGCGTCAGTGAGGAATAATTCAATTGTCACAGCACTCACCGTGTGCCCGGTGGGAGTGGGCCTCACACTGACCAAGCACATCCCTGTTTGTTATTCATTCCAGAGCTGTAGACCACAGGCCTAAACACTGAATTCATTAATCAGTAGAGTCCATTCCAGGTAGATTCAACATCATCTCACCTGCGGGGCTGTTACCCACAGTTCCTGGTGTCCTGGATCCAAACACAAAGTCAAGAGGGCCAATAGAGTTTACTGTGCCAGGACTTGGACTGTACCATGTTGAGAGACGGTGGGGGGCAGGTAGGAGGGGTAGTTCAGGTAGCCTTAAAGTACCTTAAACAAAATCTATCTCTGTGTGTTGTGTGTGGATAATGGGAATAATGATTAGAAATAGTTTTTTATTGATTCTACATAGGAGTGTTATTCGAGGCCTGTAATTGATTATGCGCTGCTTGTTTTTCTGTTGTAAACTACAAATAAAACCTGACAGCTGACGGTGATTACTCCACCCTCCGGCACTCGGACAATCCTTTACAGTCATCCTGTTCATTATGGTAGCGCCTTCAAATACAAAATATCAGGGCTTTCTTTCATTTATTTTTTTCCTCGCCAAACTTATATGATTCAATTTTAATTTCACTTTTCATTAGTTTCATGTGTGCCACCGAGCTCAGGCCGCTGCTGTTTCGATTAGACTGAAATTGGGTTTCATCACACGCGTTAAGATAATTTGGGTGATTATCTGCACTCAGTTTAGGAGCAGTTTGTCTCAGTCAACAGCACAGCACAGTCAGACCTTACAGACCAACATTAATATATTAGAGAGACGTCGTTCCACCGCTGCTCTATCTTACCAGAAATCACCTTAGATTAATGTGAGTTCAACACACACACACACACACACACTCACACACACACACCCACTACACACACATATAGGGGGGTGCAGACACTAGCAAACCAGTAAATAGGTAGATAGGTTGCTAGATAGATAGATATACAGATGATATAAGCTGTGTGCTCTGTTTATATATGTTGCATATATATATATATATATACATATATATATATATATATGTGTATGTATGTATCTGTGTGTGTGTGGTGTTTGTTTATATGGACAAAAGTCACCCCTAAGTCAGCAGAAAGTGCAAACATAGGACCTTGAGACACAAGTACAAACACACTCGCACAGTGTTTGGCCTCTTTTCCTCCGTCACTTCAACACTCAGGCTGTCAAACTCGTGTCCATGTCTCTGTCCGCCAAATCCAGAGGTGTAACATATCTGCGATGCACAGACCCGCTTGTAATTAAACACCTCAATGAGCAGATTACGAGTTTCCCCATTTGGAAATTTCATTACCATTTCCATAATTGGATTCCAAATTTAATTAGTGCTCCTGGGCTAAACAGCATGTGATTCGAGGGCGAATGCAGATGCTGTCAGAGGTCTTGAACGCTGCTTTAACCCCGCTTGCTCTTCTGACACCTTGGCAAGCACCAAACTGACCAGAATAGAACATTAGATTAGTTGTGTTTCTTCACCAAGAGGCAAGCAAAAGCTGATTTATCTTTGTTCTAAAAATAAAATGTCATTAAAAGCAAATTTGACATGAAAGAGCTGTTAGATTTTCTGCCGCTGTACTATTTTCCTCTCATCATTTTCTTATCAGGAGGCGTCTGACTCTGACTTCAATGTCGTGATGGTATATAAATCTGAATTCCTGCAAATATTATCTCTGAGTTGCTTTTTGGAGCTGTGCCAGCGCTAGGGAAGTTTTTTTCTGTTTTGACTCTTTATATAACTCTCAACATATTATATGGATCCTGAGATGTGGCTCCTAAAGAACATTCCTCCATGGAGGTGATTCCTGGCCTTAAAATGGTTAAGTCTGTGCAAACAAACCAAAGAGCACTGCCTCACTGTATGATCCTGATCTCTGTCACGACTTGCCGTTTTCGGCTCGTTGGTTGCTACCCTGGAAGTTGTTGTTTTCCGTAGTGACAGGGAATTTCACAAATAGACAGAGAAAGAGGAGAAGAATGGTCACGCAAATGACCTTAGCTCCTGTGAGTCATAAGCAAATAAAGTTTTGGCTGAATTATATATTTGTGCTGATAGTGGCAGTGGTGGAAAAGTCAGCCAATCACAAATTGGATTCCTACACCCAGAGTAAACAAGAACATCTCTGCTAAATTTTACAGCGATACAATGGTTATTAAGATAATAAACTCGTCTTGGGGCTGGAGGATCAACAACATTATTTGGAATATTTATCATTTTTTCCATTTTTCAGTCTGGACCGAGCAGATCAACAGATGCACATTCCCACCAACTAGCGTGGCTAAAAACAACTTTCTATGTGAGATTAAAAAGAAAAAAAAAACTGTGGAGAAATTAACTTTGATAGACTAAAACCCAAGAATGTTATTGGTAAAGGAATCTTCAGCATCTGACTGAGAAGGAAATTTAATAAGTTCAGA
The DNA here is from genome assembly GCA_029224185.1 of Karalla daura. NCBI lineage: Eukaryota > Metazoa > Chordata > Actinopteri > Chaetodontiformes > Leiognathidae > Karalla > Karalla daura. The sequence goes on from CM055202.1 coordinate 4,923,397, forward strand.
GGACTTCCCCTGTCCAAAAAGTCAAAATATGATTATCCTGAAAGGCCTGTGTAGGTTTCACTATGTGTGTGTGTGTGTGTGCATTGAACACAGACTGTTTCATCTCACAGTATACGTTTGTGGTTTGGGGAATAGCGAAGCCTGCAGCCAGATGACCACAGGGGCAGGTACGGAAACGGATACGTGATACGGGACACAACTGTGCCACTAATACACAGCCAAAGCCAGGAGCAGCTTGGCTTCACACTCTGACTTGAAACAGGAGTAAAAAAAAGCCCCTAAAGTTCAGAAATTGATTTTTTTTTAAATTTTGCTGTTTTTTTTCTTTCTGCACAAAGCATTTTAATTTCAAAGCATGCGGTTTCATAAGATGCTTGGCCAGGTGCAGCCGCTTCATGCGCTGTAATTGTGCACCTGGACGAGTACAACCCCCTCAGAGCGTGATGCATAGCCCCACTGTTTTCATACAGTAAAGACCTACTTTTATATTCGCAGCTGTAAAATTGCTGTATTTTATTACCTCATATTACTGACAAATAAGCACAAATGGGCACTGACAAGCTTATTTTCGCCATGATTTAGGTGTGAGGGTTTGATTGTAGTTTGTGTCCAACAGCCTTTACAGACTCATGGCTCCCTGTTGTACCATTACACCTCCTCTACTCTATATGCCAGTGCTCCACAGTCACTACTTCCAGTCTCCCAGAAAGACACCATTCAATGTTTAACTTCTTGGCCAGTCATCAAATCATTTAATAGAATGCATTTTTTTTTCCACAGTCCAAAAGGTTTCGTTTCCAGTCACGTCCATGAGAAAAAAAAAGTGCATTATGTAAGCATTCCTTTTATGTCCACAGGGGCCAAGAGTAACTGAAGAGCCACCTCCCTTTGAAAAGTAAGCATCACAGTTGATGCCTTGGAATGACTATGATCATAAATTAAATAAAAGGGCCTCGAGGACAAGAAAACAACTCCCCACCGAAGTTAGCCCAGAACTCGGTGGACTGCTCTTGTTAAAATTAAACCACAATCACTTGTGTGTCTCTGGTGATTACAAAGACTTGCAGTCACCTGAGACACATAACACTCATGAAATTTCTTAAAGGCATGAAAGAAAAAGGAGGGAAAAATAATTAAGTAGAGTGAAGGTGGAAAAAAAAGAAAGAAAAGAAAGCGTTTTCAGCTCTTGGCACATGAGTGAGACTTGCAGGAGGCTTTGGAGCCTGAGAGCTGCAGGCCCGGACCTGACCTCTGCAGGAACTGAGCCTAAGGCAACACGAATGTGAGGACTTTTATCTGGGAGATGGAGCAGGTTAGGTTGCACATCAGAAGCACATTCCAGCATGTAAACGTAGCCTGTCCGGCAAACGGTGAATCAGGCCCGGTGTCAGGTTGGCTGACATCTAAAGTGCACTGACCTGGAGACATGTGCTTTCATTGCTCTTTTCAAGGAGGCATGACAAGAGATAAATATGCTGTTGGTAAGACTCTGGGGCTGCTACTCCAGAAAAATAAATACATAAATCTCTCTGTCTGTCACTCCATCTAACTGTCTGCAGAGATGGGCAGAGAGATACTGCAGCGTGACTGTCGTCAGCAACCACAGTAGTCTCTGTGTTTTTTTGTTTTTTGTGTGCAAGGATGACTTGTTTTCCTTTCTATCAGGTACCTAATTACAGTTGGCATAAGTCTGGTCTTGTTAAGACAACTATAATTAAAACTTGCGAGCCTGTGGGTCCATGGGACCAGCAACACTACCGACTACCCGACAGAGTAGCGATGCCAAATGCACATCCATCCAAAAGCAGCATGGGAGTGATCTCATAAAGCACAAAACGCCACTGAAAAAAACATTGAGATACTGCCACAGAATCATGCACGCTTCAATTGCTCACTCAAAACACTACAAAACACTAGCAGGTATTTGGATGTGGTGAGGCTTTTCCTTTTTTCACCCCCTTGAAGAGAAACTGTATACGTCTTCTCCTTTGCTGAACCGAGCAGCCAGACAGTTTAGTTGCCTCTGGCGAAGTTTGAATTACTTTCAAGTGACTTTGTTCCATCCCTGGTATCACCTCAGCCTAAACTTGTCTGGAAATCTACGCAGCGAGGGAGGGAACAGAGGCAGATATTGATTAGTGCGCCGCTCATAGAAGGCACTGAGGTGAACAGTAAATACTTGTGGAAAGACGCAATAGAACATCATTGTGAGGTTTTCCATTATATCTAATGAAATTAAAATGCCCAGTAAGTAGGTGCTAAAAGGGAAACAAAAGTGCTTAAGGCTATCAGTTAATTAGGTGCTTTCTGCAGCTATCTGGAGACAGCAAATCAGTGTTTAGTTTTATTGGAATAGCTGAGGTGAGGAAAATTCAGATTGAGCTTGACTCAATGATCAACGTACGAAAAAAAAAAAAAGTAAGGTTGTGTTGGCTTTTACTGTGTGAATAATAAAAGAAGAAGAAAAAATGCCCCAAGTGCATCAAGACCTTTGAGCAACACTGAGCGATCTGCACAGAGTAGATAGGAGTGTTGTTGCTGGACCACGTTCCCTATGGCACGTCTGGAAAGCATTTAGTCCTGCAGATAACCTCCGACCCACAGCGTTCCTGTTGCTGATCCATGTTCACATCAGCGCGCCGTATGTCAGTATTACCTGAATGTCACTGCTCCCAGGCAAAACACACAAAGTTTTTTTGTCCTCAGAAAAACCCAAATATTTGCCCCCAGTGTCCTGGTATGGCACTGTATTGCGATGACGTGCGTGTGACTGGGTTCTACGCTCAATGACTATATTGTCTAACTTGAAGTGAAAGGGGGAAAAAAAAGCAAATAAGAGCTGCATACTTCTCTGTCCACCCCTGCTTAACTCCTGATTGATGGTTCCTCGGAATTTACGTTCTCTCAATTCAAGAATTCCAGAAAGGCAAAAGCAATGGTGCTTGACTCAAACACAAAAAAGGGATTTGTGCAGGCAACAAACGTCCTCCTCCAAATGAAAATTCAGGAAATCCAGTTTACATCCACATGTTTAAAGACTTAATTAGAAGCTCATGAACTTTTCTTCCTAACTTCTTTTATTTTGCCCCTTGGGCCTAAAAAAAACAAAAAAACAAACCACAATGTGATCAGAGAACAGACAGTTTGTGTATAGCAGCGTAGCTAGAAAAATAGGCAGTATTGGAACTGCCTGCTGTCCCCGGTGGTACATGCAGCCATCACTTTTGTGCAGACATAAAACAACATAATGTTTGCTCCACCTTTACCACAGGGAGGGGACTGCCATTGTGTTATTTCAGATAAAGCAGTCTCATATCTCTTTATTTGCCTCTCTGTTTGTTGTTAAAACAAACGAGAGGATGAAAAGCCTAGTGAAAATAGCCCTGCTTGCCTCCTACCCCAAAACTTTCCCCACATAAAGTTTTTAAAAGTCGGTTCCTCCGTCAGGTGGCGTACGTCCGCGCTTTGACGCACACCTGGAATACTACATAATCAGGCTTTGCCACTGACCACTGACCGGCAAAGTGGAAACAGTTAATTGCTTTGCCCGATTTCCCCTCAAACAACAGATGCTGCGAGAGACCAGCACACTCCCTTTTCATTCATTATTCACATCTCCAGCTCCAGCTTTAAATGAGATCAGCCAGATCACGCACGCTTATCTTTAGCGTAAATTACGGCAATCAGACGCTAAATTACGCTCAAAGAGCCAGCTGGCAGCTAGGTTACAGTAGCTCGACCTATTCACCGTGGTGCAGAGAGGTAGACATGTTGTATGTGCCATTAACTCTCCTGTGAGGAACGCTTTCACTTCAGAAAGTCGTCAGTTACGGTCCGACCTCCGGGCTGCTCGTCTCTAATAAGCTGCAGTTTAGTTAAAACAAAATGTGTGTAGCACTCTCCCCCTCTCTCTCTCTCTCTCTCTCTCTCTCCACACCGTTTAAATCCATCATCACACATATCCATTGCAGCTCCGGCTTTGAAGCGTCATTAATATGCAACAAGAAAGCTAAAAGATAATCACATTTTCTTTCCATTTTCACACCGCAGATAGTGCCTTCCAGGGCCACGCTTAATGAAGGGACAGCGCCGGCTGTCCACGTATGCTGACAGACGTTTTTCAGGATGGGCTATGGGAGAGAGAGAGAAAGAGAGAGAGAGAGAGAGAGAGAGAGGGAGAGAGAGAGAGAGAGAGAGAGAGAGAGGGAGAGAGAGAGAGAGAGAGAGAGGGAGATAGAGAGAGAGAGCGAGAGGGAGAGAGAGAGAGAGAGAGAGAGAGAGAGAGAGAGAGAGAGAGAGAGGGTGGAGTGAGTTTTCAGCCGAGCAGAGTCTATCTCATACCAGGCATGAATGGGTTTTTTAAAAATGCAGAAATGCTATGAATCCAGGTTCATATTGCTTGTTTCAGCATTGATAAACAAGGCACTAGGCTGCATACCAAGCTGAAGGCAGGTGATAAGTGATTGAGACGGTTATATGGCACATACAAATGATATTTATAATGTTCTTTTTTCCATTGCAACTTTTTGTTATTTGTGGGCCAATATGTCCTCAATGACTTTAAAGCTTTTCCAACTGCCCTGCTATATGTTTAACATTTGATTCAGTTAATTTCACCTTTATTTAAAGGTGCCAATTCAATCTTCAAAACAAAGTTATCTCAAGGCAATTTACATCAGAGCTGGTTTGTACCAAACTCTTAATTTAACTCTAAAGGTTAACCTCAATTCATTCTAATTCATATTTTTTGTGACAAACTTTTTATTCCATTGTCTTTGTTGACATTAATAAAGTAACACAGTTGAATAACACATGTGAGTGAGCTGATGGCAGCTAAAAGGCAAACACCTCAAGATCAGAAAAGGCGACCATCAGACCTGACAGGTCGGGTTAAAGAGAGAGGGAGAGAGAGTGTTAATGTACTGAAAACACCAGCAGTAGTGGAAGTAATATAAGTGCAGTTGTATTTAATAGTGTGTTTCTGTCTTCCACACAGATATGACGTCAAGGTGCAACAGATCATTATAGAATTACAGCTCGAAGAATAGGTGTCAGGAAAAGGATGTGGATTATAGAGGACAATAAGAAACGGACTCCCAATAAACACGATAATGATGCAGTGAAAGAAAACACTATTAAAGGGAACACTGACACTGAGGCGCTGAACTGAGATTTGTTAGCGTTTAGTTTAAACAAGCAAGTCTGTGTCTTTAGCAGTAAAAAAGAAATGGAAATTATTGCATCCAACATTAATTCAGTTTAACCATGGCCGTAGCTCAGCATAAAAGCCATAAACTTTTTACAGCACTTTTTCAAGCCAAGAGCGGCTGAAGATTTGATGCTCGCTGGCTCTGAGACGCAGATTAGAAGAAATAAAGTTACAAAGCTTTGAGTAAATAAATCATTCTGTGTCCACTTGGTTTTGACTGATGTGAGGGTGAATAAATGATGACAGAAATTCCATCTTTAGGAAGCTTTCCTTTGATGCTTCCTCGTGTGTTTTGCAGTTTGTGACTGGAGAAGGAGAGAGAGAGAGAGAGACAGAGAGAGAGAGCAAGAGAGAGAGAGAGAGAAATAGAGAGAGAGAGAGAGAGAGAGAGAGAGAGAGAGAAAGCAGTCAGAAGAAAATCCTTGACTGAAAACCGTGAATATCACAATAGGAGGCATATGCATGTGCGACCATGTAAATCCATGACAGAGGAGAGACTTTTATTTTCCTGTCTGTTAAACAGATTCGGAGTAGAAAGAATGGGACAAAACTGTCTCATAATGGAGTGGCATTCACAGGTGTAGCTGGGGGGAGCAAGGAAACATGGTCTGGGAATGTAGAATAAAACATCGTACAAGGTTATAATATACATCTTCATGATGTCTCTAGAAATAAATACCATGATTAAAACCTTCACTGGTTGGTTTGATGTGCACCAAGACGCTTAAAACCAAATGATTACATTTAATTAGTGGAAAAAAACAGTTGAGGAATTCATTTTCAGATGTGTAAGGAGCAAATTTAGTGTGACTAAATATCATGAAAAAATCACTCTTAATATTATAAAGTGATATTTCTAAACTTTCATTGAAGTACACTTGCCACATCACAATCATCATCATCACAATTTCATCTTCCCATTCCAAGAAGTTTACACAAAGCCTCAATGAAAAAGCATTAACAGCAGTCTGGTAGTCACAATGTCCTTGCTATGAACTATGTAGAGGTTTAACTGATGGATGAAGGTGAAACATCTTCAAGAATCTACAACAAGTGCTGTTGCCGGGATTGAGAATCTCCTTCCATAAGTTATTATGATTCATGGTTTGAAGATGAAAGACCTTAAAGCTCTCCAGCGTTCACGGGGTACTAGATATATTCTCTCCTCGGTTTTCCACGGCTCAGCACAGTCAGCGAAATCTGCCCACCGGTGAAAACGCACCTCGTACTGTGAAGTGCATGGAAGAAAGCCCGAGATAAGAACAACAGAAGCAGTGGCGTGAGCCATCTGATATGCTGACATTTGCAGCCGACACTTGACATCAATCACGCTCGCGTGTGGAGAGGTGTGGCGATCGCTATTGCATTAGTGTGAATTATGTGATAATCAGTGTTTTGGTGTGTGTGTGTGTGTGTGTGTGGGGGGGGGGGGGTGTGGGGGGGTGGTACAGGCCGTGAGATGAGCTAAAGGCCTCTCCTTCTCCCCTGGTGATGCATGCTGGTGCCCTGCTAATGGTGGCTAATTTGCTAGTGAGGCATAATTGGGTTCTGGGAGTATAAACTCCACGGGAATTGTGAACACCAGCAGAGATGGAAGCAGGGAGAGTGTGTGTGTGCATGTGTGTGTGTGTGTGTGTGTATGTGTGTGTGTGTGTGTGTGTGTGTGTGTGTGTGTGTGTGTGTGTGTGTGTGTGTGTGTGTGGTTAGTTCGAGTACGCATATGCAAGGCTCTAAACATACCGCATCATTACTGTATTCAAGCCATTTTTTGGAGGGCTTTGCCGTTACCTTTAATGCTATTAATTGTTTGTCTGCGTGTGTGCGCCTACGGTCTCGGAGAAGTTGTCTTTATGTAAATGTGGAAACTGTGGGAGGCGAAGGAAAAGGCTTCAAAGCTGCTGCTGCTGCTGCTGCAAGAACAATTCTGAGCGGGCTGAGCGCTGGCGTGCACATGGCTGCTGTGAAATCATAGGAGGGATGCACATCAAACGAGCTGGTAAGTGATAGACTGTGAGGCAAGAAGTAAAAAAAAACAAAAAAAAAATCCCTTCTTATTGACCAATAAATTCAGTGCAAGCGCGTGAAAGTGTTATGAGAGGTGGCCGTCGCCTCCCTCTCCCGGCTGCTATATAATGTGCAGCTGGAGATGTTTAATTGGCTCCGACAAATGGCTCTGCCGTCCCCGGGCAGGCTGACTTTGCACACATTAAATGTGCCAGTCGCATGTCACACAACAATACATGGTGTGGCTGCACATGTATGCACGTGCCCGCACACGTTTCGCCGTGTACAAAACACTGACAAGTCTCGTTAGTGAGAGAAAAACCCCACAATGGCAGCACTTAAAATGGGTCCTAGAATGGTTAAATGGAGTATTCATCTCCGTTCTTTGGCATTTACATAAAAAGCTATGCTTCAGATGCTATGTTTTCAAGTGCTTGCTAAACCCTTGATTTGGAGGGGGTTTGGTTTCTGCACAAATCTGTTTCATGCCTCTGACAGCCACATGTAAGCTTTACACTGAGCGGCTGTCTTGGAGTCGTGCGTCTTAATTTACATACAATGAAGACACATGACTGCGGGTACATACGAGCCGTTCTGGAGGTGGGGGTCTGAGTGGTTTGCATTGTGTTTTACATCACTTATGAACCAGTCCGTATTCGCTCTTTTTTTTTACTTAAATGTGGACATGATGATGATGATTTTGGACCTGCCATACATCTTTGATAGGTATAGACTGTTGTTAGTCAGCAAAGCAGAGGTGGGTTTTCTTTTAAGTCCTTTTTAAATATGCACAAACACATCTACCTTGCAAGAACTCACAGAAAAGTCTGAACCAGGAGCCTTTTTGTTGTAAGGCAATAGCACTGACCACCTATCTACTGAGTTGCCCGAAGAGGGCTGCACTGTTAACATTTATTTGAATCAATTCAGGTCTTTTTAGTGGCAGATGACAATACTACTACTGTCCAATCAATGTTTGCACAGTTACGAAAATTTCACTACACCCACCATTCATTTATCAGCCATGTCTTTTATTATGAGACAGCTCCTCCTCAAAGAACGGGGCTGAGGATTTGATGCTTGTTGCCCCTGTGAGGCAACCTATAAAAACACAGTCTAATAGTCAATCCTACTTGAGTCCACTTGAGTTTGACTGACTTGCGGGTGAATAAATGATGACAGAAGTTCATTTGATGCTTTGGAGATTTTTTTTAACTGTTTGACTCTGAAGCAGAACTGGTTTTCTATTAAGATTCATCCCCTAACAACACCATTAATATCCATAGCGGACCATCTTAGAGGCCAGTGACCCCTAAGTTTCAAATCTCGGTCAAAATAACCTTTGCAGCACTTTTTTTAAACAAAAGCCTGCCTCAAAAATAGAAAACCTGTCTCCAGCTGTGTTGACACAGAAGGGTGTTCATTTCACTGTCTCTTTTCTGAGCCGCACAGATACTTGATGTCTGCCATATTCGGTTCGTCTTGTCCTGCTCAATTACACACACACCCGGAAAGGCTCGAGGTAGCTCGCTCACTTAGAGCACTTGGCTGCCGTCTCCATTTGTGAAAAATGAACTGCTCAAAGTATTGACGGCATTTGCTTCTGCCTGACGGAGATCTATGGGGTGAGTTCCTCGTTTTTTTTTTTCTTTTTTTACTTCACCTTCCATAAAGTTTGTCTCATCCACTCAGTAAATCAAGGGGACCTTTTATCTATTATTTAACCAGTTATCATTTATTGATGGCTGTTTTTTTTTTGCTGTGAAAATACTGCTCAAGACTTAATGAACTGTCCACATGTTGAAATTAAAAAGCGATCTCATCATCATCCTCACACCACACAATGTGTTGTTGTTAAACATGGGAGAGATCCAAGGTAACAAACACATCTTTCAGAATGAATTAATCACTGTTCTTAAATAACTGCAGTACAGACGCAGACACTGTTCAAACTGCTTGAGGCTTTGCCGAATTGTTCAGTTTAGGTGATGTGGAACTACAAATCTCTTTTGTATGTTATTTTTTCTTCTTCTTTTCTTTTGCAAGACAAAATAACTCTTGTGGGTGTTGTGTTTAAGGAGTTCAAACAGAAGCAAATGCAGAACACCAGAGCAGGCAGGTAGACGCTCACACTGACAAGTTCAATCATGAAAGCTGATTCCCCTGAACAAAAACAAACAACAAGAAGTGAATAAAAAGACAAACGCACATCCAGAAAAAGAAAAAACAGGTGAAACAGGTAGAAGAACAGGCAGGAATGAGAAGGTTCATAAACCACAAATGCAAATGACACTCAGCACATGGAGGCTAAAACACAGGTGAAACTCAAAGACTAAAGATGATACTGATGTTTTAGTTGGTATAATTTAGTTAAATTGTGAATTAACTGGATAATTTCTTTATTTAACTGTACTGTTGTCTTCATTTTCTGCATACACCTCTTGTCCTCCTGGTCAACAGGAAGACAACCTGCTCTCATGAGACTTCAACAACATCAGACAATGTGTGAATATAGTTTATATATACGTTTTATGAGATACATTTCCTATCATTTAAGTGCTAAAACTTGACTACATGTGATAAAACTTGACTTTGTCTGACTTAATGTGATAAAATATGACTCACCTGGGGTCTGTAACTGACTCTGTCACTGTGATTTTAACTGGCAGGTCAAAAGTTACCTGATGCTACCTGCATGCAAGCTGTGTACAGCTTCAATGGAAATATGAGGCAACATTTGAGGGGTTTTCTCTGCAGAAAAACACAATTTTGGGTCATTTGACTTTGTGTTTGACTTATCTTGCCCTGATGAAGTATTACTCAGTTAAAACCAGTATCTAATTTTACAATAAAATAGACCTGAAATAGGCAAGTGGAGGCAACACCGTACGATGCTGTCCATCCAGCACCCAATCATAATGTCTTATTTTACACCAATAGAATAAAACCTTAATTGAGATAATCACCTCTTTTCTTTCCATCTATAGCTGCTACTCACATCATGTCATTTACTGCATTATTACAGCAGCTGATACAGTTTTCTTTCTGATACAAGCTATTATTCGAATGTCAGCGATACCATTGTATAACTGTTGTGCTGTTCCCACCGGTTGTCAGTCTCCATCCTGCCCGATCACTCAGTCCCACGTACCTCCCACCTCCGTGCGGCACCTCTTGAAAGACGAACGCTGTGATATTGCGCCGTCTTATAAATCCAAACCCCCCCTCGCAGTAAATTCTCCAGGACGGCGGTCTCGAGATGGAGTTGAGCGAGAGGGGTAAATCTGCTGTGCCAACACCAGCCTGGTATAGGAGCAGGAGCGGGCTATTCAGTATAGCTCTTGACAAGTAAATGGAGTTACCGCTGCCTGTGTCGGATACACAATAAAAACTTTTCAGATATTATCTTCATCAACTGGAAATAAGTGTGTGTGTGCGTGTGTGTGCGTGTGTGTGTGTGTGTGTGTGTGTGTGTGTGTGTGTGTTCGTGAGAGAGACAGAGTTAAAATAAACTTTTGTTTGTCCCGCAGTGCCTCTTAATAACTCAGTTCAACACTAATGCTGTGGCTGCTCCTTCTGTGCATGCATTTGATGTTAAGTTTTAGAGACAACTGAAGAATTAATTTTTCACTCATTTACTTTATCTGCTTGAACACCACCTGTATACCATCTTCAGCAATTTCATTCATGCATCCTCTGTTTGTGTTACCATCCCTACTGCATTTTTTATCGACCTTTTCATTTGACCTTTATTTATGCAGGTCATCTCCTTGAGACATGAAGTCTTATTACCAAGAGAGACTTGTTTCAGACATACATAGTGCAGCGACATGGATTTTACTATATACATTTTTACTATCTATCTATCTATCTATCTATCTATCTATCTATCTATCTATCTATCTATCTATCTATCTATCTATCTATCTATCTATCTATCTATCTATCTATCTATCTATCTATCTATCTATCTATCTATCTATCTATCTATCTATCTATCTATCTATCTATCTATCTATCTATCTATCTATCTATCTATATGCAGAACCAAGTACATTTTCTGAGATCTGTGTGGTAAATCTAATAAGAGTATGCTCACATGCATTGTATGTGTAGTGTGTTTGCACACGTTTTGTGTGTGTGTGTGTGTGTGTGTGTGTGTGTGTGTGTGTGTGTGTGTGTGTGTGTCCTGGCATCACACAGGATGTGTGTCAGGCTGAGAGAGGCTCAGGTGCGGCTCTGTGGCCGTAATCAGGCCTCCTCTCCCTCAGCTGACAGCTCTTTTACTCTCTCCGTCTGCAGTCAGCTTCTTCGCCAGCAGCCAATATATTACCGCCGCCCTGCCACCGGCTCGTCTTTGGAGAGTGTCCGACCCCCTCCCGGATAACCACTAAAGCGCCGTCTCTACAAAATCAGAGAGGGACCGTGACTCACTTGACACGACATCTGGCTTGTTTTTCTCTCCGGTTCAGACAGGACACTTTTCTCTGGCTGCATTCCTCATGTAATTGTCTGGTTGATGTGCTGAGTTTTCCTACTCTTCCTGTCCAAACAGTCAAAATTCCTTATGTTAACCCAGGGACCTGATTTTCCCATTAAGGGATCAACTAAGTTCCTACCTAACCAAGAAACAAACAATCTCACCCACCTTTACCTACCTACTCATCGATCTAGACAGTTGCTGCTCTTAAGTAAATAAATATATCCAACAAATCATTTTGTTTGCCAAACTATGTTATCAGGGACTAAAAAGGCAGGAAACTGGTCATTCCTGCTGTATTCCAACAACAACAAAGCTGCAAGGAGAGTTCTGATTACAGGAACAAAAAAACAAGAACGACAACTTTCAGACAGACACTTGCATGTCTGCAAACTGGTTCAGGACGTTCCCTCTCTCTTCTTCTAAATAAAATCAAATAAATGAATAATTAAACTCGGTCCCAGTTGCATGAAAGCCAACAAAGTACGCGCAGGCTTGCTCGCAACACATCAGCCGGCTTTATGTGTTCTGCTGTGAAGACGTGGCATCTCTGAAGTCTCAATCCTGACAACATCTTTCGCATTTACAGCTCAGAGAAACAAACAGTCTTATTAGCATGAAATGACTATTTTGCATTGGCAGTTACAGTTCTCCAAATAAATGTTGCGCTTTTTTCCTATCTTAGCTGCGCCACTGTGTTTTAGCATCAGTACTGTATGTGAAAGCAGGATGCAGTGATTGTTAATGACCAGTTACTGGGGCGATCATTTGATTGACCATTGATTGATCATTTCAAACTCACCACAAAGATTGTAAACGCAAAACACTGCCTGTGAACACAGTGCAGCGAATGGATGTGAAAATTTCTAAAAGAACATTAAGTCCCACTCACACTTCAAACCCCACTTATCCTGTTAATATTGCTTGCACACAGTGCCTGAATATCGTCTTGAGAGCTTTCTGGATGCTCAGTTATGTAATAGTCTGTCATGAGCGCCACCAATTAAAGCTTTCTGAGCAGAGGTGTGATGAGAAGCATCACCTCTGAACCGCAGTTTGTCCCTCACATCTGGTTCCACATATGTCGGCTGTAAAAGGTGTTTTCCGTACCATCGTCGTCAATGAAACTATAAAGTTGACAGCGATTTTTAAATAAGGCCGCAATCTCTTTTTTTAAGAGCATTAATTAATCCTAACACCTCTTGGCTGACCGCGGAGCTGACTCAGCCGGCATGGCGGCGTGTTGCGCCACATAAATACATGAATTAATAATCACTGGAAGAGAGCATCAGGTTCTTTGAATGTGCCCCACGGGTCTTCAGATCCTCTTCAAAGCTTCAGAGCTCTTCTGGCGGTTTATGAATCTCACCCTGCTGCAGGCCGCCAGGGCCAGAAACTTATTATACCTCCATAAAGTTGCACTCTCCAAAATACTGCATTCAAACTGTTCAGTAAGCATGTAAACAAAGTGACCCCTGCGACCCCTCCACTGTGTTTGGCAGCTCCACTACCTTACATATCATCTGCTCTGGTGCTTCTGAACAAATGAATATATATTCAATATATTATGTAACATTATTCATCTTTTCTGTTTGCACAGCATGCTGGACGGCTTTACGAGGTCACGACCTGGCAGTCGAACTTGAAATTACTTTTTTTCTTCATTGAAAGTTTGGCTCCTCTCCGCCTGCAGAGCAGCTTGAGGACGAAGCAGGGGCTTTGACACTTTGCTGGTTTTGTCTGTCAACACAAGAATTTATTGCAAGACTTCCTTTCAAAGTGGGGGTAAAGATGACTGAGACGATAGAAGGAGGAAAAATGGAGAGCAGGGGTGAAGAGTCACGATATTTTAGGTGCAAGTCCTGAACGGCCACTTACCTTGTTTGCCTATTTTACTGCAGAAATCTTGCTCATTTTTGCAAAATAAAATCAAAATATTTCATAGCTGTATTGTACTATTATTAATGTTATTTTTCTTGTTATTTTTTGCTTACTTTAGACTACTTATTACATACAGTAATAGACTTACTTCACTGTACTTTTATTTTTACTGTGTCTATTGCATTGCTCTGTGCGGCCTGTTCAGGGTAAATAAAGTACATATCCTATCCTAAACTATGTTGACTTATAACTCAGTGGTATAACTATTTTGAAATAAACCAATTTCTCATCCTCACATCCATTTATTATGTATAGTTTAACTTCACCACAAGCGTTGTCATCACAAGCCATGTTCATCAGAAAATACTCCCAAGTAAAATCTCATATTTATACTTCTTAATTTTTCACTTTTGAAGTCCTGATCTGACATGTCATCATGGAGCTGTGGAGCCATAAACACTCCTCACATTATTTCCATGCACCTCCTGCATTTCCTACACAGCATGATAACGTCTCCTTGAGGCATCGAATCAACGCGGGAGAGGTAGCAGTGATCTGACGTGCCGAGGGCCAACCACCAGCTGTGGCTTTTTTTTTCTTTCTTTTCTTAAAACACCAGCCACATTCCCAGCCCCTGACAATATCTGTGATTTTACAGCATTTAGTGGCACTTTCCCTCCTGGGCTTCACACCTTTTAGCGTGCTCCCTCACATCTCCAACCATTTCTCGTTTTCTCCTCCTGTCTTTCCTTCTCTCTCTTTTTTTTCTTTTTTTCCTCCTCAGTGCAATGACTGAACAGTGTGTTGACGCACGGATGGTTGATATGGATCATACACTACCATGGGCTCTGAGGTGCTGTGGCTCTGCCATGTCGCTCTCTCTTTGATTCACCCATTTCATTTAGCATTTCAATCAATCAGCCTTCCAGGCCACCTGGAGCTCCAGACGGCTGGTCCAGGTCCGATTTCGACTGATTGACAGAGGGAAAACGATTCATCCTGCTCATCAAGAGGAGAAAATGCTGAAAAGCTGGAGTAATTCTTCAAACCGTCCTTACTTACTATGGGAAAAAAAAATCCCATGCAAATCTTCTCTCTATTGTTTCAATTCTAGCAAATGTGCAACCAGAATAATGTTATGAAAAAGCACGTTTTATTATTTGCATTAATACTTGAATTTGCATCATGCAAATATAGAAGATCTACAGTTCAACAAGTATGTTTCAGGGCTGAAAACACATTGAGACGATTGCTGTGTATCGTATTAAAGTTTGGAAGATGCTGTGCACAAGTTTGAGGAGGCAAGGTGAAAACAAGAAATAACAGTTAAGTTAAAAAAAAAGAAAGAGAAGAGGGTAAAAGATCAGTGTAGGAAAGAGGAACTGGGGTCTCCTGTCAGGGACTAAAGGAAGCATGGAGGATGATGATGGCGGTCAAAGATGAGGGGAGGATGATGGATGGGAGCCGCAGCAGGACAGCCTCACTCTCCGCTGGAGCACGGAAAGGCAAAGGCGTAAAATAGGAAAAGTATGGTTGTCTTGTGTTTCTGTGACCCTCCTCTGTCTCCTTCTGGACGCTGAAGGACAAAAGCTGTGTGAAGTTATCACAGCCTGTGGACAGAGCTTAATGATCTATGTCATCTGAAAAGTGAGAAATAATGACAGACTGTCCTCCGTGCGCGATGCTTCATTTGAACGTGTTGCAGTTTGGGAGGAAGACGCGCGATTAGCTGGCGAATTTGCAGAATCCACTTAAGTAATTGGATAACCAGGCTGAACGGAGGCATGACACGCTAAACCACGGCTTTGACAGCTGCAGGGTGACGATTTTCAAATAAACACTTCAACCAAGATGGCTGAGAACAATCATGAGTCAAACTCGAGGGGATCTCTTTTGAGGAATTATGTCAAGACATTGTTAAAGTGGGATTCGCTGATGCTAAGCACACCTCTCCTTCTGCTGAGCTCCTTCCCTTTTTTTTTCCACCACTCTTCCCTTCTCACTGCACCTGAAAAAAAAGAACAATCTAGATTGTGAGAAAACATTAAAGATCCAGCCCTGAGGACAAACCCCTGCTGGGCACAGCTGTCAGTCAAAAGGCTCCCAGGGCTGCTCGCTGAAGGATGATTTTCTGTTTGCAGATGACATCAGCGATAGAACGATCGCCCATTTATCTCCAGGCTGAGCTAAAAATTACCAACGAGACTTTTGTCAGTGTGTTTGGGGATATGGTTCCACTGGTCCTCGTCAAGATGAGACACGTGGAGGAAGACAAGGACGGAAGAAAGCGAGAAGAAGGGGGAATATAATCGCTTTCAAATTCCACTCCAGATGAATCCCACTCTCACAATGTTTTCCTCAACCAGTTCTAGCTGCTACATGATAGGTTGGGTATCTGCACACATTTCCACCAATTTTGTGAAGGATTTAGTGGCATCTAGCAGTGAGGTTGTAGACTAAATGACAGAGTTGAATAACTCAGCTAAAACAACCCAACCACAGGCAGAGTTTGGTTTTGACTTTTCTGAGCTCTGTTTCCGTTATAGCATCGATTACCACAAATGTAATTTTTCTATCATTTTCTTTGGCCACAGTTTCCACCTGCTGTGTTGGTCAGACAGAAGTAAGCACAACTATCTACCAGCTGCTGAACATATTATATTTGGTATCTTATCTGCCCACCATGAATCTGCCTCTTCTTGAGGTTTTGGCCTGTTAAAAGCACATTTTCCTTCACAATTGCTCATGTGGGATTTGTTTTGTAGATAGGCGCAAAACTGCCCTGAGCCCACAGCCAAAATGAAATACTGCAAGGTTTTGTCATCAGTGATAACAATCAATCAGTGGGATGCAGTCTGTGGATGTCACATTTTAGTATCAGTTCATCTTGTATAGGAATCTCAACTGGGCAGGTCCCAAAATGGGGCCAGGGACCAGGTATTATCTGTAATGGAAGAGGGGAAAAGTACAGTACGAAAAACTGTACATGTGGTGTTTGTTATCAATTGTAGTAAAGTTTAATGAAGTGAATAAAATTCAGTTGCCAGATGTTTCCTCACAACCAGAAGAATATTTTGCATCGTGGATGAGTCTTTCTGCATTTTTGCTGGATTGGTGGCCAAAAAACGTAGAACAACAAAAATAAAATGAAGGCACAAAGGTGCTGAGAAATCCACTGGACCCGAGCTCCTGATTGGTGCTGAACCAGATGTTGCAACTGTGTGCAATATGCTGCACTTAACACATCTGTGCATAAGACGATTTCTTCAACAGAGCTTGTTTGGTGCTAAATGCTGATGTCATGAGCACTCTCCTAGCTCTTGCTGCATCCTCAGCAGGTTCCATCTTTTCCAGCCCATTTGGATCCATTTCTGCCCATCGCTCCCTCCGGTGATGTGAGGGCTTCCAGCCTTGGCAACCGGGTATATAAATTTGGACTAAAGCAGTCAATTAGGTCAGGTCCTCCTCTGCACTTACAGCAGGCGTGTGGCTGCTCACCTACAAGGCCTCGTGTGGCTGAGATCCAACGTGTCCCATCTGTCTCACATCCTGAACTTCCTGGCTCATGGATTTTCCGCCTTCCCCCTACGGCACCTTAAACATCAGATGTTGCACACTGGGTAATGTAGGCTGATGAAGACTCAAACCCAAACATGAAGGAATAAAATAAAATAATGGGAATGTTTTGATGCAAATTCTGCAACTAATTGCAACTCTGAGGAATCTTTTATATCATCTTTAAAGCGGGTTGGAGGCGGTGAATTAAATATGACCCTTTAAACCCTTAGCCCGACGTGACACCATGTGAAACAAATGATATATGAGACCGCCGCCCGGGTCGACTTTGTGGGGTCGTACTCCTAGGTGTGCCGGTGCAGGATGTAGTGGAGGTGGAGGGCCGCGGTGGCCTCGATCCCCACACTGGCGTGGTAAACAGCTGGGTGGTAATTGAAGGGAGACCCTCCGAGGTACTGGACCCGGCTGCTGCTGGGATGCTGCAGGGTTCAAGCCTCTGTGAAATCCCTGGATCCCAGGCCTGCTGTTCTCTTCTGTTAGGCGCAGCACAGCAGTCGGGGCGGGTCAACAGTTCCTTTAACCACAAAATCCAGTATTTCCCTTTTAGCGTGTGTATAAGAGAAGCGTAAGTAATGAGAGCATAGAGAAAAAAACAACGTAAGTGGTTCTGGCTGTGCACATTTGATCATATATTACTGTGTAGAGAAACAAGAACGTGTTTATAAAAGTGGTATTTAGGCTCATTTTCAGACAAGATTTAATGGTGTTTTGAGAAAATCACATTCATTGCACAGGCTATAAAAAGATTCTGTGTGAGTCATTCAGCTCACTTTGACTTGTCTCATTTTCAATGAGGAGATGAATGAAACATGTCCTTTTACATTTTTAAAGCCTGTCAATCAAAATCTATTCTCTCTCTAAATTCAGATTTTAAAATCTACCACATGATTGTGGAACAAAACGCAGCATATGCTTGCTAAGCTTACTTCCATTACCACAGCACACATCCTGAACATGGTTCAGTCCATAGTGGTTACATGCTGAGAATCTATGTCCACTTTCAGGAGGAGGCATCCACTCCTCCAAACATTTAACCGTGGATTTCTCCAGCTGTGAAACATATGAACATGTGAAGGCCATCTTCTCTCTCTATCTCAGAGTCCCTGCTCCTGTCTCTGTTATGTCTCTGTAATAGTTTCACTGTGCCCCCACCTGCCTCTCCTGCATCACAATACAGGAACTAGATACTCTCCAAACGCTGATTCATTTAGAATCTTTTCTGACAGGGCTGTTAAATATTGATGAGAAAAGTTGCAGAATCTTTGAAACTACACGGAGCAAAAGAGCAACTTTGGATATGTAATTTTCGCTGCAGTGTATATAACTGATGAGAGGAAGATGTTTTAGGGCACATAAATGGGTAATAGAGGATCTAATAAAGTATCAATAATATCACTGAGGAGGGTTCAATATGTCTGAACTTGGTGGCGCAGCTGCTCTCTGTGCACTACTGCATTTTTTTTTCTCTCTTTCTGTGTATTTTTCAGAACAAGATGATAAATGGAGAGGCCTTATATAGTTCAGTGGTTTTAATACAGGTAGAGGCATCACTCCTCATCATTTCTTCATCTGTCACATTTATGGATTTCTGTCTGGGGTAAATTACTCGCTGGAGCCGTGGCAAAATCAAGCCTCAAGGTTTATTTACAGCTTCTCCCATTAGACATTTCTCATATTCATTCCTCCTGTCTCGTTTGTGCCCTCTGCCCATCAGCTCCACATGTGGCTTTGAAACTGATCAAGGAGCACAAAGACTTTGTATATATGTGTAGCCTGTAGCCCTCACATTCAGAAATCATTTCTATTTTAAAAAACAAATGGACTGTCGCTTTATAAACATGTGCAGCATCAGTTTAATTCATTAAGACACTTTTATCCAGTAGTTTCACATCATCATACAGTACGTGAATGCACCGAGGCCACAGTGCTGCTTTGCATCCACAAGCACCAGCAGCTTAAGGCATTCCTTCCAAACATCACCTTTACCTTGGTCGCAATAGTGGTTGTAAAATTGTCAAAAGTACCCCAAAACACGAGGATTATGCCTACATATTCACACATACACATTTCAGCTATTTCCATGGATGAGCCTGACTCTCTCACAAATACATTACAAACACAAAACACAAGTTTTCCGATTCCCTCCTGATCTAAAAGTGGACATTGAGGCTTAGTGCAGGTGGAGCTAAAGTGGCTTATAAAGCATGTCAGTGTCGGACAACTTGCTGGACTAGTGGTTAGGATGGTCAGCAGTATGACTCTTGATTGGAACAAGGACCTTTCTGTGTACAGGTTTACATGCTCTCTCTGTGTGTGCATGAGTTTTCTCAAGTTTCCTCTAGTTGTCCAAAAACATGCATGTTTAGGTCAACCAGAGACTCTAAATTAACTCTGCATATGAATGTACCCTGTGATGGACTTGTGACCTGTCCAGGGTGTATTCCCTGCCATCACTCTATGTGTACTGGGATGGCAGAATCTTAACTCTTTTCCACCAAAATGCTTCCACTGCTGGTTTAGGGCAGGTACAAATCCGCTGAGAAACAATTGTTTTTCCAAGTCACTGTATACAACAGTTACATGTCCGCCTGTGTGTCACAGAGAGAATCATAATGACCTTGGCCACCTTTTGTCATTTCTATCCTTTTTATGTCCCTATAGTTTTTATTTAGACTCTTTAGCTGCCATTTCAACACATCCATCACTTCCATTGTGTAATGACTAATGAACTTACTCCTGCCTCAGCAAGCCAAAGCAAGTTATTTATCAGTAGAAAGATAAAGACGATACTGAACTAAGCACCAAATGGGTACACAAATGGTTCATGGATGTTGAAAAGTTTTCCCTTGTCTATTTTTTCCCTTGTCTTGATTGAACATACTGTACCTGCCAAACTCATAACACTACAGTCTCCCACATCTTCAGTCTTCCAAATACACCGTTTAGCTTTTGCAGCAGTTTGTATAGAAGAATGAATTAATCAAACCCACGGATTGGCCTAGATCGCAGAGAGAGAGTCAAAATATCAGTTTGGGTCGCTTTAATAAATCACTGTATGGTCGCAATTACCACGTCTCTCCAAGTCCTCCTTAAAAGTTCATTTAGGTTGAGCTCTGGTGACTGCGAAGGTCACAGCTCATGATTCATTTCCATACTCACTGAGCCATTTTTCATATATTCTCAGTCATTCATTTAGGGCCGTTCCTCTCTGTCACCTGTCTCTACGTGCTTCTTCTTATGATATTAGCAGAGAGCAGCCTCTGATCTAAGAGTCTAAGAGGTCTGGATGTGCTAAGCCATCCTTCTGTGGAGGGGAAGTGATATTTATGTGACTGCTGACAGCTTGAATTAATTCTTTCAGACAATGTGAAATTAATATGGCTCAGTAAGAGTGAGAATCAAGGACACTTACACACAGGAATGTACACACGTACAGACACTGGCAGGGGAAAAATCAACTTCAACTCCCACAACGAATGTAACATTTTTTAATAATTGTTCAATTTCCTCTGTGGCTGGCGTGCAGCCAGGAGCAGTCACTGCCAAATTTCCCAGCCAAGTTCATGATTTGACATAGCTTTGAGCCTTGTGAAAACACTTGTGTTGAGACAGGGATATGTATGATTGAAAGTGGCTGCGGGGACCTGAGGGTGAATACCACGAGTGTGACGAGGTGCTGGGAACAACAAACCAGCTCAGCGGTCCACAGGGCAGGTTCAAGTGCTGGAAGAGTCAGCAGCTGATTGACAGGCTGCTCCAGGATCTTTGAATGTCAGGACATCTGATATTTATTTAAGCACTGAGACTGTGCAACAGCAGACAACCCGAAAAACAACAAAAAACAAGCAAGGTGAGGGCATCTCTCAAAACACTAGACTTGAATGCAGGGAAATGCTTTTTTTCCCTAAACTGACCACCTACAGCCATAACAGTGAAGGTAGGCCTGTCAATCCCTGTTCTCTGGTCTTAACATAGAAGATGTGTCCCTTTACATTCTTATATGGCAACTACATGTAGGCTTTACTCTGATTGGATGTCTTGACTGCAACTCACATGAACAATCACGTAACTTCACATTCTTTCTCCCAATAAAAGCCCTTGGCAATAATTTCCCCAAACTACTGTAAATGGTAACTGGACCAGTGCGGCAATGGAACCCATCCACATGAAGCCTTATATGTTTGAGCCAGAATCAGATACTGAGAAAGAATTAGGAGTTTGGACATTGAGATTTCACATCAACCTGCTGCAACAGGATTGGTGTGCTTTGCCTCATGTAAGATTTGCTTTGTTTTTTTTTTTGTCTGCTACTTCAATGGCCAAACTTAACATATGAATGAGGTCATGATGATGTTTTTGGACCTGCTGTACATCTTTGGCCGACTATCGTTATTCACCGGAGCCAAGGTACAAACACTTTCTCAGTCTAGGTCCCTTTGAAGTAGTAATTTCAATCTCAGCCCTTGTGTTGTCACATCATAAACTGACTAATTTTCTTTTTCTCGAGTTGTTTTTGTAAAATCGCCCAAACACTCAGATAAATGACATATTGCACCCTCTTGGCGATCTCCACTTATGTGCTGCTATATCAGACAAAGTCTTAAAGACGCTTCCAAATCAGATGAGACTCTCTGATACGTTGGCATTTTTATCTCCCTATGACATCCCATTCAATTATGGAAAACAACAAACAAAATATATCCCTATTACAGATAAAACTAAATTTTCGAGTAATGCTTTGAGTGATGTAAAACATAGATGGATGTATGTATGGATGGATAGATAGACAGATAGATAGATAGATAGATAGATAGATAGATAGATAGATAGATAGATAGATAGATAGATAGATAGATAGATAGATAGATAGATAGATAGATAGATAGATAGATAGATAGATAGATAGGTAGATAGATAGATAGATAGATAGATAGATAGATAGATAGATAGATAGATAGATAGATAGATAGATAGATAGATAGATAGATAGATAGATAGATAGATAGATAGATAGATAGATGGATAGATGGATAGATAGAAACTTTTTTCCACAGTGGGAATATGTTTAGTTTTTGAGTGACTTGAAGATGTTACCTTGATTAAATTGTCACAATATATATATATATATATATATATATATATATATATATATGTATATATATATATTTATTTAATATAACTATCATTATTAATAAAGGGAAGGAAACACCAGATTAACATACAGTATGGTGCAACCAAGAAGAAATTACAAAGAAATGTAACTTTGTAAGAGTTTTTGCAGTTTTGGGTGCAGAACTCTGGATTTGAAACTGCAGAAACGACTCAATTACATCCTCACATCAAAAATAACAAGAGAGAATTTCAATGAAAGCGTCCCGCATAGCTGCTTGAATGCATATTCAATGTGTACTGTACTGTATTCCATATTCTCGGCTCAGCTCGGCTCAGCTCAGCTCAGCTCAGCTCTGGGTACAGTGCGCCTGTCATGCCGTGCCTCTGTTCCTCCTACTGTAGTGCTTTTGATCCCCAGTAAGTTCCACCATATTGATTCAACTGGTTTAGTAATGGCCTATGAATTCTGCAAGAAGCAGTTATTTTTTCATGAGTTTAGAGAGCGTCTCCCTACATGATCTCCTGCTAAATTGGCTCTTGCCACTGGAATTCTAATGAGTCAGATTGTTTGAGGCTTGGCGAACGAGGCTATTGTGATGCAAATGCGCATTTGCAACCAGTGTTTAAGACCAAAAGAAAAATCTGGACTACCTGACATCAGATTTTAGAGTCTCAATGATTTGTTTATCAAATAATCCCACCACACTTGCCCACTTCAAACACTGTAATGATATCAAAACACGGGCAGCTTTGATATGCAAATGTTGTGTGAGAGGATATAAAACATTCTGTTTTCCCTCCGTTCACCGCATCAGCCTGCGACAAAGATGCTGCTTAGTCTCATTTTTAACACAAAACGCTCCATTAAATTCTATTTAAAGATGGCTCTTGTGCAGCCCTTTGACAGCACCTCCTACACCAGAACCAACCGAAGCTTTTAAGTATCGTTCCACATTGTGCCGTCTTTGTGGTTTGTGGGGTTTGTTTTTTTTGCGTGTGCCTTTGTGTTTTGTTCAGGCACTAGTCGCCTTTTGCTCCTCGCAGCTAATCTTCCAGATCTGGAAGCCCTCCCCACCCAACTCGCTTTTAACTAGCTCTCAAAGCTGAGTGAGAAAATGCAGAGTAGGAGGACCGTGGCCACTGATGCTATTTCGCGTTTTACTTATTATGCTTGGTGTTACTACTTATTCTGGTGCATATTTGAGCTGTTGTAAAATATTCTCCTCGTATTCCCGTTTATTTGCTCGAGAGCAGTGTAGGATTAATGCCTAATGACACACCTACATAACATTCCTTACTGTGCACACATTGTTCATTATCATATTGTTTACGATATGGAAATATGGTAGAGGAAACATATAGCATAGTATTATTCTGCATTTTCTAAACATAACAGCAGCTTTTCAGGATCATCCAGTGATTTCCAACTGGACTTTGTATCCCGCCTCCTTCATTCGTTCCGCCACCTGCTTCAGAATATCCTCTCTTCCATGTTTGCAGCCATCCAAAGTCTTCTTTATATTCATATCTCTTGACATTTGGAGATGAGTTTTAAAATGTGCTGCCAACTTCTCACTCAGATGTTTACTGTGAGTATGGTGTTTACATATCTGCATAATTCTAAAAGATTTGAATACTCCGCATGTCTATGCCAGTCAATGTCTCCTATGAATATAATCGCACTATTTATGTCGTCATGTCTTATTCAAAATATCATCTTGTTCTGGCTACGATCAGAATATCGCAGCAATAAAGCTAGGAGTCTTTTAAACATAAACATAGATACTAGATAATTACTGCAAACAGCAGTGGTGATGTGCATTTCACTATGAATGGAAATGACATCTTGATATTTTTTAGGTGAATGGCGATAGATGATATATACCCATGAGTTTTTCCGTGAAGCACTTGATTCCCCCCAAATCATAGCAAAGATTAAATACTAAATAACACATTAGCATCCAGTGAAGATACATTTCTAAACTAGCACTGTAGCACACTCACCAATTTCCACTAAGCCTAAATCTGTGACCAAAACATTGCATCCTAAGTCACCTTTTCAGGTTAGTCCTGTAGTCATATTGCACCGTATGTTGGTGGAAGAGATTGTTGTAGTTGTTGGTAAAGATTAGTTGCACTTGAACCGTTGGTCGAAACCTATTTTTGGCACTCCTAGAATACGTTTTTCCTGTCATCGTCTGCCTCTCTGAGATCAAATCTATCAAACCTATCTTCAAATGACCAAACCATTATTTCACTTTTTACCAGCCAGTTCCTCTGCCACCATACAACCTGGTGTGAATGGTGGAGGTGGATGCTCAGTTAGCACGAGAGGCGAGGCATGGTGTCACATTGGGAAGCAGAACAAATGGATGCCTTTTTTCTCACAAATTAAACAAAATTGATATAAATTTAAAACTCACTACATAGCTCAGCCCTGCACCAGGCTTTTCACTTCCATAGCTTGCTATTTGAAATTTGTTCTTTCTTTCTCTATCATCAGACTCACTCATCTAACAGTGTTTAGAGTGGTCCTCTGGGTGGACGCAGCCTGTTTAAGGTCTTTATGAGATCACGATGAATAATATGGACGAAGGACGAAGCGGATGCCAGACAAATGAAGGAGCAGCAGAGCAGTCGGAGGGCCAGAGAGCGTCTTTCTGCAGGGGAACTGAATGAGCCGAGTGCAAATACAAACACACATTCGCCTCTTTCACCTCGAGAGAGAGGGAGAGAATGATAGCACCGCATGCCACTTCCTCCTTCAGAATAGCTTTGTCTCTATCATTTCACTTTTATTTATTTTAGTCTTTCCACCGGCGCAGAAGCCTCAAGCCCATGCGCCTTGAAGAGGGAGAGCAATGGCGGGGCCCGAGACATTAGTCGTGCGAGTAGTGTGTATTTATGTGTGTACGTGTGCCTACTTGAACATGGGCATATGTAAGCAGGGGCTTTTGTGAAGCTTATTTTTTGAATAATTTGTCACAAGCTGTGCGTATGTGCAGTCATGTGCAACTGGTGGGCCTGGGGTTTTGGAGGGGGTAAATGATGTGCTTAGCAGAGGAGTAATATTGGGGTTCTGTGTGGAGTTTAAGCTGGAAGAGGCTGGCAGAGCGTCACCGCAGGCACAGCGAGGAAGACTCGTTCCCCCGAAAGCTGTAAGAGACACACAGCCGGAGAGACCATTATCAGGCGGGGGATGGGGCTTGTTTACTGCCGGCTATCACTCACCGTGCTGGCGGGGAACATCTCGGAAAAGACAGTTGTGATGTAAAGAATGCAATGATTCAACAAAGGGGCATTTTAATGGTTCGGAGTACTGTGGAGGTGTGGAAATAATGCGGCAAAAGATGCAGATCTCCTCCACTAGATTCAGTGTTCGCTGATAGCGGCGGTGCTTTCGGTGTATTTACCATGAATAAATAAAACCATGGGACATTGACATCATTAATATGCAGAAAAATCAAATACCATGTGCTGCAGACAGATGGATGCCCGGCTTGACCTTCAGACTATCACAGTAAACAAGACAAAAGCTGCCAAGAAATTTTTAAGTTTGATGGAGGGTGATGCCTTCAGATGCTGTCCACAATATGGTACAACTCTGGAAGTGCTTTGAGAGTAATGGATACGAATTAATTCAATCCATATGATGATGTCTTTGTAAACCTTCTTAGGCACGATTGGTGCCCAAACCTGAACACATGATGACCTGAAACATTGGCATGGGACTTTAATTTGAAATAACAAGACATGTTTTTTTGAAGTGATGGTGTGTGACTCCTCAGAGAGGGTTGTGCATTTTTATATAGTAAGCACCCTAAAAGTTGCTGAAATTAAGAGTATTTGGGCTCAACCTTTTTAAAGTGGGGGCGCTCATAAATCTGGGAGAGGCTCAAAGTACAGGTCCTGTTCTTCTATAATACGAGGAGCCAGATGATGAAGATTGACCACGATGCCTCCTAAAGGAGGAGGAGGACGAAGACGAGACTATGATGCACTTACATCTCTTTGCTGGTTTGGGAATGGCTCAAGATCCTCCTGGAGGAGCTGGTGGAGGTGGGAGTGCAGTGTCTGGGCTTCTCCTCCGAGAAAGTAATAGAAAGCCACAATACCAAACTCTTATTCACTCCTCTGCCTCCAATGACTGGAAAATGCTGTATATAGTATTAGGTCTCACAAACCTACAGCAAAGGAATTGCATAAAACTATTTTTTTTTCATGACTCATAAAGAGAGAAATCATGAGGCAGAGATGAGCACAAAGACGATGTGGGGGGGCACTCTGCCTACAAGCAGCCCACGACAGCAGCGACAGCTCGAGCTGGAGTTTGAGACTCCTTCTACTGAGGGTTAGTTGTGTGCTGTCTTACTTGCCTTTGAGTCATACGCAGAAACCACAGAGTGTGGGAGGGAGCTGCATCTGTTATTGATCACACTGAAAAGATCTATGCCTCAGACAAACCGTGCTTGGAAGAGAAACGATTGAATTGTCCAAAAAGTTTATGACACAGGTATTACTACCAGTGGTGTCATTCTATTCCTTTACAATTAGTCTCATGCAATCCAAAAGATCCACATTTGATTCATGTATAACTATGTTATACTTGCATATTCTTGCTACTCATCCTTGAGGAATAAGGGAATTTTTTTAGGGATCATAAAATCTTATCATTCTGGACTGGAAATGAAATATAAAAACACTAAAATGTAAACTTCCATGACTAACGAAAGCGGAAGAAGAAGAAGAAGAAGAAGAAGAAGAAAAAAATAAGACGTACAGCTTAATTTGTTCCCTGGCTGCCTGTTCAGATTTTCAAGCGGATTATCCAAAAAGCTCACAAGAACAGGTCCTTCCCAACAGCTGCC
Organism: Karalla daura; assembly: GCA_029224185.1. NCBI lineage: Eukaryota > Metazoa > Chordata > Actinopteri > Chaetodontiformes > Leiognathidae > Karalla > Karalla daura. Next base: position 4,950,527 of record CM055202.1, read on the forward strand.
AAATTACCAAACCCACCCGCCACTAAAAAAAAAAAAAACATCTTGAGTAATCCCCTGTTGGAAAAAAAACAACACTAATCTGCTCCCCAAAACCTGCTAATTGTCCATTCGGTTACAGAGGCGAGTAAACACAAAGAGCAGCGCTCCCTGGCTGAGCACAGTTTACACCCACCCAGAGATGTCTCGAGACAGATCAGTGCTAAAAACCTGGAGCAGAATGAAACGTCCATTCATTCTTTCTCAATAAACCGAGACAGGACCTGACGTAAATACAATAATACATCCTATTGTCCACAAGTTTGTTTTCTTTTTTCCCTGTCGTTAACAAATCATCATGAGAGAGCAGAAATGAACCTTCTTTATTTTAGGAGTGTGAACAAGGAGCTTTGGGGTGTGAGCTCCAATTAGGCTGTCAGGACGGCAAAGAGCAGCTGGTACACTAATGTTCTGGATGTAAGAGTTTGTAATTGCTGTAGCAAAGTGCTGCAAATGAAAAATGAGAAGGAACTGTGTACCATTCCTTCATTAATTAGCCTGAGATCTAGTTTGTGAGCTGGCTCGATTGCTACCAAAAGCAGGAATTCGACAGAGTGGGAAACACATGCAGCATGAAGTGTGGCAGTTTGTTCTGGAATATTTAGATAATGTTTGTTGAAATGTGTAAAGTGTGGAAACGCTTCCATAAACACGCCTAAGCAACATTCCCTAAATGGTGAAAACTCTCTGTTTACCTGCAGCATGATCATCATAGATTAATGAATGTATACCTGTAGGAGAACTGAGGGGTTACTGAGCTGTGGAGCCAATATGGCACCAACACAGCATGGAGCCTCTCGTATCCCTCCTCCTTACTGAGGAGTCAAAAACAAAACAAGAATTACTGTTAATGTGTGCCGGGCTTACTTCTCTGTTGTGGTTTGACCTTTAGCGGTGGTGGACAAAGTGGTCAGATCGTTTTACCAAGTGTGACTTAAATCAATCATGACAGCAGCTGAAAATACTGAATAAACTCTTCACTTATGCAAATCTATGAGTTTGTTGAGACATATTTGTCACACTTTTTTTGTACTTTCTGTTTAATCAGTATTAAACTTTCAGAAATGAATTCACAAAGAACTAAGTGATAATATCAAAATCATACCATGATAGAAATGTGTTTCATAGAAAGCCGTCCATCCATTGTCTGACACTTTAACAGTATCACAGGGGTCTCCAGTTGGTCTAAATTTCAGACTGAAGTTGCATTTTGCACTAAAATAATCGTACAATAAAATCAGTCCAATCATAGCAAAATCATAGCCAAAGTCCTACATGCAGAAGCATTCCACATCCAGATTTATGCGGATGCCCTTTAACTCAAACAAGACAGATGTAAGAGCAGAAATTAGTACCTAAAGAGTAAAACTTGTGGCAACCCAGAGTTCTCCCCTTCATGTTCCGACAAATCATTTCTGCGAACAGCTCCACCGCTAGGTAAGTAACTTAACAGATGTCTCCTAAATGGCAAAGTGAAAATACTTTCAGCGATTAATTACTTCATTAGCCTGCTGCTGTTCTAATTATTGCATCAATAGTGCTCATTAAATGATCTTGACCCACAGATGGAAATTTTCTACCTCTCCCGGTCGCTTCTTTTTCTCTTCTGTCTGCCGCCCCTCAGCCCTGCGTCGTCGTCCGCCCACCACGACTCACGACGCTACACGCAGGCGTCGGCGCTCGCTCACCGGTCAGAAAGCTGACAGCTCATTATGACTTTCAAAATGAGTTCAGTTCTGTGTGATCTATTAATCTATTCCGCGCTTCTGCCCGTCCGCAGTCATTTCTCCTTTCATTAAGCAGAACAATAGCGCCGATGCCACCGAATTCATTACACGCAATCAAAAGCAGATCCTGGGGGCCCGTTTAATGCACTTTCATTATTAACATTACTACTATTATTAATACGCTTAAGTGGGAGGCTGCAGTGACGTCGCGTGTTGTCGAGTCGAAATTTTAATCCAGACTTTTGGCAGGTGCTGCTCCCTTACTGGAGGCAATCAGCCGCTTTTAAATGAATGTGCCGCAGATGACGGGAAACAACACTTTTGTCGAGGTGTAATAAATTCCTTTTCTGTGCACGTTTACATAAAGCTAAATTTGTATTTGTGAGTTAATTATGTAACAGGATGTATCTACTTTTAGAGCATCTGCAACGAGCGCAGGTTTGATTTACTGCTTCCTTCAGTAGCTCGGCACATACACAGGCCGTAATGATGATGTTACAAAGTCTGAGGATGAAATGTAAAAAGACTGGACAAGCAGAATTAACTGTAGATTCCTGCCTCTGTACCAGAGGCTTCATCGAGCCAAGTCTTTAGGAGAAAAAGCCTGAAAGCCTTGAGTCTTGATCTTCATCACTTCACCACAGTTTAGTTCTGCACTGCTCTGTGCAGGATTTAAGGGGTCTCCAGCAGGACTTCAATCCTCACCAAGGATTTTGAAAGAAAAGCTGACAAAACCAATTTCGAAATGTGTGGTATGCTAATGGTAGATGGGGGTAGAACCACATCCCATTTCGTTAGCACAGATTTCCCAACATCGTCTTGTGTCTGGTGTCTGCTGAATTTGCATGTGCAGATAGGACACCTGCTCGAGACAGGTGATCCATTAGAGCATCAGTCTGCTCCAAAGCAGGGCCGACGCTAATCAAAGGGACTATTGTCATTCATGGAAGCAATCAGCTGGTTTGATTGCATTCATTGTTTTTCAAGGACCGTAACCACAGATCTCTATCACTATCTCAGCTTTCTGATTTAATATCATTTTGAGTATATGAATAAATCTATTAAACCACTGACTTCCCCGTATTTCAAGTACTAGGGTCTTATTGACTCTATTCTCCAGCTTTAAGATCCTCACTGACCATGTGTAGAAGCAGCCTCTGACTTTCTGGGGTTCATCACTTTGATTCCATGTGCCTGACAAAGACTTCAGATGAGAAATATGTTGCTGTGACAGCAGAGCAGCAGGATGAAAGCCAAGATCAGTGCATGAGGCAGCGCAACCTCATATTCAAAATAATTCAGAGCAGCTTCACACCTTCAGAGGTCTCAGTGAGAAACGTTCCTTCTTGCAGCATCCTCTTTTACTGCAATTATGACCCCATTTATGCATTTATGCAGTGGATTAGTTATGCCCTCATGACTGACTAATGGAAGGTATGCTTGCCGTTCATTTGTGGCAGACACAGGCACAGCAAACTCTGGGTATCATGTTGTAGAATCTGCAACTAAAAAAACATGGACTTTCTTGGTCTTTAAACTAGATGACCAATCCGTGTCCTTTACACTTGTCTTTATTATGACAGCCACTGGAATTTGCAACCTAGTAAATGTAAATGTTGGTTGTGAAAATTTACAACAATACTTGCATGAGTGACCTTTGGAGCCATTTTGTTGGTGCAAACAGCCAGAAGAAATGATCTGTTGCATGCAGATTCTAAATAATCAGGAGCCTACAATGTGTATCCTTACCAATGAACAAACAATGCAACTTAATTCAGCTTTTTCAACTAATAGAAAGTGCCAGAAAACATGGGTAGTACATTTCTTTTGCCTAGAATATCAGCTTCCACAGCGCTAAGCAACTTTGGCACTCTGTTGAAGTAGGGAACAGATCACAATTATGGTCAGATATTGAGATCTGGAATCTTTCTTGAGCCTGAACTAAGATTGCTTTTGTTACATGAATTTAACCACACACAGGAAGCTCTGCACTTTGTCTGCTCACCACACTGTGTCAAATCCAGCAATTATACTTCCTTCAAAACAAATTACAAACACAATCACTTGAAAGAGACGGGGTCTTGGTGACTCATGCAAACACACAGCGGTTGTCCTACAAAAATGCTGCACACCGGAGAAACCTTACCACATAGGATATTTTCAGTGTAGTTCAAAAACTTGGAATCATTTTTCTTAATAAATAAGGAATAATGCCTTCCTTTTTCGAGGCAGCAGATCAACACCACAAAGTGTTTTTCTTCCTTTTTATATAACATATGGTCCTGACTGAAACAGATAAAAAAAGAAAAAAAAAACATTCCAAAGAAGACTTGATAATTAGCAGTTTAATGAAGTCATGCTGAAAGGATTGCTCCCGTGAGAGCTTATGTCATGTAAGTATCTCAAGTGTTGTGCCACATGGGGCTAAAATCTACATTTTTTAATAATGCCATGTGACCCCTTCGTGTAAAATTAATGAGAAAAACGAGCCAGACAGGCTGTTAAATCAGTATACCTGACACATTGATGTGTTTCATGACTGGAACTGGTCAGTATTTCATGAAATTTATTGTGTTGTACCACCCATAATGGTTTGAGACAATTTAAGTGAGCTGTAAGCAAAACTCGGGATCCTTCACACACTTGCACACCCCAGACTGTAAACAAACACATCTGAAATGTGCTGATGCTTCTCCATCACCAGACATCAAGCAGTCATGCTCTTTCATATGCATGGCAATGAATCAACACAGAAATGTGTGAGTCACGGCGTGTCAGGCCAGATGGATGGTCACCTAAACATACACAGACAGGCTATTAAAGCCACAGATAGATGGCTGGAGCGGTGGATATAAAGACAGACAAGATAAACAAAATGAAACCGGCACTGCCTACATGCCAATGAGGCCTCCCGCTGATCTCTCATAAACACAGAGAATACACAGCCAGGTCGGAGAGAGAAGTCTCCCAGATCCTCAAAAGGCAGAGCAGGCACAGTCTATTATTCAAAATGGAGGGCTGATGCAATTGATGGACCTTAATAAACCTGCAGAGGTTGCGAAGAGATGGAAACAAACGGACGAGGGGGGCTGTCATGGTTGACCAGCTCATGAACCTTTTGCTGAGCTGTAACACCGGAGCAAAGCCGTGCTCTGGAGAATCACTGAAAAACAGACTCGGCTCACTCAAATGCAGCTCTGGCAGAGTGCAGGAGGAGGAAGACTGAGCTCGCAATACGATATGAACAGCCAGGTATAGACTAGGTGTTCCGACATGCTGAAATGTAGATCAATAGGGGTGAGATTTAAGTGCAGAGACAGCATTAAAGTGGCATCCATCTATCATCTTAACCTCCTTTGATCTATCCCCATTCACTCTCACATTCAGACCTAGGGGCAATTTAGAGTTTTTCCCCCAAATATACATATTTTTGGACTGTGGTAGGAAACCAGAGTATCCAGAGCCATGAGGAGTAGAGCATGCAAACACCTCGAAGACTGTAATTAGAGTACAGTTACATTGTTGAGATGAGGGACTCATCTCAAATTAATGGATATGACTGTATTCATATTGTGCAATAACAACTGTTGAAATTCACTTTATTGAAATTTTTACACCGTGCTATAACTGATGGAATTATATTGCAGTGTTGTATTGTTTATTACAATATTGCATTCTATTGAGCTGCTTTTATTATTTTTGTCTTATTATTCTTATTCTTGTTTGTTGTTGCCTGTCTCTGTGAGTTACCAAATAAGGTACCAATGAAACAAAATTTCATTGTTCTGAACTACAATGACAAGTAACTTTCTTCTTCTACTTTTCATGAAAAGCAATTTTGAAGCAACCCAACCATATTGACGCATGGCTCAAACTTGTTGGCTGAGGACCTGGTATCCGTTAGTTGTAGTGGAATACATTTGTAAAGTAACCCTCCCAAGATCACTGTGTGTGTGTGTGTGTGTGTGTGTGTGTATGTGTGTTTTCTTGTGCAAATAAGTGTGTGTGAAGGCTTTTGATTGAGTCGGCAAAGAGGCCTCACTATTGTCTTATCAAATTCGTCTTGTCAGCACGGCGGCAAAAAACAAATTATGAGCACATTAGACAGAGGCAACAACACCTGATGAATGTGAGCCTGATATTTAATTGCGTCTCCACTCCTCTTGAGAAAACATACCAGGATGTCTGATTTGTGAGATGCTTAGATCTCATTTACTTTGCAGCCCTGTTATTCCACATGGGGCCGGTGGCTTACAAGCAGCTCGCACTGGAGACGTCTTCGTCTTCAGCCGAACACGAGCAGCAGCTGCTGGGACGGAGCCAGCAGGCGGGAAACGGTGGGCGTTGACTCTCTCTGGAAACAGCTTCCACTTTAATACGCGGGGGTCATTGTATGAATTTAAATCCGAATAGGTCGCCGCTGACTGCTTTTAGCGGGATCGTGTTGGATTTGGTGCCAGGATTGTTGTTTTGATGTTTGGATTGAGGGTAGTTTTGAGGGTTTAATGAATTGCTGGAACAATCGTCAGCCTGGCTGTGAAGAGGAGGATTTAATTGAATTGGAAGATTCACAAGTCAAGCTGATTTTTTTAATTAAAGTGGCTTGTTCGCATTTTAAACTTCAGTATGGAACAAATGGGGTACTATACAATGCAGTGATTAATGTTCATCATGTCACTGTACAACAACATTATAGTCAATTAAATGGGATTCAGACTAACTGCTTGCATTGCTCCTGTGGATTCAAGTGTTGTTCTAGTAGTTTTTGAGAGCGATGGATTTTCTAAAAATTTCCATTTAAAGTTTATTGAAAGTAGTTTGTGCTTTTGATTTGATGCTGTGATTGGAAATGTCACGTCTAACACCAACTCCTTCCTTCAGAATCAAAACAACGAGAAAATGCTGATTATCATTGCCGCCATTTTCAGCTGTTGACATTTCTAAATCTGAGTCTCCTGTTCATTTATTTATGGCTGCAGGTGAAAAGATACAAGATGAACGTGACTATGAAGAGTGCACAGGTTAGTGATTGGATGAGACAAATGAGAGGGATTAATTAGGCCCAATGATTGATGATTCAAACCAAAGTTCAGGTGGCTAATTGAATAATAAAACAAAGCAGGAGAAAGAATAATGAGCTACAGGGAATTAGCTTAGCATAGGAGGTGCAGAATAAATTGTCTTGCATGTGCAAATGCAGCAACTTTAATTCATTTCTTCTGAAAGGAAATCACATTAACACTATATTTAGCATCGACATGACGACATTCAGACACTTAAAAATCCTGTGATAATGACATGAGTAATAAGATGAAATCAACAATTCTGATGCCTCTCTTTTGATGTACACTCAGCCCATTTTTGTCAAGTCTCCAGATTCAAGCATTAATCACTGTTGAGTCCAACTCACAGAGCATCTTGCTGTGTGTGCATCGCCTGAGTCTCATCGAGTTTTCCTCAATATTTTTATTTTTTTTGCTTGCAGAATATCTTCAGAGCAGCTGGAAGTGAGTGAGATTCACCACCAGGGGTTGAGCAGTGTGTGAGGCTGCAGGCAAGCCACAGGTTTCTTGACAGTTATGAGGCTCTAATAGCCTGTGTGCAACAAAAGAGGAAGTCAGCAATCATAGGGGAAGAAAAGGAGGGATGGAAGGACAGGGAAAGGAGGTGAAGACAGACAGACAGGGGCAGTATAATGAGCAGTGAGACAGCAGGAGCCCTCATGATGACGGCCCAGAGGAGACAGTGTGCGGTAGTCGAGTCTCTGCACGGTTGTTGGCATGCGCTCACTGTATTTTATGACCTGACTCTACATCTCTCAGCTGATAACAAGATCATAACTTTACAGGGAAATATGTACAGTGCCATGGTTCACAACTGGACAGTGGAAATGGGGCAATAAATCTCATGCAGCTGTCTTATATTACTATTTTAATAACTGCAAAGATATTTAATTGCCTAAATAGGTAGCTAGTGGCTAGCTAGCTAGCTAGCTAGCTAGATACAGCAGCGGGAGTAGTAGAGCTCATTATAAAGTACATGTATAAAAGTAGCAACACCATCTCTGTAAACTATGTACTAACTAGCTAGGTGCTATGAACCTAGCTCACCAGCTACATACTAGCAACAAAGATAGCTAGCTAGGTACGTATGAAATAATTACCCTGCTAGAAAAATCAGTATAGACCAGCGTGGAAATAATGCTGGTCTATCCTAACAGGGTAGCTGGGTTCAAGCAACCTAGCTCTGTAGCTATGTACTAGAAACCTAGTTAGCTAGCTAGGTAAGACCGAGCTAATTGGCTAGGTTCTAGCAACCTAGCTCTGTAGTTATGTACTAGAAACCTAGTTAGCTAGCTAGCTAGCTAGGTAAGTACAAGCTAATTGGCTAGGTACTAGCAACCTAGCTCTGTAGTTATGTACTACAAACCCAGTTAGCTAGCTAAGTTGAAACTGCAGAATAATTGTACTTTGTAGTTCACTTATCTACCATCCTCTCTTTAAAGCCAATAAGAATAACAATAGGTTAGTACTGTAGAAGAGTGGCAGATTTGCGCGGTCTGAGTCATCTGTAGTGAAAAGCAGGTCCAGAAACTGCAGTAAGTGAACTCCGGCTCAAGGTGAGTGGAAGAGAAAATAAATTTAACTTGAAAACTTACACTGTTTATTAATTTCTTAATGTAGGTCTGTACACTGGGACAGCAACCGGTTGACTTGATTAATACAGATGGTGTTAATAGCATTTGCTCAGCAGTAAAACCTGCTGTAATACCACTCCAATAAAGGCTCCTAATTGACACAAACATGAAGGTGGATCTGTATTGAAGTGGCCAACGAAAGTAAAAGTGTCACCCAGACCTGAGCGTGTTACCTTTTGGAACATGAAGTGAAATAATGAATCATGCCAGAGTGGCGTAACTCCATTTTATATCCATTAACAGAGCCCTTCCTTAGCCAGAGACTCCATATCAATTTATTGGATTGTTTAATGTAATCATGCATAATGCAGAAGGATTAATTGGAAATGGCTGCACCAAGAAGGGACCAATGCATTAAGGAGCTACTTAGAATCAAAAGAGGATTTGTTAAATGGTCCTTCAGTCTTGAGATACAGGCAAATTAATTCAATAGTGGACAAGAGAGACACTTTTTAGAGAGTGCATTACCTTATTACAAGATGAATACCTTCAGTGTTTTTTTCTTTTATGTGGCGCAGAAATGGATGGAATGAAAGTTGTGAGATGTGTTATGGGAAGCTGAAGCAGGAATGTTAAATACTTCCGTATTCAAATCAATGCAGCACAGGTATGGTACAACAATGTCTTCGACAAATCTAATCAAAGTCTGAATACAAGCGCAGTCTTGGATTCTTTCAACTTTTAGAGGAAAAAATGAAGACGAGAACTGTCTGGAGAAAACTGAAACCCAGTTTTCTTCTCAAGTCATTATGTTTCTTTTTTTCAGTTTCTTTTTTGGCAGAGTGCTCAAATGGGAACAAATCTCAATCAGACAAATGTATTTAGTGGTCAAAACGCGATCTGGGACGCGCGCAGCAGATGTCAGAGTGTAATTTAATTCATTTCTAACTTCATTAATAGGTTTAGAAAAGTGATTAACTGTGATTGAATTTTATGCTGACATTATCCGGCATATGGCTCAGTAAAGCACAATCTATTATCTCCCATAAGCCACATTGCTTTTTTATGTCCACATCATCACAAACACCCCTTTAGGTGGGAACATTAGCCGGCCATCATTTTTTGAAATACGTCATATTTTTGACCCCGGTGTCAGGCACGTTCTGCTGTGTTATTTTTACCCCGGTAGGATCCCATTATCATAGCACGTCCAGCAGACTGACAGGCAGGACATGTCCTGCCCCAGGGTGAGGCACTAATCTCAGAATAACAAAACCTGTCGAGAGGGTGCCATAAAAAAAAAGTCTAGTTGTTAAATACTGCAGAATTTTACTTACACTCAACATCTGCCTCACTATTTTTCACCGTTCCGTTGCTTTTTTCATGCATCTGGCCTTCGCATTTCCATGAAGAAATAGCGTTCCTCAAAACCCTCATTAACATTACTCTGGCAGGAGCCAACGTAATGACTTGGCCTCTCATTAGTTTGAGTCCATTTGCAAAGTGAAGTAACAACTCAAGCCTGAAAAAGGTCTGGCCATTGTTAGCACTTCACTTGGGAATACTTGTTTTGTGTCCATGGCTGAAACCAAGAGCTTGGTGTGGGGATTTTTGGTCCGATTCACACCTCACAGCAAATTTCAGACAGCGTGAATTGGAGCTCGTTGTCAATATGCAAACAAAAGGAGAGTTCTCGGAAAGGGCAGCGTTTTCCCATTTTTTTCTGTCGAAAAACCACAAGCAGAGTCCGACGCCCAGACAATTATTTGCAAGTGAAATAGGGCATGTCGGAGGCAGTTTCACAAAGACAAATTATGGCAAAATTAATTACATAGGTTAAGGGCACAAAGAGAAAAACAAAAGCCTGCATTACAAAAAGTACAGAATCTGATTACAGTGATTAATTTGGGAGATTCCAGGTGCTTATGCATGGTAATTTGGGGTTAATTACTTTGTGCATTTATCACACAAAATAGCACACTGTAACCACCACAACATAACAAAGGTGACCAATGTGCACTTAATGTGAGTCGTCAACTACGGCAGTATCCTTGAGTAATGAACAGCTGAATGTGACTGTCTAGGTTGTACATATAATCTATTTATATCAAAGCTATGAAAAATCTTATATTAGATAATGATTTTTGCTGTAGTTGTAGATTTTATTCCTTTAGTTTGCATTTTCTTATTTGGATCCATGAGATAGATGCTGGTTTAAATCTCATTTGTCTGGCCTTTCTGTTTTTTTGAATTCCAGTGCTGGTACTGGTGCTTGTGCTGGTTCACCTTGGGAACTAACTGTTGCTTTTCCATGGCTTGAGGTGGTTAGGGAGCCATGTCATCACAATATCATATAGGCTATATTTAACTTATTTAGCTGCTGTTTTATCATATCCATGGCTTCTCTCTCATAGTCTCATTTATGTATGTATGTATGTATGTATGTATGTATGTATGTATGTATGTATGTATTTATTTATGTTTTGAACAGGTGCTTCATGCAGTCTTGATGATTTCATGTTTCAAGATACAGACTTCGTACTTCTGGGCCAGCAAGGAAGTGGAAGCTCCAACAGGTCCTCACAACACTGCTGGTACAAAGCAGTGTACAAAGCGGATGGATGGATGGCTGGATGGATGGATGGATGGATGGATGGATGGACAACACCACTTGGATATTAAGCAAAATGGAAGAAAAATCTCCAAATGCCTTCAGTTTATTTTGTTGCCTTGTGAAACAGAGATTGTTTGGATCCATCCATTATCTCACCTGTCTTTTACCTGTAGGGGAATACCCCCTGGACAGGGCAGCAGTCCATTGTAGGAGATTCATATAATAATTTTATCAAAGAAATCTAAAAAAAACCATAAGCAGATAAAAATGGCATTTCAGCCTGGTGACACATGGCTAACATGGCCAAATGAAAGCACAAACAGAAGAAAAACAGGTTGAAGGCCCCTCCAATAAAGTCATCCTAGGACAAAAAATGACCACAAGAACTGTCAAATAAATGACCACAGGGACATTTGTGATCAATACCAAGACCAAAGCGAGGAATCGACAATAGCTCAAGTTATGCACACAGATTTATTTATCCCATGTGCACTCACCAATATGGCACTTTCAGACGTGAGATCATGACAAGGGAAAGCTGTGTGTGACCACAGCATTGTGCAACAGCTACAGTATGCTGGCAGGTTGAATCACTCCATCACTGATGATTAATAAAAATGTGGGAGAACAAATGTTGTGCAGAGTGACTAAACCAACACGAAATGGAAACAGGATGCTGTGAGTCACACACACGCTCGATTTAGTGATAACTGAATGACGTTTGATGGCGTACGGATGCTGCTCCCTTTAACAAGTTTCTACAGTGACTCGACTCTACTTTCTGCTGTAATGAATGTAAGGGGTCGATAAAAGATCACTGCTGGGTTCGTGGAGTCATGAGGTAGATTTTGGGAGCCGAGTGGCTTATGGTCTAGCTCTCTTGCTTTTATGAGTTAAAGTATTGCAGGTCTGGCTTTGATGCATCTCCAGAGACGCCTCTGCGACTCCAACATCTTATCAGACCTTGATCCCCTTTGCTCTCTCTCATACACCCATATGCTTGGGTACCCACAAGGCAGACACAGGGTGATGAGAGCTGCCTTTTTCTTGTCTTACTGTAGACTACAGTCTCTGCGTCCCTCTAATAGACCATTGATGTGGTTCCTTCTCTCAGGTCAAGAACCTAACTCCACGTGAGACCATGTGGATTTGACCGCATGCAAAGCGCGTGTATTCATTAACTGAGTGGGAAAGACGGAGGACAGAATGTTTAAATTGCCTCTCAATTCCACACACAGCGAGGAGATTACACCTCACTGGCACTGTAAAGTTGAGAGGATCGCTTTCCTTTAATTTAGAGAACCTCAATATTTTAGCACCCAGTTGAGAAGGTCTTCAAGGCTGTGCCTGTGTGATTACATATTCAACAGTTGCAGTTATTTCACTTTCCTCTCTATGGTTTAATAAAATGTAGCAGACTGTGTGTCGCATGTATGTTGGACTTCACTTTAAGGTTGTTTTGCTTCCCAGAAAAAAGGTAGTATTTGATTTGTATTCCATATATTTTCATTTGTATCTTTTTCCCTTTATGGATCACAACTGAAAATTGGAAATGCCATAATATGTTGTCCCATTTTTCCTCAAATCAAAGCATACTCTGTTGTGCAGTTGTTCCCAGTGGTGACCTCATGGCATCTACTGTAGGTGTGAGTTATATTGTGTTTCTGTTTATGTGTGCAATGTGCTGCCGTCCGATAAAACCTTTTAATGGATTACTAAATACGTTGGCATGACACCATCTTTGTGTCCATGGACGATAATGTAACTTCCGGCAGAAGGCTCATCCTGTTTATTAAGCTGCAGCTGTAATGCTACACCCAGACTGTACTTTCCATTGGTAGAGCTGATGTCATACTCAGTTGAGAGTATATCTATGCATCATCACCCACCCACATTTTATATATATATATTCCAAATTACTCAGCCCATTTGCACTTCCATCCATTATCTTACCCTTTTCAAACCCAATAGTTTTGCACTCACACGTACAGGCAATTTCAAGTCTCCAGTCAACATAAACATGCATGTTTTTGGACTGTGGGAGGAAACCGGCGTGACCGGAGACAACCTCATAGAAACATGCAAACTCCATTATGATTCATCAATGTGAGGGAATTCAGCTCAGGCGAGCAACAGGTGGAAAGTCCTTATTAGCGACATTATTCTGCTGTGCATTATCTCTGCTTTTGCATAAAATTGGCATCAGCTGTGAGATGGTAATGTACAGTTGCTTTCACATATGTAACATAGTGCTGAAGGAATCTATAGACTGGTGATTACTGCACTGCCGCTGGCTGCTGCCTCAGATGACTTTCAACAGGATAAGTAGTTCAGACATTTCAGAGCATAAACCTGTTCACATATATGACATTTTCCTGTACAATAGATTTTACAATGGACATAAAATGGAATTCAGGATGTAAGAGAGATGGTTTCTCTGGCTGCTGGTGGTCTTTTCAATCAAGCAAGCGATGGGAAACCAATGAGGGAGCCTACCCGTAGCTCTGCTCTCAGCTTCAGACCAACGATGCAATTTGTTTTGTGATTTTAGACGACTTCTCCCGATGACATCATGGTTCCCATTAAAAGACCAACTATTATTTTTGCTCTGGCTGAGGACCAACTTTTCATGGCTCGAAAACAATTTATTTTGGATGTAAAGACACTGGCTGGTTCAAAATTAGGTTCTGTAAGAGGAACTGGCACTGAGCCTTGCTAATGTGAAAGCCCTTCTAATGCATTTAGTCAGTGTCTTTATGTTTTAGCCTATATTTACCCGAGTTTCTTTTAATCTCTTTTTTTTTGCCAATGTTTACTATGTATTTATGTTACTGCTGTTTTTGCATTTGCATATTCTCTTGATGCTCGTTTCTCGATTAAAATTCATTCATTTATTCCTGTTTGAGCACTTCAGTAGACATGATAACAACCACTAGGTTGCTTTCCAAGAAAGTTTGCATTTCCATACAAATGACGCTTTTTGTGATAATAATGTGAGGTTGGAAAAGACAAATCCCATTCCAAAGGATCATATATGCTTGTTTTTGCTCTCTGATCTCCTGAGTTCCTCCATCCTATGGCGGTTGTCTCAGTTCGAAGCCCCAGGGCCAGAGTTTTCATGTAATTACCAGCACATGCTGGCCCTGGAGACTCAGAATCAGCCTGCCACTCTTTGATCATAACTGATATTGAATGGCATTTACCCCCTGGACAGAGAGAAACCTGTTTCTTTGGCTCTGTGAACAGATGGCCACAGGATGGTGGAGGGTGTTACTATTATTCAAAATATCTTGCTGAGAATCTGGACCGCCAGAGGCCTTTTTACCCACCAGGAAAGCTGGAAGAGAGATCACAAATATTTTGGTGAGGATTTTGGGCGCTTGTGCTTCATATAACACTAACCTCCTGTCAAGGCGCTGGGGAAGATGCTGTCAACCTTCGACATTTGCTGGATGAAAGTTATTTTCTCTGCTCAAGGACTGTCAGGCTGAAAACTAAATGTTCAAGATGTTACTTGCGATTCTGCTCACACCCTGTTTAAACACTCCTCAGATGTCGGCAAATGGAACTGATATTAATGTCAAATTTCAGCAAATTCACTGCTTTCCACTTCTCTTTGACTTGTGCCTATCTGAGTTTCATCTCAGCCTCTTCCTGGCACTGTGTTTTCCACAGACTGCATGCATTATTCTTAAGGAGAGAGAGGAAAAGATCTTTAGCTCTTGACAGACAAAGGTGAGCAGAGGAGGTTATCTTTATAGTCTAGATATATGCGTGTCCTTTGGAATGAGTATTAGCTATTCTCAGTGTGATCTCCAGTATAGGAAACTAGATAGACGCAATAAAGAATACAATAATAGTATTCAAATAGATATTATTGTAGTCTGTATACACATGATGTCAGGGATGTATTACTCAACCCAATACCAAGACTAAAACATGTCTGTGGCCAAAATAGTTGGATCGTACAAGTTTGATTTTCAATACCAGCATGGGATTAGGATGAAAGGGGAAAAGATAAACAGTAAATCCATCCAACCTCGTTAAATGTCTTTGAGCAAGGGACCAAACCCTGAATGCTATGTATCAGCAGGGGATGTGACAGTGTATATGTGTGTTCACGACTCACAACTCTTAACTGAAGCGTGTTTCCTAATCACGGAACGGATGAATATTAATAAACTTGATATCAAACCTCCTAATAAAGCAAGATAAAAATAAATCATGTAAGTAATGTGATGCGTAAACATGGCCCTGGAAGTGTTTTGTGCAATTTTCCAGAGTTTCTACAGCGTTAGACTCATGTTCACACTGCACGTCAAAGTGGCCCAAATCCATTATTTTCCCACCCTCTGTGACCCAGATCTGATTTGTTCGTTACAGCGTGAACAGCAAAAAACGCATGGAATCTGATCTTTTCAGAGCAGATTCAGGCCACTTTCATGTGTGGTTCTAAATCAGATACAGACCCAGATACGCACTCTTTGTTGACATCTCTGTTATGCACAGCAACATAGTGTCTTCCTCTCTTTTGATAATATAAAATGAGACACGGGACAACAGCTGATTCTAGTTCATGGTAGGAGGCTGGTAGGTGTAAACTGGGTTAGGCTTGTGTGAATGAGCATGTGAAACAGCCCTGGTGCTTTATTGTCAGTACAGAGATGCAGGTTATTAACATAATTTGCATTCTTCACAATGAGAGAATCGGATGATTTCTGGAATCTGATTTCTATCCTCTTTTCAACAACCAAGCAACATCCGGTATGTTTCCCTAATACGAGGCTAATTTCAGATAATTACCTGGTTATGCAAATGTAATCCCAGATAGGGTTTGGGTTAATTAATTTGTTCTTGGTGGTTCATATTAATATGCAGAACCGGAACTTAGGTTTGCTTTATTGCAGGAACATGGTGCAACATCATCCAAACGTGACATTTTCTGACAGCTTTAGAGGACAAAACACCTTTAATGATCATGGCAAGAGAAAGTATAATATTACAACTTATATGTCAGCTAATTACTCCAGCTCAGGTATTACATTATTATTTTACTGTTGATATATCTAGTGCTATTGTATGGCCTGCCATGCATTACACAAGTATTGCTGAGCAAAGCTGAAAAAGTCTTGGAAAGCCATAAAAAGGTCATAAACATGTAAACTTTTTGGTTATAATATGCAACCAGTGTTGTGTGACTGAAGTACAGTAAAGAAAGGTGTGAATTTCGATGAAAGGGAGGGTTTTCAACAGCGCACTCTATCAGTTTGGATGCGGTTTATGACCATGTTATGGTCTGCAATTATTTTTCAGCCTCTCATGCTGAACCTGGATGTGAAATTAAGAAGAAGAAGAAAAAAAAAGGTATGGCAGCGGTGGAATAATGCATTCCCAGAACAGTAATACAAACAGGAGGTCACAGATTTTCAACAGCACAAATACCAGAGTGCTCAGTGGAAAGGCTGCGAAAAGCAATAATGGTTGCATGATTAAGCTGGCAAATGCATGGCTTTAAGCATTTTAATTAGACTGATGGCTGCTTTCATGCTATCATCTGCTGCCAATGATACAGTCTTAATTGACCCATTTAAAAGCAGTAGCATGCATTTATGTTCACAATGAGCTTTCGCTGTGTCAAAGGAAAACACATCACCGGCGCTAGCGCTAACCCCAACAACTCGCTGCGATACTTATCATCGCTCTGTGTTGTCTGTGCACTTCTAGGGGAGCAGAGCCGAGCCTGATTGTTCGCATTTGTCAGAGTCGTAAAAGAAAGCTGACAACATGTGAGTCACATGGGCCTTCTTCTCATTTATCCAGGTGGGCCAACATGGAGACAGTGAGTGTTGCGTTGGGCTTTCAGCTTCTTTCCTGTTGTGTGGAGATTGTTGGTGAGTGAGCTAATACATGTACTGCTGACCTAAAGAGCAATGAATTAAAACAACTATCAATATATTGTTACTGTTTTGTTGGTCATTGCAATTCAGTTTTTGAAATATGCAAAATGGCATTGGTTAAAGGTTACTGTGAGTGTTCATCCTTGTTTTCAGGAACACTCATTGTAAATGCCCAGAACAATATTCGAAATCTATAATGAATGAGGCCATGATAATGTTTCTGGACCTGCATTATATCAATCTATCTGTCTATCTGTCTATCTAGGAATAGACAAACAAAGCCTAGGGAGAGATTCTTCTAAATTCTAAGTTGCTTTTATAAAGGCTGAAATTGATAAGATGGACATGAACCAGGTTAATTTAGGAAAGGAAAAAGGAAAAAAAAAACATTTCGTTCAAACCTTTTCATTTCAATTTGTTTTTTATAGATTCTTAGCAGCTTTGTCGATGCAGCTTTGTCTAGTTTTCCACCATGTCTAAGTGCAGGTCAAGTGTTTCCTATTGTCACTGCGTAAAAAAAGTCAGGCTCTTAACAACAAGGATTGTCACTTTATGTGACTCAAAAGCCCACAGAGAAAGCTAAGAGTACTCATAAAATGGCTCACCAGAAAGCTGGATATCAGATGTGTCTGGAAGCTGAGAGGAGGAAACATTCGATGGCCTGTGGCGTGTGGTGCCTGACTTTTTTTTCTCACCACAGTTTCAGTGAAACGGCTCTTACAATATATTCCAGCAACAAAACATTCTCAGTGAGAGAGGATATGCGATCCACTGCATCGGGCATTAACAAGTAACCTTTTGCATTTGTAAATTATGAATTGTTAGAGGTATAAAAGTCACAAAGGCATAAAAGAAGGGTTTTCCCACCATGACTAGAATTCAGTAAGCTGTTCAGTTCAGTGATGACCTTGTTTCAGAATGTAAGTTACAGGATTTCAACAGCGCTGAGCTTTTCAGCTCTCTGTCCTTTCAAGTGGCTTATGAGGCTCACACAGACACACCGTCGGTCGATACAAAGAATCCCACTTGATTTACCAGAGAGCCCCCGTGTAGATGTGGGCTAGGAATTAGACGAACAGGACAGAATAAAAGACAAAAAAAAAGTCATTAAATCCAGTCACTGCCAGGTGGGGAACATATCCAAGGTCCCATTGGTTGATTGTTCTTCATGGGTTTCCTGGTGGGAAAATACACTCCAGTCACATAGTGGAGGCTTATTTTTGTGCAGCAGTTTTGCTCCCATGATTTTAATCACTCTGAAGAAAGCGTGCGTTGCTGTTGTGCTGCGCTCTTCCCCATGGGAGAGCCTTTTCTCCATATACCACACGCTTTACTTTGCCTCTGAGCAACTGTGCGAAAATAAAATAAATCCTTCTTTTCTTATTAAATTACAGAAGATGTAAAAACACCCCAAGGATCATTAAAAAAGCTGCCACCAACACCCTGAGGAGAGACGGGACGGATCCGAATTACAGTGAACGCTCCTGTGAAAGTTATGCACTCGAAGAAACGCAGACTCTAAAGAGTCTCTCCAAACAACGTTCAAAGATATGTAAGCTCTATAAAGAGCCTGAACCTTTTATATAAAATCTAAATGAGGGTGTTTAAGTTAGCCTTTCACCTCGATGTAATGAGACAGGCTCGGGCAGAAGTGAGTTACTTACAGAAACCACCTACGGAGTCACTGCAGGGTGAAACAGTGCTGTACAGTCAGCGAGGCGGCCGCAGAAACCCAGTGCAGATATTACCAGCTTTTTCCTGGAGTAAACGCCGAAAAAAAGATGAGTTCAGGTGGAAGTCTGGACCAGACAGGAGGGATGCAGACGAAAACAAATGGAGTTTTTCCATTTTTAGTTAAGAGAAAGGAGGATTTTTTTTCACATCTTGCTTTGGTTTCCTGCAAGTCTTTTAACAGCAGCACGACGGCTGTTTTTGAGCAACAATCTCCTCACAACCTCCTCAACCTGGATCGCATGTAGACATGTATTTGCAAAACCAGGCAGCCAGTGCAAATGAGGGAGGCTTTGCAGATATGGAGGGATGGACATCTATAAGGGTAATTTAGGAACATAAACAAGTGGGAAGCTTTAGTGAACATGCAAATATGAATTAGAATAGAAATCATTATTCATCTGGTATATCATGTCTCCATCCTCACAACAAATTAAATTACATCTCTGTTTATTTTTCAGTGTTGTTTTCATTGGGTTAGTAAAGCAAAAGTGCAGCTTTTAAGAGTTGAATTTGCATCGAGCTGTACTTCATGATGCATCATGTGAAAACAATAACAGAAAAAAATTGTTTTATGTGCAAGTGTACACAGCATTCCTTCAGACTTTCAGACAGATTTAAATCTTGCAGATTATCTTTTTCTGATTAGCTTGTTTTCTTGAGGTTGAGGACACTAAAAATTAAACGTTTCATAAGCACAAACAGCAGAAATTGGTTAACTCTTCTGCCTGAATGGTGTCTGGAATTTCTTTTAAGAGGTATTTCAGCTTGGTTCTTTGTATGACCAATTTGTGTAACAGTGAAATATCTGATTAGTAAATATTCAATGACACCTTAAGATGGATAGGCTGCCTTCTGAGCTTTGTGCACATACACAGATTTACATGGGTACGGAGAGGGAATGAATGAACTCTTGGGAAAGTTTTGTGCATGTATCTGGAACCTCATCCCAGATGATTTGGATCTGGATCTGTGTCCTTCAGGAGCCTCCGCTCTCCTCTCACTCACTGGGAATTGTGTCCTCGTCTCCTCTCCTGCTGTGTGAAAGTTGTCTTTGAGCTTTGCCTTTTGCTCGCATCTTTAATCCATCCGTTTTCCCTAGTTGCCAAAGTTCTGAAGGGGTTGTTTCTTATACATACATATATATATGTGTGTGTATGATATTGGCTGATTTTCCATAGTGTGAGTTTTTCTGACTCCTTTGGGTGAATCTTAAAAGCTGGAATCGAGGCTGTATAGATCATACAGTAGCCTTTTTTTTCCTGCTGAGATCACACAACGTAGAATAAATATTTACGAGGGAGACTTGAACCTACAAACGCAACACAGGATCAGACACCAGAGGGAACGGACAAATAGATCAGAGACAGTGGAGTCCTGGTGGAGGCTCAAATAGGCCAAACAGGGACAAACAAAAACAGTGTGACAGGGTGACGGGAAATCCAGGTGAGGGACATAATTTGATGGGATGAAATATTAGGGAGAAAGAAATGCACACATCACACGTATGTCTGAGCCAAAATCAGGCTCAAATGTACTGAGGGAACACATTTCACGAGAAACATATTAGAAATGGCTAAGATACTAAACCTTAAACTGCTCCAATGCTGTGTCATGAGTGTGAAAAGGGATAAAGGTTCTGTTTAGGCAAGTGGATGATGTAGAGGAACCTCTAGCACCAATGGATGAAATGAGTGGTCAAAAACACTGTACAAGAATTAGTCCATTTGCCATTTTGCGTCACATGTAAAACTCTTTTCAGATGTGCCCGTCTCTTGCCTCCATTTCGGTATCTGAAAGTTATTTGTGAATAAAGACATGATGATGTTTCAGGACCTGCTGTATGTCTGCGGTGTGGAAAAGACTATTGTAATTCAACAAAGCTGAGGTGAAAACTGTTTTCCATTCCAGGTCTCCTTTGAATGCAATGATTAGTGATTTCTTACACTAATACCATATTTTGTTGGGAATGTTTGTTTTCCACATTGTTGTGTTTCTTTTTGGTGATATATTCAAGCTTGAGGGTCTGAAAAATATAGAGGCTCCGCACAGCTGATAATCATATACTGTTTCCCCTTCATGTGATCTCTTCTCATCACCCTGTCTGCTTTTATCCCCGTTGACACCCTTCCACCCACTCTCTGCCATATTTTACATATTCTCCATGTTCTCTCCCACCTTCCACCTCCATTATGGCACCTTCCCCCATCAGGCAAAGTCCAACTACTTCCCGCTCCTCTGTCCTCTCTTTGTGATCCTCCACACCCATGTCACCTCTCACGGCTCCGTTTAAGCAGGAACACAGGAGGCGTGTGATGAATGTGCGTCGACTGAGGGAAACGACTGGTCCTTTCTGGGACCCGTATGTCCCGGTCCCAGAGGAGCAGATGTGGGAGGCAGCCCCACGCAGCAGGATGGCCTCTTCCCACTCCCTCGGAAACACCAGTTTTGCATGTGATCAAGGTAGGCCGACCGCGTCCGGGTGTGTTGTTTTGCATGCGCGTGCGTGGCTGTGTGTAGATTCCCGGGGACCATATGTTCGTGTTTAACTCCCTCCACATCTGTGCTGGCAACAATAGCAGCTCGCCCCGCAGGAATGACCACAGTCTGTCAGGGCTCATCAGACACATCCCAAATTTAACTGATGTGGGCGCCTCAGACCCCGGCCTCATTTCATTGCTTTATAATGGAACCCAGTCACCTTTGGCCTGCACAATCAACTCCATTTCTTTTCTTTTTTTTTTTGCTCAGGAAAACTTGCGGATCTGCTGACCATATCATGAGCTCTAACCACACTCGAGTTCCCCCGGGTGACGTTATCGTGATGAGGTCATGTTTGTTCACATTTGGCCTGACTTAATGTAGGAACATCATAAGTGTTATGCTCTGTGTTCATTGTCTTCAGATGCTTCAAATGAGCTGTGAGGGGAGAGGAGAAATATCTGCAGTACATTTATTAGAGATTCACTGTAATGTCAACTGGCCTGGAGCGGCGCGCGAATGGATTTCCATAGAAATGATTGCAACAAACCTGCAGAACATCACCACAAGAAGATGTTGAAAAACATTTTTTTTTCATACACGTTCTTGGAGGCATTTAAAAGCATGTGTGTGTTCATGATCATGTAGCATTAGTTTCACTTTTATGAAGTAAAATGAGGATGAGGTCATCATTATCTCCAGCACTTTGAGGGTGAAGGCAGAGGATACTCCCTGGACACGTCTGCTGTCCATCATAGGACACACACACACACACACACACACACACACACACACACACACACACACACATACACACACACCTAAGGGCAATCTAGAGCCTCCAATCGACCAGTACATGCATGCTTTTGGACTGTAGGGTAAACCAGAGAACCAGGAGGAAACCCATAGAAATCCCCATGGTCTGTCAGGGAAGCCAGGACTCCTTACTGTGAGGCAACCATTCGCGCACTGCTTCGGCCTCATTTCACACATCTGCTGCCATGTTTCACCTCATTCTTAAATCATCAGTGACGTTTGAATCCCCCGCTGCGTTTACATATTTATATTCAAGTCCATTTCCATTCCACTTTTCACTCAAGACCAGATTCACAAATGCTGCGAATTTTCTGTAACTCAATTAAAAAAAAAAAGATAAAAAGAAAAAAAGACGCATGATGTCCAGTAAAATCAGGTCAAGTCAGTTTTACTGTTTGTGCACAGCTCCGACGTCCCAAACAAGAAATGTGCTCAGGGGAGGATTATCTGCAATGAATGTGTTTTTTGAGGATTGTGCAACAGATCCTAAAGAAAGTCGGAGATGTAGCTGACTTTCAGAGTCGCCTGAGTTTTTTTTTTTTGCCAAGCTAACAAAACACTGCATATTTGTCAGCCTTTCAGTATTCAGTGCAAAGCAATGGGGGGAGAGGCGGGGTAGAGGAAAGCGGGTTTCTTCTTTGTATTTTCTGTTCTCCACAATGACCGTAATGAGGCCACTGTTGAGCCCTATGTTGTAAAATCCCTGGAACTTTAACCACATCCTCCCATCCAGGCTGTTCAAAGAGCAGCCGTATAGCTTTTGTACCCCTGCAGAAAGCTGAGAATAGAAAAGAAATCTTCTCATATTGTCGCCTGTTACTGGCACAATGTCTGTCTGTCCTTGTCAGAAGCCTTAGAACAACACACACACACACACACACATACACACACATACACACACACACAAAGTGATGATGCAGTCAAACTCAGTGACATGCCGGTGAAGGAAATGTCTGACTTTCATTCATATCTGTGGACAAAAAAGAAAAAAATGCTCATGCAATGTATTGAACATTACCAGTGATTTGCTTTTCATTGTGTGTGTGTGTGCTTTCCATTCAAGGTGAGTTAAACACTCGGAGTAAAAGACACAGCTTCTCTCTGTTGATTAGAGTATAATGGGCATTGAATGGCATCATTTTCTGGCTCAGTTGTTTCAGATGAGATAGAGACCGCTGGTGTTATCTGGGATGCTCCCAAAATGAATTTTAAACCTCATATTAGGTGTTTCATGCCAGCATTTATTCTTTCAGTGTAAGAAACGTTGTCTCATTAGTCCTCTGTGGTCTCGATTTTCACTTTTCGATTGTTAACTATGGTCAGCAAATCAGTCCATCCATCCATACATCTGTATTACAGTCTCCAGTCGACCCAAACGTAAAATGTTTTTGGACCGTTACTTTTATTTGACTCCCCCACCATGTGGTCTGGTCAACAAATCATGCTTGAAAAATATTTTCATCATAGTTTTTCACAACAAAACCAAACAATTTTACTCAAAGAGGTTGTTTCAGTCAACAAGAAATAAACCTGTAAAATTTATTTGCGGATTTTGTAGCGATATGATGTGCGACGACTTTTAATCAAGTTGTGTGTGCTTTCAAAGAAACCAAAAAGCTACAAATGTGTTTTTAAGTTCATCCCTTTGACACTGACATCTCATTAGTTTGTTTCATCATGCAGCCATGACCACAGGCCTCCTCAGCTCTTAACCAGAAGGTTTCTGCTGCTTAACCTTAAACACCGTGGTTGCTTCATGTAGATGCTGAATAAATAACCAATTAACAAAATGTCACAGAGTGTCGAGAGGATTCAACTGGCTCAGAGGGCCACACTACAGCTACGTTTTAATAACTTTATTTCTATCTGTGACTTTTATTGCCTTATTTATTCATCAAAACAACATTAATCCAGATAATGATGAGATAAATAGGTCAAACATAAAATATCCAACTGACAACGTTGACAAAGCAGGATAACTATACATCATTGCCTAATGTACAAAAGCATTCATACACACAATAGAGGCAATTAGTCTTTGACATTTTTATCAAAATCTACATTTTCTTTGCTTAAGGTGTTAACATGATGTGCTCACTATGATACAATAGCGTGTAACACATCCACCAAGCCACATGTTTAACTGTTCAGTGTGTTCAAAGCTGGTAAAACTTAGTTAATGAGATATGACAAGCACACAGTGTCACTCCAGTACACCTAACACACCTGTCAAAACATTAACTATGAAACAAAGAGAAAAAAAGAAATCTACCAGAAAATAATAATACCAAAAAAAAGAAAAAAAAAAAGATGTGGTGATGCAAAATTAGGACTTGATGAAACGAGCCAGTGTCCCGGGGGACGACATCTGTGAGACGCTGCTTTGTTTTCCTCAACGCCAGGTAGCACTTACACATTAATTACGGACACGCGGCACATTTCATGTGGAGCTGAGCTTTGTGCGATAAACAAAAACAGACATCAAATATCGCACATACGTTTAGGTGCGCGGTAAATTCTCACCGGGTGGCAAATGGAGGTCTGACAGCCTCTGGAGCTCATTTGCTGTTTTTGTTGCCGACGGCAACAGTTGACGTGTTTTCATCAAACCGAGCAAAATCTGTAACCCTCAACTCTCAAACCATGACATCAAGAATGCATATGTACCGATTAACAATCATTTGATGGAGGACTATCACATATGAGTGAATTTGCCCTCGTTCACGCTGAATGATGGCTCATGTTTTTGATGTCACCGTGAACGCACCGCTAACCTGGAACATAACAATCCAGGATGCTCAGCTCTGTTAGAGCAGCTCTGTTAGAAGCTCTGGTGGAAACACGGCTGTTGTTCATGTTGTGGAAACATCGCCGCAAAGAGCACAGACCAGTTCATCATTCTCAGATAAATTAAGTCTCGGCTGGAGTCATTAGTTCTGCAGGACCTGGATATCCTCAGTAAGGCCAGTAGAGTGGTTTTATTTTGTGTTACAGATTTTTTATTTTTTTTTATTTTTTGAGGTAATACTTTCTTCTATCTGGGTCAAAAAAAATGAGAAACATGTCGTCTGACAAAATAAATTCATTTTTCTGGCTCTGTTTTGGAGCTGGAGGGTATATTTTACAGCAGTAGTCTGTTTTGCACTCGATGAAGTATTGTCAATACATGTTTATTTCAGTGTGAACACTCTTTTTGATCAAACTGCTGACACAAGATTTTAAGCTAATATATAATAATATAATCCTACATTTATACAGACTGTGACGGATTTTACTGATTTTTTGGGGATTTTTTTTTCTGTTCTGGCAAGATCAAGATGAACCTATGAGCCGAAAGTCTGAAAAATCTTGTTGTGTCTGCTCTGCTTTCCCTGCCAACGGTTTCCATCGGAGTTATAAGGAGCCAGAAGAGCATCAAACCCGCAAGCTCACGCTTAATAAATCCAATGAGAAGACGAAACATTAAGCAGCATGCAGATCGGACCAACACAGGCGTCGAGCCATCCTCAGAGGAAGGTAAGTAAAGCTGCTGAGGTACGAGATCGACACACACATCATTACTGAGGGCTGCTCAATCCCCACACACACACAAACACAAAGACACACTGCTGGGCAACACTGTGCATCTGCTGAGGAATGGTAGTTACGCAACCCGGGAAGATTTGGGACCGTCAAAGATATGCATCATGCAAATAATTACTGCCCTTCACACTGTGAGGTTTGTGAGATTTCCATATCTGCCTCAAGTCATGCTGTAGATGCAAAAAAACGCCTTCCATAAAACCATGGAAAAAACAGAAGCGGACGGAGCCTTGACAATGTGCAGATGTTTTTGTCAAGCGTGAAAATGTGGAACAGCTTGTTAGATGTACAACAATAAATGTTTCTGTTTTACAGGCCGAATGCTTTGTTGGCAAACAAAAATGGCAAAAAAGCACAGCTTTCTTATTGCATCCCTACGAAAATATAATCATATAAACGTATATGTCCCTTACATGCAGTCCTAGTCATAACTCTCCCCCAACCGTTTTCCTGCATGCAGTTGTGTATTTGCTTCTTTTGCATTGTAACTCCATTGCATTGTGATAAAGTCAGAAGGAAGAACTAGATGTGACATGGTGGAGTTTGCATGTTCTCTGCAAGATTTCTGCAGCTACTCAAGTGACTCGAGTCATTTGGAGAGTTTGAATTGCCTCTACGTTGAATGGTGTGTGTGTGTGTGTATGTGTGTATACTGTTGACCTGTCCAGGCTGTATTCCCCACTTTCAGCCCAGTCTATGTACACTGAGTAAGTTAAAGGCTGAACTAGACTGCTGATCCTGCAGACCAACATTACCGCTGTATTGTATTGTACTTTTTCAAGGTGAAATTATTTTAACAAAACAAAAAAAAAGATAATGTTTCAGGTTTTAATATAAAAGCATGTGTATGGGCAGTTTGTTTGTCTCAGATGAGCGTGGTTGGTAGCTTTCTCTTTACTTCACCTCTCAGACGAGGCAGTTAGGAGAGGACCCGGGCACAGTCTGGCTGTCTGCAGAGAATTAAAATGTCAGACTGTGCCGCTAAGTCTGTGACCTCTTGACCGCGTATGCAAATCATGTGAGGGCTTGACAGTGAAGAAGGAGCCGGGCTCCGCAGAGGAAATAGAGCTGTTATTCCCCTCAGGTCCTGAGACGCAGGATTAAGTTCCGCACGGGCTTTTTTCACCACGATAAGCATTCGGTGACACTGGAGCAGCGAGGGGGGCTAGAGGCGTGCATTGCACTTTATTTTATCCCTATCGTGGTTAAATGTTCAGTGTTTGACTCAGAGTGGTTCATAATGACGCAGTTCTGCATGGCTGACTCTCGTTTCATAAAAGATTAGACCTGCACGACGGCTGGTATGGTAATATTTTGTTCTGTATTGGCCGTCGTTCATTTTCTCATTATTGCTTTTGCATTATGCCGCTCTACTTTAATACATACCAACATAGAGTATAGCATTCATATACAGTATGAGTGACAGATATGTTCTTTTTCAAAGTCTCAGTGTCCACATCAACATGTGTTTTACTCGCTTAGTTTCAGGGCATTATTCCCGTCATACATTCCCAGTGTGAAGCACAGGACACTCATGAATTTAATTCTCTCCTAAACTCCTAATTAACTTAATATTGACCAGATGAAAGAAAGTCCAACAGAGCTGAAAACAAAAATATCTTAGTTGTAAAACAACTGTTTAATGTTCTTTGAATGGTCCTATGGGAGTAATCTATTTAAATGAACCTCCAACCTCCTGATCTCCCCCTGAAATGGGGCAGTAGTACATTAATCTGACATATTGACCATTATGAAAAACAAACAAACAAACAAACATACAGTAGTCTGATGTGGGCATGAGACAAGCTGAGAGCCAGTGTGAGAGGCTACTGTGACCTCTTATGTACCTCTTATTTAAAGGTACTATTTCACGCCTCGCAGCTCAGCTCCCAACAACCTGGAGCTGATTAACACACTTTGGGCTGACGGGCAGGGTCTTTCATCAGGGGTGGTGTCACAAAATACCGGAGTAATAGATCCCAAGATAGACAACAAAACAAAATCAATGAGCCAGACAAAGCCATTGATACCCAAATAAAGGCGGTCGATACCACTTTTGATTGACATCTAGGGCCTGTTGGAGAAAGGCGATGGATTTTCCTTGTCTTTTTGCCCTGCCCCCCACCCCCCACCCCCCCCTACCCCTGCCCCTTACGCATCACCATTGACTCATTGGATAATGAATTTGCCTCGTGTCACTTTGTGCGACAGCTGTCACTCTCCAACTTGGCACATTTGTCTACATCAGGGGGAGAGAAAAAGGGGAGCCGGATCGATTGACGTTAATTATGCGGATGTAACGAGGGGAGGGTGCATGCTGGTCTGTGTCTCCTCCAAGAGAGTCGATAAAGGTCAGACAATTAGTTTTCTTCCCCCTAGTTCTCTCTCTCTTTTTTTCCCCCTCTCCAAAAGATTCAATAATGTCACTGTGGTGACGGACAATGCATCTGCATCACCAGACAAATTATCTGAAGTTCACACGTCTCGGTCCAACCACACATCGGCGGTATAAATAGTGTGTTAAAACTCGCAGGAGCGCTGATGAATTGGCACAGGCAGCAGTCGCTGAGTTTGGAACTGATAACAGAGAGAAAAAAAAGGTTAAGATGTCAAGAACTTGTCAAGAATTATTTCCTTCACTTGGAAGCCTGCTTGCAGATTAGAATTTTTATTTGACAGATAGCACCAGCCTGCTATTATGCTATTATGCTGGTTTGTGCTAAAAAAGAAAAAAAAGAAAAGAAAAAGAAGCTTAAGAATAACTGTTTATAATATTCCATTATTTCTGTACAATGGACGACACAGTAGTCAAAGTGCAAAAGCAAACCTTGAGCATATTAGAGTGACACAGATAAGAAGAAGAAAAAGTCTAAATGCATATTTGTAATTAAAAACTTAATATGGAAGCTTTTATTCAAAGGAATGGCAAGAGGAAGCTTTCGTGTAAAAAAAAAATCATTCTGAGGAGACAAACAGAAAATGGAAAGCAGGCGACGCACTTACCTCCGTCTGACAGCCGGCTGTGACTGAGGCAGAGGCCACCTTAACTGGATTTTCAATAACTTCCTGTGCTGTTGGAAGTCGCCAAGATATGAAACCTTTATTGCCGTCTTGGCCGACCAATAACCCTGCTGGATCAGTCGGAGATCCTTCTTTAAAGTCATGTGCGGAGGGTAACAGTTCCAGGGTGAGGGCATCCATCTCCAGCTCCGAGACTGGCAGTGACTTCCTCCCTCTCCAGACCGGGTGGCAGCTTCACAACAAGAATAAATGCATCCCTCTAGTCAGTAACCATATGTTCTGTGGGGAAAATAAATAAATAAATAAACAAACATGAATTTATAGCATCATGACTTAAAAAGAAAATCATGTGCAAACTTGTTGCCTTATACCTCTTTGGGTGTTCAGAAGCAGAAGAACTACAGTAACCAAACACATATGTAACTATATCAATAGTCTTTAGTTCTTACAAACTGTGTTAAATTGTTATTTAAAGGTATTTACACGTGCCTAAAAAGCTGGAGAGGTAGACCAACTTTTAAAACAAAGACACGATTCATATGTCAAATGTATATATATATATATACATTACAGCTTTTCTAATTACTTTCATTCTTATTTTTTTTAATTTCCCTTTTACTGTATCTGTAGTTACCTACTGCTGCACTGGCTCCACAAGCAGTTATTTTACTGTAGACGTGATGTGCAATGACAATGAAAGGTTTCTAATTTCTAATTTTAATTAACACATGAAACACCATGAATTCATTTATCAAGTTTCCCTCTCTCTTACTCTCTCTCCCTCTCTCTCACACACACACACACACACACACACACACACATGCCACTGGCTCACACAGCCACACTCGGGGACAATCCAGAGTTTACAAACTGCCTAATCGTAGCAATCGACTGTGGGAAGAAACCAGAGTACCTGAAGAAAACCCACAGAGAGACCACGGGGGAAACATGCAACACACATGCACAAAGAGAGGGTCCTGGACCTGAACTGAGGGACCTTCTGGCTGTTAGGCCACAGTGCTAGCCACTGAACCACCAAGCAGCATAACATCAACCATGGTCTCTAGAAAAGGTGGCAACCTGAGACTCTTCTTCCTTCTGGTCTTCTCTTGTGCAGATGGTGTGTCACAGGTAAATATTTAAGGTGATACATGACTGTTCCATTCATGTTCTTTTTCTTCTCTATTTAGAGGACTGCACAGTAGTGATTGTTGGCCATTAGTCATGAGTTGAGCCTGTTCCAGCAGATTTCATACACTGTGCGGGATGTCGAACATACTGTACACAGTGTTTCTCAGTCGCATGTTGGAGGCAGTTACAGTTACATTTAAGGCTGCACACACCCACACATGTACGTCACTTCTCTGGATTTTTACATGGTGATAGTGTGCAGACTAACCAGCACCACATGAGGTCACTGGACTGGTGTACTGGATGTGCATTGATTAGCTTAATGAAAGGCGTAATCTGTTCCGCCCACCTGAGAGAAAGAGAGAGAGGGAGAGAGAGAGAGGGAGAGCGAGAGAGAGCACGCAGGAGATGTCAGTCTGTCATCTTAACACCTTCCCACACTTCAAAGCACAGCTCAGTCGTCCATGTCAGCCACTGCTGCTGAACATGTGTCAAGTGTGGCGTAATTAGACGGCCGACAACCGCAGAGAGGAATCCATCAGTTCCAGTGCAGCCGGTGACAGAGCTGCCACATGGCACCACTTACACATACTGTAAATGGAATAACAGCTGAGGAGGTGTACATACAGCGAGGTGTGTGTGTGTGTGTGTGTGTGTGTGTGTGTGTGTAGATTCTTATTAACAAATGTCACTTTCGTCAATGAATCTGTTTAGCAGTTAACTGATAGCATTATATTATGCCAATGTAATGCAGTGATGAGGCGCAGTCCTCTCTGATCGAGCGTGTCCATTTTTAATCAATTGACAATTTATTTTGATTATGGATCTTCGAAATTGCTAGTCTCAAAGAAAGTTTTCATCCAAAGAAATGATGCAACACCAGAGACTGGATAAAACAAAAAATAATTCCTAAAATAGATAAAAAAAACATTCATTTTAAATAAACAATAATTATCATAATGATAGATGTACTGTAGATGCAAAATGGCATTAAAAGGTTATAATTAATACGATGCCAATGTAAACAGAGGAAATGATAGAAACTGGCAAGACCTTTCAGCCTCCTCATTCTTCTTTAACATAATATTTTGCAACTTTTTTTTTTTCATTCTTGCTCTTCTGAGAGCAGATCAATGCCCCGCGTTAACAGTGTGAAATTCCCCCCTCGCTGTGAGCCATTAGCTCAGAGTGTCGTGCTGTCAGGGAAACTATGACTGACACTGAAAAATGCCCGCTAAGATCAGCCATTCAGCTTTCATTTAACACCCACAGAGACAGGAAACACTGTTGTACCTGTACCATATAGCACTTTTAACAATCGATGTTTTAAAAGAGGCCCAGATTGGAAAAATGAAAAAAAAAGCACTTTAACCTTGGCTCTGTTGAAATAACATCACATTTTCATTCAAGAATACATTTCAGTTTGTGGAGAATGTGACACCAGTCGTCACCACCCACCTCCTGTATGGTATCAACTATACATGTTCTGGGGATTTTAGGGAAATGTCAGAAATGTGTTTGCTCCTGCTTTCTGATTGCTCTTCTTGATGTGTACACATTGCTCCGTAGCTGCATCACTCCAGTTACCACCACAAGCTGATGGGTTGCATTGTTCAGCATGGGGCGTAAGGTCATGTGATCACTCATGGGCGTGGCAGGCAAAACAGCTAACAAGCATGTGTAGTTGCCAAATAAGCACGATCTGATTGTTAAAAATGGACCACTATATATTCAAACCAGAAATGACATCTGATGAAACCAGCGTCCCATAGCTTCTATGTTAAAATGGAAAAATTCACCCCGCCAACTGCTCTACAAGCAGGACAGTGGCATCTGCGAGCTGTGTTCCGGTTGCCTTTGTTGTGGAGCACAGATGCAACGTCCTGGACTCAGAGGTGGCCTCGTCCTCTGTGTCCCCCTCAAAACCAACAGCAGCGCGTGCAGCGGCGATATCTCTGTGTACAGGCGGGCTCGGCCGGGCCGACAGCGCTGCCTCAGCTCCTATTCACAAACACAGATCGTGACAGAGAGGAAGCGCTGTTTGTTTAACGCCAGGGTTTTCCCCGGCTTAGCGCTTATAATGAAGTTTGTCAGAATGACCGATTAAAACTTTCCATCACCCTGCGACTGCTCTCTCTCTCTCTCTCTTTCTCTCTCTCTCTCTGTCTCTCTCCCTTCCTACCCTCGTCCCGTGCCCTTCCCCCTCCCCTGTTACTGCATGGGCAGGCCGTAAATAGTTCCCGTCTCTGTGATCAGCTGAGAAATTAAAAGTGGCCTCTCTTGGTCCCAGTTCGCCTCCCGCGCTGCATAAATAACGGGGAGCGTTGCCGTCGCTCGTCCTCTACGTGATGCACGGCACTCCAGGTGTCACGCTGTTATTCTTCAGCTCGCTGCTGTCACGCTCTAATGACAGTTTAACACACAGGCTCTGCTTTAATTGAGATCTCTAAATATAATTATATGCCAATTATCTTTTGCAGCTCCACTTTTTTTTGAAAGCAGACAAATACTTTCAGAGTAAAAGTTAAAGTAAAAGATCAGTTCAGTTTACAGAGAGGAGAATACGGCTTGACTTTTGGATTCTGGATTAATTGTTTCTCAATGAACTCTGCAAACACTGCTCTGACTGGGGTCCTCAAACTGACTTCTCCCATCACATTGTTGGCTGAGGCTCATAGTTAGAACCATCATCTCAATCTGGAAAATTTAACAGGGCTTGAGATAATACAGTAAGTTAGAATCACAATAACATAGTTTGCATTAGCCTAATGTCCCATGACTTTATGTTAAATAATACTGAGGATGTCATTTAGAATATTTAGATATGAAGAGGGAAAACATAATGGTTATACAAAATCCTACAAAAATAGCCATGTCCCTGCTAAAACACATTCATTCATTTCATATTCCAAATTTAGACATTACAGAGCTGGAGGATGTTCTTTCCATTCCATGCATGTGCATATGATGTATGAAAATAAGACAAAGACAAAACAAGAATGTTCCAGATTCGACCCATCTCATTCTGTTTAGAGGGTCTCCAAGTTACCTCACACACTCCACAAACACATATAAGTTTAGGTCATTTTGAGACTCTAAATTGTGTCTCTAAACTGTGTGTCTGAGAGTAGTGCTATCCAAGCCCTCACTCTGCAGATGAAGCAGGAGTGAGAAGCAGGAGGAGAACAGATACACTGGAGGGACTGAAGGGACGATAAATACCCACCCAGCTTCTGCTTAAAGGATAAGATGTATTCTTGAGAAAAAAATCTTGACTTTTAAATGTGATCTGAGTGTGTCTGAAGTGGTTTGTGGGCGGGCTGCAGGAGACGCCAGTATCACAGGCAAAGATTCTTATTGTGTTTTCTTAATAAAGACACTTGGGACGGTGAGAAAACATACGGTCACTTGTTTCGTTGTGTCTCTTATCAAGCTGCAAACAGACTTGCAGATGTGTGACGCACATCAGCTGAGGGTTGCACATCACTGGACGTACTGACAGAAATGCACAAGGTGTCCGAGGAATAAGAACAAGGCTTAATTATTACCTTATCAAAGTGCCATTTAGATAAAAGCAGTAACACCCCAGACAGCTGTTGGTTGTGTTTCATCAGTGCTGGTGGAGATAGCCCAGCTCCAAGGAGCTGTTTTATATCACCTGCTGGACGGTGTTGAGATTATTCTGCAGGAAAGGAAGCATTTCTGTCTTCCTTTAGTTTTCTCTAATCAAGCGTTTTTTACAGTTTCTGTGGTTTGAAGCAGCAGCACCGAGATATGTACGAAGAGTAAAAATGTTCTAGAGACTGAGGAATTATCTGACTGAAGAATAAGGAGCCTCAAAGACGAGAGCACAAAGGATCTGTTTGATTTTGGAAACCAAGCAACAGCTTGAGTAAGTTTTAAAACACCAACATTTACAAATTAAAAGCAAGATGAAAAAAAAAGAAGAGTTGTGTTTTGCCTATTCTTGGATCTGTTCAAACTGCCACTTAACAAAAATCACTGAGTTAAGCTGCAAACTGAATAACTTTTGTAACTCTTTTTTTTGCCGAATACAAATCTAAAACATTTTAGATCCTCAGTATGAACGTTCTTCTTCTGGCCAGCGTGATGATTATCTCAGTGAATTAGCGCCCCCTGTAGGTCAGTGCAATAATGTGACACCTACATCAAAAGCATTAAAAACCATGCAAAGGTCACCTTTAAAGCTCCACTAAGTGAAGACTAGAAGCTAAATCTGATGCACTGATTTTTTGAATATATGTGAACATATGCCTACATTTCCCATAATGCTCCTCCCCTGTCAACTGGTAGCCAGTATCAATGTAGCCTTTTGTCCCTGTATCTGTGTGTAAATGTTTGACATGCTTAAAAGTATTATCTGCATATTATGTGTATTATCTCTGTATAGTATAATAACAAAAGTTTGTATAGATCATCACTGTTCATCAAAGTTTACATCCCATGTCTGTTTTTGTCTTGTAATTCCTGCAATGTTTTTCTGTATATTTTTGAGTTCTGCTCTTCTAGTGTGTATGGTGTGGCATATCTTTTTCTCCTCATTCAGTTTGCAAACTTACTAATATAATTCACTGGTTGACCCTGGAAATTCTTATGTGCCTGGACTGTCTGTGGACAAATGATTAATAACCTTCCTAAATCTCTTTGATTGTTGAATCTTGCCATAATATTATTAAGTTGTTGTCGTGGATTTGCTCCCCGCCACTGGTGGCTGCTGTCCTCTAATTTCCGCTCCCACTGAAACCGCCTAATGTGCCACCGCAGCTGAGGCCTCTTTGTAATCGGAGGTGATGTTTCCTTCAAAGTCATTAGGGCCCGGGACGACGCTGCAGGGCCGAGCTATTCCCGCACTGCTGCCGCTGCTGGCTGTGTGTTTAATGGGGCCTACGGGTGTTACAATAAGATTAAATGTGGGCAGTCAGGGCACCTACTCATGTCACATAAAAAAGAACAAGGGCCCTGGTGCGTGACATTTATGAGAGAGTTGCAAAAGCAGTGAGTGTTTGGGGATCCTGTCTGCTGTTTGTCGCAGGTGTCGGCGGCGAGAAACGTATCGTAAAATGATAATGATGGAGTTTGTGGCAAGGTGATAATGCAGGAATACGGAGAGACCTGTTTGGTTACACATCATGGTGCTGTTCCTCTCTCTGTATGGGAAATAATGTGCCCATTGTTTCCAAACACATCATCATGTCACACATCACCGATCATGTGTGATCAGTGAATACGCATGACAACACAGACACACATCATTTGTCACATGTTGGAGCACATCAATGTTAGAACCACAGAACACACTGCATATGACCGGTTCTGGTGGGAAATAGAAGAGAAATGGATAGACTGCGAGACAGAATAACTTTCTTATTATGTTGTTTTTAAAAGACACATTGTCACAATTAATCACGTTAACAAACACTGTTTGCATGTCTCCATCAAAATCTTGTCAAAACAGCGGACAGATTTATGCATTTTTATTCTGGGCAAGTGCAAAAGAATCACTTGAATTCTGTTCTGAAGAGTCCTAAAGTGAAAATTGCATAAATATAGCATCGTAATAGGCACAAAACAGGATCTCAGTAGCTAAACGAAAACGTACGAAAAGAAACTGTCTCTATCTAAGTTCATGGTTCCAATGCATGTGAGCTGTTCATAGTTTATTAATGTGTTCCAGGTTTTGATTATAGAAAAAAATCTCAGTGGAGCCAGGAGGATTTTGTTTTCAATTAAATATTAAATCATATTATCATGTGTGCTTGTAACCTGCTCTGCTGGAAGGCATGATCCCAACCCGGAGATCAAAACCTACAGCAGAGCCCGCATCACAATGCTCCGTTCCCTTCATCTTCATCGATTTGCTTTACATGTGTCCTCAAACTGAGCATGATAACACCGGACAGGGAAATCATGTGCCGTCTATTGACATTTAGATGGATTGGGTTATGCAACAGGCGACGGGAGAGGTGGAGGGGGTCGGGGGCTGGAGCCTGATGCAACGTCTTGCACCAGATGATTCCCAGCAGCTGTGCATTGAAGCGCATTTGGGTTGAATTTGACTTCTGGGGTTCCTGCCAGAAAGCCACTGTTTGGATCATGACTGATTTATTTATAATAAAACAAAGCACTTCCATTCAAGCTGAATTGAAATCTTTGACTCCTTTATGGTATCTTTACCTCCTCCCTGTCTCTCTTCCTATACTACTACACATCACCTGACTTGCTGAAGGCTTTCTGGCAGAACGCGCTTCCACTGCTAAATCCTGTGAAGTCACAACCATGAAACTCAAACATTCCCATCCTGTAGATCAAAGCCACAATTTCCAAAAGCCATATCTCTCCATTTAATGTGTGTTCACATGTTTATATGAAGGTGCATATGTGTGCATATGTTCAGTAGAATTGAATCTGTCCTTTGAGATTCTGGATTGATTTATTTAAAAATCTGTTTTCCTCTGAACCTAAATGGAAACCAGTCATTCTTGGTAAAAGATTCACTCATTCTTGCACCTTTGCTTCCTTCCTAAAATGTCTCATTATATCCTCTGACTTCCTGAGGCGTTTCTAGCAGAACGAGCTTCTATGGAAACCACAACCATAGGGATACAATGCTTGCAATGTTTTCCCATTGTGTTAACTAAAGCCTTAATCTCTGAGCCGTTTCTCTACATTCAGTGTGCACTGACACGTTTATGTAAAGACCAGAGGTTACTGTTGTTATCTGGTTTGTTTTATGTTATTAACCATCTCCTTCTATGCTTGAATTGAAAGCTCTTGTCCTTGGTTTAAGACAATGTTTATGAAGCAGTCTTCCACATTAAACTGCTGCAGAAAATCACATAACCATTTGGCTAAAATAAGCATTTCCTCATAGTTTTGATTAAAACCAATTTTTTTTTATCCACGTGTCTGCGTTCACTTGTTCTGTAACCCTGAATTTGTATTCTGAGGTTTCTGCCAGAGAGCAGGATTGGTTTATACTGAAAACCATCTCCTATTAAAGCTTTTTGAAATGTTTGGCTTATTTTTCCATCTTTTCGTTTTCCTAAAGACAGGATCACAATGTCAAACTCAGAAACAACAACGCCAGTTTTTCTCGTCTCTGTTGATTAAAGCCATAATCTTGAAGCCGTTTCTCTCGGCATTCAACGCGCGCTCATGTGTTTATGTAAAGGTCACATGCGTGCACATGCTCAGTTTGTTTGCTTGCATCGACCCGACTGCTGTGCTGTGGTGTCATGAAACATGTCGCCGTGTCAAAAAAGCGAGGAAGTCATCTATCAAGAGGGAAAATACCTCCAGCTTGAGTCATGACATTTCCTCCTTCCCATCAGGAGACTGGAGCTTATAGAAGAAACAACAGCACAGACACGCAGCTCCATGCCGCCGACCTTTGGCTTCCAAATTAGAGTTCGATGGAGGCAAGTCGCAGTATTTCTTCTCATTTGTCACAATGTCAGAGAGGAGTCATAAACAACGCTTCAGAGCTCGGGTTTAAGAAACGTAGTGCTAACGTGGTAAAAATCATACACTTGATTTATTCTCTTGACAGCAAGGACCGGCCTGTTTGCCATTTTCACGCGAACCACAGGTTCTTTGAGGGTTTATTGGTTCTGAGTAACCTTGAAATTTAATACAGGAGCAGTGAGGGAACACTTAAGCACCACATGTTGCATGTGTTTCAAAATAAAAGGCAACGCCACATATCAGAGGCCAGTAACGACCCGGTGTGGAGAAGGATAACAATTTTACTGCCACTGGGTGTGCTTCTCTACAAAACCAGTGACCTTGTGGCTGGTTGTGGTGGGAGCTTTCTCTCTTTTTTTCTTCTAGGAGATGGAGACAGCAGCCACAAACCACCGGAGGTCTGTAAAGACCAGGAACTGTAAACGGTAAATTGCGCCAGCAGCCGAAGCTTCTCGGGTGGATGGTGGACATTTTGTTGTTAACAGGGAGTTATTCCACCCCATTTAATGGCCATCTCGGGGAGACACGTTCTTCTTCTTTTTTTGCTGTTTTTGCCAGATTTTCTCCCCATTTTCCTCCCACGGTGTGAAATTTGAGGCTCTGACACCTTGCACATAAATAAAATGGACATTTTCAAGCATTTTCCTCTCCGTCTCAGAGGATGCAGAGCAGACACAAATGCCTCTGCATTTCGCTCTCCTCATTTTGCCACCTACCAGTGACAGGACAGGTTGTACTAAAGACTGATGCCACTGTGGCAGCGACAACTACTCACTGATGCAACATCTTGCCATACATCTGTCAGCTGGTGAACATGCACTCTCCAGTGACTTTCGGATAATTGCAACATTGTGACTGATTTGATTTGCATAAGTAGATTTAATAAATCAGACGGTAAATAAGATAAACCAGCCACAGTTATTTTGCAGCCAACAGGCTGCAACAGTTCTCTGTCCCCACTGATCACAACAGGATACATGGAGGGAGCATTGTGTGAGTGTATACCTCATGGTTTATAACCTCGTCACACCTGTGATATAGAGGAGATGATACTGATCACCATCGCTCTCATACCCCAGATGCCACACTTGTGAGTCTTAAGGCGGTGATTTGGTGAAGTCACACAGACACTCACAAACCCTGAGACTTGAGAGCACACCTGCAAAATACATTAATACATAAAAAGCTTGTGATGCCCCAAGATTCAAGTGGATTTATTAGTCAATCCTGCGGTAATTAGGCATTCATCCATCCATCATCTTACCCACTTTGGACATTAATGGTGTTGCTGGAATATGCTGGAGCCTATCTCCACTCAAATAATAGGACAATTTAGAGTCTCTAATTGACCTAAACAAGCATGTTTTTTAACTGTGGGAGAAAACCAGAGTACCTGAAGAAACCAACCTGCACATATTTGGAGAACATGCAAACTCAGAAAAGAAGGAACCTCAGTGTGTTGGTGTCCATTCAATGGCCCATGGACTGGTACAGGACACATACATATGTAAGTAGTTTGTACTTATGTTACTTCAGAGCTCACGTATCTCTACAGGAAAACTGTGTCTGGCATCTTCCATTGCTGTCTCCTCTGATTTCATCTCTCATCGAGCACGCTTTTACCTTCATCCATCATCATCATCATTTCACCCCCAAAAAAGTCTTTGGTATAAAAACTGGCGGACGGGCTCTCACTTCTCCAGTGATTTAACATCTTTCCATTTCCGTCTCCTCCCTTATCACTGCATTAGAGAGCCCACATTTAGCAAATGGCTTTCACGCGGAGCTATTATTCTTTTTTTATTTCTCGCTCCAACCTCACAAATACATTAGAATGTGGACCTTTTGACAAGACTAAATTGCAAATTGTTAACGGGGAGGAGAAGTCGGCGAGATAGGACCAAAATGAAGCAGCGGCACTTCTCTGTTCACCAGGCGGGGTCGTTACCAGGGTGTTGTTGATTCCCATCTTCGGGGCCAGCTGGAAATTCAGGGGTGGGTGGATGTTAATCAATAAACATTATCTCTGCACACCTGTTGCCACCACACTGCTGGGAAAGGCACAAACGCTCTGACGGAATAACTAACTGGTGCTCAGTGGGTAGGAACTGGGAACTGAAAGGAATCCATTCAGCAAACTGTCCTTGGATGGACACGGTTTTGTAACCGTGTTTTGTAACTATCTATCTATCTATCTATCTATCTATCTATCTATCTATCTATCTATCTATCTATCTATCTATCTATCTATCTATCTATCTATCTATCTATCTATCTATCTATCTATCTATCTATCTATCTATCTATCTATCTATCTATCTATCTATCTATCTATCTATCTATCTATGTAAGGCAGGGAATACACCTGAAATGGTGGCAGTCCATAGCAAGGCGCACAAAAATGCTGTATACTCTCACAATGCTACTTAGGGGCTATGTAGAGTCTCCAACTGGCCTAAATGCATGTTTTCAGACTTAAATAGGAAAACAGAATATGGGGAAGTCATGCATAATTATTTCCCAAACCAGGACCTTCTTGTTCTGGGCCAATCGGAGCAGCAACAGTGGCTTTTGGTGAAACATCAGCTGATTCAGGACCTCGGAGAGCTCACCTCCAAACAGGATCAGCACTGCAGACAGCTCCTCCCAGGATGAGGTTCCTCTTCACTCTTTCTCATTAACTCAGACAAACAAGCCTATGCGTTGTGATCGCTCTGTGTACGTTAGAATCAGAGCTCTGTTTGCACCTGCCTGCTATAATTCACTCCCCAAAATGACTCCAAACAAGATGCAGTCGACATGTATTATTTATCTATTGCGTCTTGTTTCCAAAATCTTCAGGATTGCCGGTGTGTGCTTGGAGAACTGCGTTTGCTCATAAATAATATATGAAAAAAACATTTTTTTTTGCTACTACTTCACTTCCTGCATGGTGAACACACATGGTGAACACCCACTCAGCATGCATGGCGACTAACCTACTCCCTGTTGCAGCCTTTCAGATCACAGATGTGGATATAACCAGGTCACTATCTTCATTTGACCCCATTG
Source organism: Karalla daura (assembly GCA_029224185.1). Taxonomy (NCBI): domain Eukaryota; kingdom Metazoa; phylum Chordata; class Actinopteri; order Chaetodontiformes; family Leiognathidae; genus Karalla; species Karalla daura. Next base: position 4,990,736 of record CM055202.1, read on the forward strand.
ACCTGCATCAGCTGACCACTATCATCTCCTCTTCTAAATCTTCGACCTGCCTCCTTGACCCGATTCCGACCAAGTTGTTAAAGGAAGTGCTGCCTTTAATCGCCACCTCCTTACTTGACCTCATCAACCTGTCCATAACAACAGGTTACGTTCCTCTTACGTTCAAAGTCGGAATAATCAAACCCCTCCTCAAGAAACCGTCCCTTGATCCAGGAACTTTAGCAAATTACAGACCGATCTCTAACCTCATCTTCATCTCAAAAATCATTGAGAAGATCATTGCCAACCAGCTTTGTGAACACCTCAATAACAATAGTTTATTTGAATCCTTCCAGTCTGGTTTTAGAATAAATCATAGCACTGAGACTGCACTGGTTAAAGTCACTAATGACCTCTTCATGGCGTCTGACCAGGGTCTCATTTCAGTGCTTGTCTTGTTAGATCTCAGTGCTGCTTTTGATACGGTCGACCACCAGATCTTACTAAGGAGACTGGAATATCAACTCGGAATTAGAGGCACTGCTTTAGACTGGTTCCGGTCCTATCTTTCAGACCGATATCAGTTTGTTTGTGTTAACGATAACCAATCGCCACGTACTAAAGTCAGCCACGGGGTTCCGCAAGGATCTGTGCTTGGTCCAGTTCTTTTCTCTGTATATATGCTCCCTCTAGGTGATATCATCAGGAGTCACTCTATAGATTTCCACTGTTATGCTGACGACACTCAATTATATCTATCTATCAAGCCGGGCGAGCTCAACCGTCTACAGCAGCTTCAGTCCTGCCTTGATGATGTGAAGGCCTGGATGACTAATAATTTCCTCCTTCTGAACTCTGAAAAAACAGAGTTGCTGCTCATAGGTCCTAAACACCTACGCGATTCAATATCTGATGCCATAGCATTGCAAGGTAGTTTTGCGACTTCTTCTGCCACCACTGTTAAGAACCTAGGTGTTAGTTTTGATCCAGACCTGTCTTTTAGCTCCCACATAAAATCGATCTCACGGACTGCCTACTTCCACCTCCGCAATATTTCAAAAATAAGACACCTCCTCCCTCTCCATTCAGCAGAACAGCTGGTCCATGCCTTTGTTACCTCCAGGCTGGACTACTGCAACTCTCTACTGGCTGGAAGCTCCAATAGGTCGCTGAGAACTCTGCAGCTCATTCAGAACGCGGCAGCTCGTGTCCTGACTAAAACTAGAAAGAGAGATCACATCTCTCCTGTTCTGGCCTCATTACACTGGCTTCCTGTATCTTTCAGGATCCAGTTCAAAATCCTCCTCCTTGTCTATAAAGGTCTTCATGGTCTGGCACCCTCTTACATCTCAGACCTGATAAAACCCTATTGCCCCACTAGGAGACTTCGTTCTCTGAATGCAGGCCTACTTGTGGTTCCAAGAGTCTCTAAGTCTAGATGGGGAGCCAGAGCCTTCAGCTACCAAGGCCCTCTGTTATGGAACCATCTACCAGTTTCAGTCCGGGAGGCAGACACCCTCTCTACCTTTAAGAGTAGGTTAAAAACCCTCCTTTTTGACAGAGCCTACAGATAAATCCAAGATAAGCTGCTATAGGTTGAGTCTGCTGGGGGTCCCCGGCACATTGAGCTCTATCTTCTCTGCCTTCTCTGTGGGTGTGAATCAGGTTCACGTTCCCTCTAGCTTCTCTCTTTCCTCTTGGCCTCTCCCCGTCTGTTTTCCATCTCCTCCTCTTCCTCCCTCTCCTGCCCCTCTCCTTTATCTTTCAATTTATTTTTATTTTTATTTTTATTTTCATTTTATTTTTATTTTCATTTTTATTTTTTGTTTATATATATATATATATATATTTCTTTCTTTTTTTTAAAATTAATTAATTAATTAATTAATTTATTCTTATTTTAATTTTATTAATATTTCATTTTTTAATTCTTAATTTTCTGTTTATTCTTATTTTACTTTTTCATTTTTCATTTTATTTTTATTATTTTTATTTTCCCTCCCGACTTCCATCAACACTGAGCTGGATCCAGGACCACCTCTACCCGGCTCATCTCACTGCGGTTCCTCCTGCCTGCTGCTACTATGGACTGATTCAATTCAATTCATTGATTTATATCCTGAACTGTTAGCCATCAATAATGTTTTGTTTGTGCCCGCCTGTCCGTCCTGGGTGAGGATCCCCTCCTCTGTCTCTCACCCTGAGGTTTCTCCCCTTTTTTCCCTCTCAGGGTTTTTCTTGGGAGTTGTTCCTCAGCCTTTGCGAGGGTCTAAGGACAGGGGGTTTTTTCACTATGTACACATTGTTGCTCTGCTTGTAAAGTGCTCTGAGATAACAGCTGTTATGATATGGCACTTAAAACAAATAAAAGTTGAAGTTGAAGTTGAAGTTCATGGGTCAAAGCTCAATTTGGGACATTTTGAGACATTATTTTAACAAATGAGAGGGACAGCACTTCCAGCTCTGAACACCAGGTTTAACACTGTTAGTAGACTAAATAAACAAAACAAAACTGAGATTAGCAATAACTATCACATGAAACAGCATACAGGCCTAAATACTCAAGATACATCTTGAATTGTAGAGTAGTTGATTGCTTTGTTGATTACTATTGTATTACATCCAAAATCATTGAAAAAGAGCTGTAATATAAGGACTAAGGCACCAGTTAATAGTGGCTGTTCATGGAACTGCAGCTTTTTTTGGCATTTTAATATGAGATTATGTTGTGGAATGTATGTTATGTATTTGTTGCACAAAGCGTGTTTGGTGGACAAGTATGTTCTTGCACACGTCATTTATGACAGATTCTCAACACTTGGAACATAGGGGATGTGTCAAGGTAAAAAAAAAAAAGACAGAAAGAAAGAAAGTGTTCAGTGTGCAGAGAAATGAAAGCCCCCCCTTTATTAGCCTGTCGTCTGATTGCAGAGCATCGCGGCAGCAGCACGGCTGCATCAGCCTCCTCCTGTCGAGCGCAGCCTTCACGCTGGGGCCTGGGCCGTCCCCGCTCCCTCACAATATGGCCGCCTGGTGCGCCCGCCACACACACACACATCAATTAGAGAAAGGTTACCTTGTGCTGCTGCCTCTGCTGCCTCTGCTGCTGGCTGGCTGGCTGGATGGCTTGTCTTCCTGGCTCCAAGAAAAGGCGGAGAGGTGGAAAATATGAGACGAGAAGAGGCGACTTCTGCGGGCGATTTAATTCCACCCTCTTACCCACAATCTTCCCCCCTCCCGACGCATCACCGCCGCCTCCGCCATCATCTCCAGCGAGCTCTCTATTGTCCAAATCCAGCCAAGTGTTTTATGTTTCCAAAGGTCACCTTCCAGCTCTTTGTTGCCTCTCAGATTCTTCCAAACAGATAAGAGAGTAAACACAAACCTGATGCTAATATTCACCTGGCAACTTTGAGGATCTGTGTGTGTGTGTGTGTGTTTATGTTTTGATTTTTATTTCATCTTTTTTTTTTTTCTTGCACAAAATGCAAATGCAAGCCAGTGCAACGAGCTGCCTTGGCTTCCAGTGCTATTATTTAATTAGGCATGGTGATATTGGGTTCAATATTTGTTTGGGAGTGGGGTTGTGTTTATGCCACTGGATATTTACTGGAGCAGTGGAGGTTAAAATCTTAAGCTGTCGTCTTCTTTGTTCATCAGATTAGACTTCCTGTGCCTTCACCACGGGCGACTGTTAAAACTGGCATCAAAGTATTAATTATAGAAAAGTACTATTTGTAGCAAGGTTGGAGGGAACGTGCACACATGCGTGTTTGTTTGTACTCCTTCCTGTGATGGTGCGTGAGCAGCTGAAGAGTTTGGGACTGGATAGACTGACTGTCATCCTGTCTGCACAGCCCCTCTCCAAAAAAGTAGCTTTACCAGTATCTAGTTATGGACTCACATAGTGTCTGTTCTTGAAAGGTGACTGAAAAGTGGACGTGTCATTGTACGATGACCATGGATTCTGACATACAGAGAATGTTTCAATGAAATGAAGCATATTTTACATAAAATGCTATAACATTTTAAACTGAACTGAACGTACGAAAGTATATAGTACATATATACTGCATATATATTGTGCCGTTGTTCTATGTTTTGACAAATTACTGTAATGGTCTATACTTTAAGTGTATGTTTCTCCCACACCCACACACACACACACTCACACCTACACACACACACACAGACACACAGACACACACACACTCACACCTACACACACACACACACACACACTTACAGAAGGGCAGTTCCATCTGGTCCTTCTCCATTATCACTGCGGGAGATTGTACCTACATTTCACACATGGGTTTATTTGTAGACACGCGTTCACAGAAGCATCAAAACCGTTGGTCTTTACAGTCTAAATGACAAACCATTAACGTGAAAGTGAAGTAAATACAATCCGAGGGAATCAGGCAGCGGTTTCTGAAACCGTCGTCCCTCTCTCCATGATTTACCAGGCTGTTATGTCGGGGCATTGCTGTAAAAAAAAAAGTAGGACTGTTCTTATTTTAGATTACAGTGTTTGAGATGAAGGTTCCTTAACATCACAACTGCAGGTCTTTATGTTTATGACTTCCATCCCATTTGAAGTCATAAAAACAGAACGGTCCCACTGTCTCTCTATAACTGAACTGATACAGGTCACAGAGACAACCAGGATGGAGTGGTTTAAGCTGCTCGTTAGACTCGGTTTAGACAAAATGGATAGTGCTGGACATCCTTTTCCACCACGGTAAGAATGAGAGTGAATGGGTGAAAGTCACTTTTGTCTTTCAAGAAGAGTAGAAAAGTTCTATATACAGTATGAGCCATTATATTTTCTATGTACAAATAATGGGTGAGTAAATGAGAAAAAATACACAAAAAAAGGATAATAAAAACAGATACATTGAAAAGTGAATGGATATGTTGTTAATACGCACAGGAGAATAACCAGCTGATGCAGGACATGTATATAAACTATAATCCTTAAACCAAAACACAGTCATGAAACATATTAATGGCAATATTTGTATCTTAGGTTTGAGATAGTGATAACAGATTTTTCCCTGTTTGTTGATTCGTGCTTTAACTTCACTGATAAAAGATTTCACTGAGAGCAGAAGAGGCACACACACACACACACACACACACATACACACACGCACACACACACCGCTTTGCCTCAGGTTTTTATCCCTGAGACACTCAAAGCTCAATGAAACCCAAACTGTTTGTTGATGGAGACAGAATTCCAGCGATTATCATCGCGCTTCACTTCCTCTTTGCCAATCTGAGGCACAATCCACAAAAGCTATTTAAGAAGAAATCTAATAACAATTTTCACAGAACTTACTTCCTTTCCTGTTTAATGGCTTTCGATGAAAATCTGTTTCCTGTCACATGCTCTGCTTGGGACTATCAAAGGTTGCGAGTGGGAAATGTCGGAAGGTTATTAGGAGCACAATTTCTTATAATTATTCATCTTAAAATGCAGAAAAAGAAATAAATTAATCCAGTCTGAAAGTCGCGACAGTGTTTTTTAAGCAGGATTGCAATTCAAATAAGAGAGCTAATAACACTAAATACACAAAATCTGACAATGTGCTGCCCACTGAAAAGTCTGTCTAGACACTGAGGCAGCTCCTCTAAAGCATCCTACCCAAATGTTTCCCAGTCGCCTCGCTGAGCTGCAATGTCCGGAAACATGCCAATGTGAAATGAAGTTCACTTTTTTGTTTTCGTTTCTCAAAAGAAATATCTGTTTCTATAAACAAGAATGGAGACAAAACAAAATGTTCAAGGAGCCACGAAGAGGAGAGACCAGGTGAGAGAAAGCGGTGAGATCTTAAGGGACGAAACGAAGAGAAACGAGAGACAATGGGAACCGAGACAATGAGAGGGGAGTGGGTGGGATTTGAAAGAGATTAAAGGGATTGAGACAGAGGCACAGCAGCCTGAAAAGCTGACACGGCAGCAAAAAAAAATGTTCGTGCGAGCCGGCGAAGATCAAAAAGTTATTGCAAAAAATGAGGGAAGAATTCGTGAGCAGAGGCAACATGGAGGAAGGAGGAGGAGGAGGAGGAGGAGGATGGTGACAGCAGAGGACTGTGAGGAGGAGAAGAGGGGCGAGGCGACCTAGGGGGCGACGGTAGAGGTCTGCGTCACCGGCTGCAGGACAGAAAAGGACGAGCGGGGACACATCTGTGTGGACGCAGCCAGCCGTGCGAGGTCACCTGTCAGGAGAGGTCGGTGCCGGGGGAGGCGCGTACTGAGACAGTTGTAAAGGGGAGAGCAGAGAAGAAGAGGATGAAGAAGAGGAGGAGGAGGAGGAAAAGGCAGGTGAAAAAAGGGTGAGGGAAGTCAAACGAAAGCAGAATGGGAAATGCATAATGAGAGGCTTCTGCAGCAGACCTCAAGCTTTAAAGGAGAATCTGTCTTTCTTACCTTTAACTTTGTTACATTATTTCCAGCCAAAAATACATAATGAGTAAGTGCAGATCAATACCAGAACACTGATACTGTTGATTTCATTTTCATTGCAGGATAAATATGAGAATATTAATGCATAAGTACTCAGACTAAACAATCTGACTGGAATTATCCCATACTGTAGCTGCTGCGTCCCAGTTACCTCGCTGCTAAGTTTCATTGTTTAGCAACAAAATGTCGAGTCAGGCAAGAGAGATGATCAGCAAAAGGCCTGCGAGTGGTTGCCATAAATATCGAGATATTGATAGATAGGAACTTTATCGATCCTCCTGGGAGGTTCCTGTCTGGAAAGTGGAAGTGTCCAAAGAAATGGACAGTAGCAGTCCCACACCTGAGAGCAGGATTGCTAAGTAGTGTCTAGTAGGCATTTCTGATAAAACCAGTGTCTCTTAGCACCGATGTTTCATGATGGAACACATTATGGAACCATTCTAGTTTTCCTTTAAGTGGCACCAAAAGAAACAGAAGCCTTGCCCTTTGGTTATTTCCCTATTACCCAGAGGTGCTCTGCTGTGCTTGGAGGACACATATAGAGCTGTGCGTTGCAGACAAGCTGCTTATGAAATGATAAACATCAGTGAAAATGTGTGTGTGTTCGTGAGTTTGCTTTTGTTGTAAAGGACACACACTCCACGGGCGACGTGATAAGATGCATAAGTCCTGACAAGGTTGAGGTTTTTGCTGCATTTTTTTGTTGCTGTGATGACTTTTACTTCAGCTCTGAATGACAAGGTGACAGCAATGTACCTAACCTACAGGTACAAGTACAGGTACAAGGGCTATGACATGAAATACTGAGTCTTTTGTGATTGTTCTCTGAGTTTGCAAAGTTCTTTTTTTTTTCTTTAAACCTTTTCATGAATCCCTGGCTTTGGTTCTGAAATGTATCCAAGTGAGGGAGACCTTTTCCTTCATTGTGGGTGAAAGAGACAGTGAAGCATTGAAAGGACGGCTTCCTCAGGATAGAGATGGACCATGATGCTTATGGCCTTGTTTGTCTGTTGTGAGAGCTCCTCTCCTACAACTCTCGTTGTGTAACACTCTATGCACATTCTGAATAAAGGCCAGGCTTCAGGAACCTTCAGGATGAGTGTGGTGGACCCTTTTCAACCGCAGTGAGTGGGTCCTTTCTGAAGTATGTAGCAGCGTAGCAGCATTTGCCGTGACACTGCTTCCCCAAGGTCTGTGCTGCATGGACGCTTGACTGTATTCTACCATATGGAAATGACTGAAAGTACATGTCATGTATGTCATGTACAACAGTCTGTTTCTTTCCACTTAAATTTCATTTCTTGTTATTTTTGTGTGACTGATCTGATGTTATTTTGTGTAGTTTATCAGCTGCTGTATGAAGGAATATTTCCCTTCTAATAAAGTACCTATCTGATCTGGTCATAGCTTACTCCACATCTTTTATAGTTTTTGTTTGTGAATGTCCTTTGTTGTAATGTGGTTCTTTACTGTACATGCCCCTCGTATCAAGGATCAAGGATGCCTCCCTTTGTCACAGGATGGGATAGAAATCTCTCTCTATATATACATTAAATATTAATGAAGTCATTGACATCAAAGACATAATAATAAACGGCTTTGGAGATTTAAAAAAATATGTTAATGAATGGCAGCAGCAATTCTTTTGCTGCAGTTTTGATGGCTAATAAGTATGTATGGGAGGTTTTTGTTCCAACTTGGACAGTTTTTAAAATGAACTGTAAAGATAGAAAGGAAAACAGCACATTTACAATGACAAATATGTTTTGAAGGAAACATAACAAAGTCCCAATTACCTTGTGGACATGTGGGGATCTTTGTAATTGGCCTAATCTCTGCTGATGTTCATTCTCCTGTCGTCCATTGTTCAGCTGCCTGTCCCAAAACTTCACCATCTTAGTTCACCCTCATCGCTCTCATAGCATCCAAATTAGCTGCAGCAGCCGTCTTATTTTTCGTTTTTTTTGGGTTTTTTTTAGAGAAGCAGAGCTGCTACAAGAAATAATGAAGAAAAAAAAAAAACCTTCTGTAAACCTGTCCGACACCAAACAGGCAGGTGGGTGCTGTGAGAGACAAGCTGGTGAACACAGAGGAGCATTCAGCAGCTAAAGAGCCGGAGACTCTGAGCCGGAGGTAGTGTGCACCTCCTCCCGAGGCTCAGAGGAGAACGAGAAAAATAAGAAAGCAAACATTCGACTAGAATTCACAGAACAGCCCGAGACACGACTTCACATGAATGATGATGATGCTGTGGAGCTCGTGGACGTGAAGAAGCGGTCGAAACAGGTTTATCTGCTGTGAGGGAGACAACAAAGGAAGACAAAGCTTGCGCACACAGATTGTGCTGCTGAGTGCTTCGTAACAAATCGGTTTCGTGCGGTTTGAGTGATTATTGGAGAAAGGTTTAAATTTACACCGTTGTGACGGCTCGGCACCGCGGTGCACATTATTAACTTCTCACCAGAAAACCTAACAGTTACAGCACTGCAATCCAAAACGGCTGCTGTTTAAATAGATGGTAGTTACGCTGGTGAAATGATTAGAGTATGTGAAGGGATCTATCTGTTTGGTGTCTCGGCCAATAGTGCTGTTACCACAGTCCAAAAACATGCAAGTTTGGGTCGAATGGAGACATTAAGGTGTCCTCAGGAGTGAGTGACAGTGAATTGAGTGTGTGTGTGTGTATGTGTGTATGTGTGTGTCCTGAGATAGGCTGCCGACCTGTCCAGGGTGTTTTCTCTGCTTTTGCCCTATTTTCACTTAGGTAGGTTCCAACCTTTAGCTTTATTTTGTGTTAAAATGATAAGATAAGATAAGATGAGATAAGATAACTATTTTACTCATCCCCTAGGGGAAATTGCTCTGTACAGCAGCCAAAAAAATCACACAAAAGAATATCACACGATACACAACAGTCCGCACAAAAATCTTAGTCTAGTACAGTAAATAAGTATAATAGGTAATACGTAACGAGTTAGTGATGTGAAATAAAACAAGCAAAATAATTACAAGTGATGTCAATGAATGGTGCTGTGAATAATAATGGTAATGATGGTGATGGAGGCCAGCTGAGACAGGAACGAAGAAAGAAACTAAAACGTTTTAATGGGTGTTACATTTCAGCTGCCGAGTGTTGCTTCAACTGTCACAGCGTAGAACGTTCAAAACTTCTGAAAGTGTTGTTTTAACCAAGATGTCAACCGAGTCGACAGCCGAGCCTCTTGTGAGCGAACGAAGACGCGCCGACAGCTCAGAAACTCTGACGGGTTAATTCCTAAAGTGTCTGCGCATTGTTCCTCGGGTATGAGTCACGACGGGAAGGAGCGAGGAGTCGCCGGTCGGACGTCAGCTTCTGCGTTTCCGTGCTTGCGTTTCCTGCGTGCGACCACAGTGACTCACCCAGGGCTGCATCAGGTGTCCACAGGTCCACACGGATCACACGCAGAGACCCTGTGTCATCAGGCTGCCGGGCGGGGGGAGGCCGAGGCAAATATTAAAGACGCCTCCAACAGAGACAGAGGCTCTCTCTCTCTCTCTCTCTCTCTCTCTCTATCTCTCTCTCTCTCTCTCTCTCTTTGGCCTTTGTCCACTTGCAACCCCTCGCATGTTTCTCTGCAACCTGAGCACATTCACAGCGTCTGCGGGTCAGCAGGGGTGGCCTCTGACGCATCTGGAGGAGCACGCAAGAGCGAAAAGAAGAAGCAACAGGTGATTTTACACGCTGCTTCGCTCTGCTTTCTATCAGCCTCTGTGCGGTCACCTCAATTCCTCATCTGAGTCCAGGAAATAATGTTATATAAAATGAAAAAAAAAACAAAAAAACAATGAAACTGAGGCAACTCTTTAGTACTTTAACTCATGTTGAGTTGCTACCCATTGTGCTTTTCTCAGTTGATTTTCACTTCTACTATATTCTGGTCAAATGTGACTTTGTCTCTGAAGGAAAATGTGATGCTGTGTGATGTCATCGCTTTACTCACACAGCATCTGAACACAAAACTGACTCTGAATTCTGTGAATTTTCAGTAAATCTTGCATGTGGACTTCAAGTGTGTTTTATCCTTTCATCAGCTTAAATTCTTTCAAACTTTATATTCAACTGTGTTTCAGGCTTACGGCCTGCCACCCTCAGTGAGCTAAGATCATAAAAGTCATTCATTTTGAACACACATTATTCAGGCAAATACAAGTACTCATACCAAATCACCATCTGATGTTTACTTACTGGCCACATAAGGACATAACTACAGAACTTCCCCATGATAGACTTTTTTTTCAATCCTATATTAAATAGCATTCACACCAAGAAATTACATAATAATGATGATATTGTACAGATTAACAGATTAACACCAATGAAATGCTTAAACCACATAGCTGGTGTTCATTTGTGGGATGATTTTTAAACAGTAATATTAGTAATAATAACAACAATGATCATAATGTTGCTACAGGCCAGACTGTGATGCACAGTCCTGTGGCTGCTCCTCTGCTCATCAGGTTAGAAAATGAGCAATAATGATGAAACATTACTGCAGAAAGGGCTCATTGCTTGCTAATTTTCTTTAAAAGGCCATGTGGAGGAAATGGAGAGAGTGGAGAATCAACAGGTTGATTTGTCATGTCAGGTGTTGCAAGGCTATGGGAAAGGGTTAAGGACTTTTTAAAGTACTCAGGGAAGAATTCACTCTGGATTTGATGTATTTATGCAGATATAAATGTGAAATTAAGTGAGGGGTAAAATGCTACGGCTCAGTGGATGAAAGCGCCGCTCGAAATGTGTGTCAGTAGAAGAGTACATGTTGGTAATGTATTCCTTGACATAACAGAGCGTTTTATGCATATGCGGAGTGAATTTATAATTCTCTTTTGGGAGCTGTACTGTACTTCAGACAGAAGAGAGTTTAATTTCAAAGGATTCACACACAGCAGCCGATGTTTGGGTGTTAATGGGACAGACCAAAGTTAACTTCTGTTGTTAACTTGATTGGGTTTTCCCAAAGTTCAACACTGCGTTGGATTCAGTACAACAGGCGCTAATGGAACACAATAGTGAAGTTAATTAGATGTATTTAGGTTGTGGGTTGTCTCTTATAGGCTGTATGTTATATTCTGTGGTTTATTTATGTTTATCTGAGCGCACCAGACATAAAGCGCTGCCTCTAGGCTTCATTATCTACAGCTAGCTGGTTAATTAAAATGCACAAGTTGCTTTTTTTTTGTGTATGTGTGTTTTTTTAAGCAAAATAAAAATAGCTTCCTGCAATGGTTAAAAATGATTACCAGAGGTGGATGGTGCTGAAAGGCGGGTTTAAGTTTCATGCCCCAGGGAAAAACCTCTTGAACCCACCTGATAATGAGCAAAGACAATCAGCACAGCCTCCAGGTGAGGATGAAACATCAGGATCCAGTCAAACATTAAATATTATCACAGTCTTTCCCTCTGATCCTGACTTGTACATACACCATTTACATTCAGTCATTCAGCAGATGATTTTACCTGAAGCGAATTACATGCGATATAAACAATCAAGCTCCATCACAACAAAAGCAATAAATACTGTTCCACGTTCTTCAGAGCAAAGAATGAGAGTGTAGTAGTCTTCTAGAACAAGTTAAAGATCTAATTAAGAGGCGATAGCAGTAAGGAGGGTAAGGAGAAGGACAAATTAGGGTATATAAGTCCTAACATTTAGGTCTTTCAGATCTCAGATCTTCAGGTGGACAATCTCATTCCACCATTAAAGGACTACAAATGAGACTAATCTGGATTGTCATCATTGACACCCATGAGGAAAGTATGCCCTGACAAGAGCATTTAAGTCAACAGGGGCGGGCCTAGCAACACCTCTGTAGGTGAACATATTAACTAGATGAGAGCAGTTTCAGAAGCTGCAGTGTGTATGGTGTGTGTGTTATATATGAACTCCTGGATCATGGCCAGAGATTGTTCTGCATGACCTCTCAATGACGGACGCCATATTGTATTCAGCTCAGTCTTTCATGAGATCCCACACCAACAGGGATAAGATACAGAGATGGACGGTACATGTCCCATAAGGGAATACCTGGTGATGAGAGGGTGATTTCCTGAGTCCTTTGCCTTTACATTTCTAAATAAGGATTTAATTTTCCTCAGTTCTCCATTTGGAGAGCCTTAAGCATGCATGGTTGCATGTTGATACGCATCCACACAAAGCACCTGTCTGACAGATCATTAAAAACAACCATATCCACCTCTATAACTGAACCATCGTTCAACAAAAAGTCGCTAACTCTTTCAAACTGCGTATCATAATCTGAAAACTATAGACGACAATCACGGGAAGAGTCTGTTCCTTTTTTTCAACTGGATGTGTTATTATGTCTAGCTTACTCAATCTCTGCATCCCGAGCAGTGGATGTCTTAAAAACGGAGCAAGCATTTCCGCTGGCTGCTGTCACAGATAGTGCAGTGCTTGTGATGTGATGATGCATCACTAACAGCAGCGCTACAACACTCTGGAGCCTCGGCGCTGGTGGGATGTATCGTTAGTGCCTGAAACTCAGACAAAACACAGCACTGGGGCCACTTTGCTTCCCTCCAACTGGATGCTGTAATACTGTGTAAAACACGATAAACTGGCAGTAAAACGGGGAAACCGCTGAGATTTTATGGCTTTAACATCGTTAAACTGTTTCTTTCTTTCGTTTTTTTTTTTTTTTTTGTACACCGTGACCTTTGGGTCTACTGTTTTATTGTCCAGGATGTAAAAGAAAAAAAAAGAGAGAAGAATCTGAGTGAGGAGCTTTATTTTTGACCTTTAAGTTAACTTGCATTGCCAGTATGGAGCTTCAGGCCGAAGGTCGTGCTACAGTGGAGCCAGCAGCAGCTGCATCCTCGCTGCTTCTTTCCACACCATGATGAAAGGCTTTGAGGTATTCCTGAATGTCATTGACTCAGTTCAGTGCATATAAGTGGAGGGGTGTACGTAATTCTCCCCCATCTAGACACATGCACCCTCTGCTGTAGACCATGTTTATGTGGCACAACTGTTTAGTATGTTAACCCGTGGGCCGAGCTTTCTCTAGCAGTGAGTAGATAACTTGGTTAGACTGTTGCAAAAGTAACAACCTGAACCTGAATGGTTTTTCCTCTTATTCAAACATGACCATTGCCAGGTGGACAATACAGCAGTTGTGTGACTTTAAGGTTATTGTATCTAAGAAAAACAGCCGCCCTACACAGCAAGAATTCAGTCTTTTTATCACTTGGGATAAATAATGTATCAGTCTATTAAAAACTGTGTTCATCATGATTACAAAACAGAGATTCATTTTTGAATGCATCGCCTTTCAACCACAGTATCAATTGTCTTTTTTCATTCATCTTCAGGAACATTGCGCATGGAAAGTTTATTTTCAAGGGTCAGTTTACCAAATCAGTGGAGATCACCATTGCTAGCTGGGTCAGGAAAATTAGTCAGGAAAATTATGATCTGAAGAAAGTTATATCTCCAGATCCAAACCTCTCTGTGAAAGGTTTCTTTGTTTCTTCCTCTCTGTGAAAATGAAAATGTTTCTTCGTTTTAAAGAAAAACAGAGGAGAACAGTTTATAAAAAAGTAGTGTAGCCTTCACATTTTACTTCGCTCTGTATTCTTTTGGAAATTTTGAACTGGACCTGTCTTATATTTTCTCTTCATTATAATATGCAAATAGCATGCCTAAAGACAAAGTGGGACACTTCCACAAAGGTGGAAGTGTCCCATGTTAGTGGCCAGCATAAAAATCTGAAAAAAAAATCACATTAAAAAGTGTCAATCTTGCACCTCTGCGGGGTGGGACATGGGGAGTGCTTTACCGCAATCTCCATGTCAGTGGGTCTCTGGTGTGCTGTGCACTGATAACACCATAGTAAAATAGATGATTAAACCAAAAAGGCGCCTACACACACTGTACACACACACACACAAAGGAGTAACACGTGCAAGGAGAGAGGGAGCGCGGAGGGAGGAGAAGAAATATAGTCACAGCACTTCATGTGAATAGAGGCTTAGGGCTGCGTGAAATCCTCACTGCAGAAGTACAACACACTGCAATTTAATTTCCCCTGCAGTGATGCAAATGGGTTGCATTGTTGTTGGGAGAATGCAGTCTATTAGGAATATGATAATTATATCTGCATTATGTGTCATTTCTAATCTTTAACCCCTTTTTGTTCCCATAAAACACAATGCAGAGCCTGTCATTTTATCATGGGTGTGTGTATGGGTGTATGTGTGTGTGTAGGTGTGTGTGTGTGTGTTAACATATGCAAATGAATTCTAACACTTTACAACATGTCAACAGATTTTAACAACAATGCAAAAATTGTTGATTATTAACCAGTGTGAATAAAATAAGAATGAAATCAACAGCATTAAACTGTGTGTGTGTCAATTATCGCAATTAGGTCTGTAATATGGAAATGTATATGAAAAAAAAACTGTCAGGCATCTCAGTAATAATACTCAAATTTTGCTATTCTTTCTTATTATTAAACTTAAATTATTTATTATTATACATTATAATATTTTTATGTGAGTTAAAATCACATAAACATAGTGAGATGCATCTAGATTGATAGATATGTTATTATTTATTATTATTTTATTTTTGCTGCTGTTTAAAGTTTGTAATCAGTTCAGTCAATTTCACCACCATGCGATCAAAACAGAAGAAGTTCAACATTTTTTTTCCTCTAAAAGTGCCAAAACTCTTGTTTTCAACCTCCTAATAAAAACAATTACCACATCTGTGGTTTGCAATTCTCCGGGTGGAACGTGCCTGCCGCCGCTCCGACGGCTCCGACGAATTTCTCAGAGGAAATTAGATTTGCACACATTTCCCCAAAAAAGTGTTTTATTAGTAAGCGCGGCAGCGTGGAAGGCGATTGCCGAGCTTGCGTGTGAGCGCGTGTGTGAATGCTCCATGCGTGCGGCCTCCAGCAGCTGCCCCTCTGTTTACAAACTGTCAGCCGCCATCATGGCGGAGGGCCCTCGTCGAGTGAAGGACAAAAGCCTGTCTGCCTGTGTGTGTGTGTGTGTGTGTGTGTGTGTGTGTGTGTGTGTGTGTGTGTGTGTGTGCCACCGGTGGGAGATAACAGTGATTTATGAGCGGCTGTCACGGCGGCGGCAGGTAAACATGCACTTTGGTGGCGTGTCTGCGAACTCGCCGCCGTGAGGAGGAGCTGGCGGGAACGCACAGGAAATTCAGCTAAACGCCGGCCAGGCGGCAGGACGCGCCGTCGCCCCGGGCCCCCGGGGGGAGCGCAGAGATGATGACAGGAATAAGAAAGGAGCGGGAGAGGGGAGGCTCGCTCAAGGTGTCTGTCACCCCGTCGAGAGGTCTTCAGCTGCAATTGCTTTCTATAGGGAATCACTTTGTAAAGACGTGAGGCGCCGGGTCCTGTATATTTTCTGCTCCTTTTCATCGTGTAATGAAAAGTTAAGCACCCGAAGCACTTTCTTTTCTCTTTCACCATCCTGTTTTTTTTTTCCCGCAGTCATACCTTTAAGCAACGTAACAGCTGAATCTATTTGATCAGTTCTGTTGTAAAAAAGCTAATTCCAACCTTTGTTCCGAAGTGAAAACATCAAATCTGACAAAATCTCAAACTAGGCCTTGAAAAAAGGGGTGATATGAGCAAAACCCTGGTCTCCCAGACGTTTGTGAATCGGTAAACAATCTTGGGGCTTCGTGCTTTAACCTTACATCAATTAAATGCACAATGTGTGTCACCGGGTCCCTTATACTTTCTTCTCTTTTCATGGTAATGAAATCTTAACCATCTGAACCCTGAAGCTCTTTCTTTTCACTTTCAATCCCCTGTTACACTTTATCTCAGCTTTAACCTGTTTTTTTTCGCCGAAATATATCAAGAAACTGCACGATAATAGCTCAGAGCAGTAAAGTAGCAAATTACGAAGAGTTTCTGCGGTACAAAACCACTATACTGTAGCCAGCCTTCGTTTCAGACTAAGAACATGAATAGGCATTGATTTCCATAATCTTAGGCAAGACCTTGAAAGGGTGTAAAATGAGTAAAAGTCTGGTCTTTCAAACATTTGTGGATTATTAAACAGTGAGTTTCTTCACATCTACAGCATGTGCAGAGTGAGAGGCACATTTCTGTGATGTCCTAACTGCCAAGCGGCTCCCAAATGGCTCCATTTTCAGACAACTGAATTGTGTTTATTTAATTCTTCCACGCTATTTTCAGCAGTGGCCAGTTCTGGGCATCTTCACATCCCACCACAGCGTCGCTGGGTAATGAGGTAACTTTGAGAATAAGAAGAAAACTAATTAGTCTCAACTAAATGAGATGATTGGATAAACAAAAAAAAAGAAGAAGAAGAAGAAGTGAACGCTGTGCCCTCGTTCTGGGCTATAATTAAAAAAGTCAGACACGATGTGTCGAAAATGGAAAGAAATGACCATGCACACAGCACGTAGTGAAGGGTTAGCGCTGTCAGAATTAAAAGTGTGCTCTCTGAGGAACCTGCGCAGAAACGAGAACAGTGGAGACTGATATTAAAAGGAGCGTGTGGACAAAGGCTGATAAGAAGAGAGTCAGATTAACCGAACTACAAACGAACTGCAAAGCAAAGAGAAAAGTCTCTTAAAACTTACTTTGCTTGAGGACTAATTAGCATGTTCAAATGCTGGTCTGCATCTTCTCAACTAATCAGTGACGACAAGGTCAACTTGAGTCCACCACAATCCCTGATAAAGTCACTCTTGCAGACAAATCTACCACAAGTATTTAGTTGTATCAGTCGAGGAGGACCACACGACCCCATGCAGGACTGCTATAAAACACGTGACCTGAGAGGATCGTAAACACAAGTGTAAATGACTTCATTTCCTGATCGATCAAAAGCCAGGTTAGCCTCCGACCCCTGTGGCCTCGTATCTCTCGTAAACACATATGCATCCTGATGCATCTCGGGTTTATTTGGTGACAGGGTGTACCAATACCAATGTGACAGCTCATGTAATATTCTGCACACGCGTGTGAGATCTCGACAGACTTCTGTCAGACCACGTTAGAGACGAACAAATAAATAAATCCGGTGCCAATCATTTTAACAGTGTGAAATGTGTCGCTGGCTGTGAGAGCAGGACGAGGATTTTACGACGCCCCCAACATAACAAGCAGAGACAGACTAGTTATTGGTAGAAAAGGAGGAGATCAATCAATGAAATAACATCACACTATACTCACTGCTTGTTGCATTCAGTTGTTTTTGCACTTTTGAACATTTTATAAGCGTCCAAACATGTCTATCCCAATTTTGTTTTCCTTTCTATTCAGTCCCATTGATCAGACAAACCAAGATTACTCCACTCTCTATTCTATTTTATTGACTATTGATTACTAATATATCAAGTGTGTCTCACTGTGTATAGTTTAGTTCTTTTGGTCGGGCAGGAGGGCCATTTCAGCAACCCCAGCCTCAATTCCTGGTCTGAGCGGCATTCTCCTGAAAATTGTTGTACATCTGGACATGTTTTTTTCTTTTTATTTCATGAAGTTTAACTTCGTTCTTAAATCTTCAAAAACTTTCTTTTAGAAAACAGGAAGAGTGTCAGGGTCATTCTGTAATCAGCATTGAATTTAGGCTGCTGCAGCGTTAGATAAAAAGTGTTGTGTGGCAAACTAACTAGTTTAGGCAGTTTCTTTTTCTTCTTTTTCCACCGTTGGTAGAAGAGTAGTAAAAGCTACTCTGAAGGTGGTCAAGGTTCTGCCGGTATGAGAGCATTTTATAGATATAAAACAGGGATTTCACCAAGGTCTCCCTCAAATGCTTTGCAAGTGGCAGATTGTGTGGCAGTGATGGATAAATTGCCCAGCATTGCTCGGCCAACGCACTCTTGCAGTTTGTGTGCCAAATCGGGTGAAGTCAAAATTAATATTTCCTCTGTGTAGAAAGCGAAGGACCAGCAGAGCTTGTTCAGTAATGTCAAGTGTACTCAGTGGTGTTTTTTCTTGATTTCAAATGCGGCCCGTGAAGTGTCATAATGACATTTAAGAGTAATTATATCCCTATCCCTCCACACGACACGTCATTTGAGCAAATCCGAAAATAAATAATCAGATTGAATCCCACATTAATCCAACGAGCGCTCTCGGCCTCGTAAGATTAGCGCCATCGTGGAAGACTGGCTTCACTTTGTCCAGGATGGTGCACATCAAAGTGAGCTTTTGGATCATTCGCTTTATTATGGAGCAAATTGGAAGTCATTTCATTCTGTATGTTCACCACAGAGCAGTCAATTACCCCTGCACACACTGTGGAGGAGCCGGATTCAAGCAGCCCTGCGCTCCTCTGATAAAGTCCTGCGCGTGTGCACACACACACACACACACACACACACACACACACACTCACACGCACACAACCCTTTTGTGATGGCAGTCACCAGAAGGACACCAGTTCAAATTTCTGTGAGCACAGAGGAAACGGGCTGGAACTAAAGACGTAATAACCTCTCCTCTGGCTCGGCACAGACGTAGCTTCGCGAAGCCCCATGTTTGTGGCTCTGCTGGACTGGACACACACACACACACACACACACACACACATACACACACACACATACACACACACACAAACACACACACACACACACATACACACAGGCGGGAATGGGGTGCAACGCAAACACTCAAATAAAAGTCTACGTTGAAAAGAGATATGAAAGCCTTGATTTTTGTGTGAGTTCCAATAACAGAGGAGGCCATATCCAATCATCCACCCCCAAGTCACAGAATGACACAATTGTTCCTTTCCACTCTATGGACATCCCACGTACAGCGCTAAGCCTCGGCTTCTCCACACTTGAAACGCTTAGAGCCACAAAGACTGTCGGGTCCCTCAAAGACCCACAGTGACGTGGGTATGAGTTTCGAGGGGGCTCTGTTTATTTAGCAGATCGCTGTTTTCAATAGGCCTAACGCCACTTGTGCACAGTACACGGAGGACGGACATGGGATGAGGTCGTCAACACCAGACGAGCCTGCCTCAAAAGCTGAAATAACAATAGTAGTTGGTTAAATTGAAGGAGGATGAAGATGCTAACGGTAGAATGGCAAGTGCACAATTCCACTGCCTCAGTGGAAAGGAAAATACCGAGTGATCCGGGTGAAAATTGTTTAAAGTGCCACAGAACTTCCACATTTTTATCAAAACATTCTCCTTTATTTGAATCCCTGCAGCAGTAGCCTAGATGTGTTTTTAGAACCTAATGACTCAAATAACCTGCTGAATGCCTGCGTTTTGACTTGCTTTTAGAAACTGTGGAAAAGCTTGGATAATCCGCTGTTCTCTGGCTATGCTCAAAGTGCGTGTTTGTGTGTCTATGTTGGGTGTGTGTGTGTGTGTGTGTGTGTGTGTGTGTGTGTGTGTGTGAGGCTGTGGCTTGACAGTGGAAAGGGGAAAGACTGCGCTATGATAAATGGTGAAGAATACATTTAAAAATAGTATTCAATAATTCAGCTTGTTTAGCACTGTTTTTTTTGTGGTACTGTATCATTACTGACGGTAGCTCCAAAGACTGGACAATATATTTTAGTCAGGACTTTATCGTAGAAGCTATACACAGTTACAGCTGCACTCTACACAGGAATATAAGACAACCTTACGGGCTTCTGAAAGTTGTGTGAGTGGACCAACGAGAGTAGAGGTAGAGAACCTGCTCCACAAAGAGCCACTGTGGCTCCAGGTTTTTGTTCCAACCAAGCAGCAGCACACTTGGTTTGGCTTATCCATTCAACTGATCTGAGTGTTCAAATGGTCACTCTGGATAGGTGTGAATGGTGAATGGTGTGCTCTGGATAGGTTGGAACAAGAGCCTGCAGCCACAGTGGCTCTTTGTAGAACAGGAACAACTATTTGCAACGACTATAGCCAAAGACAGCTTGATTCGAAAGTAAATTAACATAGGATTAGGATGCGCATTCTTTTAGTGAATGAATGTACTATTGTGAGAGTGTATACTCTCACAATCACACCTCTTTTTGACGTTAATGCGTGTGTCTGAAGAAGTTGTGTGGCTGGAAGTGCCATGATTGGAGTTTCTGCAGGAACCTGCAGAAGTGCAGACACTTAAAGAACAACATTAACTGCAGAGCATGAGTAAATGTCCTTTGGTGCAATCACTCTTACACCCATGTGTATAACTGACATGAAAATAGGTCGTGCAACAGATACGAAGATAACAAGATATAGGCCAAAAGGAGAAAAAAAAACAAACATCTGACGCTCCACGAACAAGAAAAGTCACTCACACACCATCATCAATAACTGTGATAAGACAACTTCCTTCACCTGTGAAAACCATCGGCAGTTCAGAACTCAACAGACCGCTCTTCCAAGAGCCGACATGAAATATGCACCAGCTTTGAGCGGACTTAAAAGAGATTATTTATCTTTTAATCTAACGTTACCGGATTGGGCCGAAAATGGCTCGGAGGTGCAAGCGGTCTGTAACCGCGGCAACGGCGGCGCGCCCGCTTCTCCCTCCCGGGGAGGCGGGGGCGGATTAGCGGGGACCGTTCAACTCGCCGCGGCTCCTCCTCCTCCTCCTCCTCCCAGGAGCTGATGTAAGCGCGGCGAAAGGTGGGAGACGCGTCCGCAGCGCGCCGACGCCTTCACACGCGGCGCTGATCTCATTTAAGTTGTGACCTTTTTAAGCGCGTTCAGCGGGGATTAAGCGAATTTGTTACCTTGACCCGCGCCGGTGCTGAGATAATGAGTTCGTTTGACCGCAGTTAGAGCTTAGACCGATGCGGCTGTGAGGTAACGGTGATGCAACCGTGGGAGCCGTTCCCAAGCTCGGAAATTGACTGCGGGGTAACTCAACTCACTTTTTGTCGCCTTTCCAAACCCCTCGATCTCAGAACGAAGAAAGGAGAATTTACCATAAAATCCAATTGAAACCAGACGTGAATGTTATTCTTTATTCTCTGTTAAGAAAGTTAAAAACGTCTAAAGTAAGTTCTGTACATGTCATAATGACATAAAACAGTAATTACTTTTGGAACCCCTAATCTGGATAAGCCACTGAGTTTAGTTAATTTGCATAAATAT
This sequence comes from Karalla daura, assembly GCA_029224185.1. NCBI lineage: Eukaryota > Metazoa > Chordata > Actinopteri > Chaetodontiformes > Leiognathidae > Karalla > Karalla daura. The sequence continues at coordinate 5,012,304 of CM055202.1, forward strand.
TTATTGTTACTAAAGAAGAAAAGACATAAATTGCCAACAGCTGGGATTTGTTGGGCTCTGTTTCTTTCTTTATGTTTAAATAAAGAAGAGTTGCAGAGCTCCAGTTCTGCTCTAATGTACAGAGACCTGACTTAACAAACTATTGTGAACTTGCACTTCAAATAAATATGAATTGAACTGAAACCTTGATTATACAAAACAACCAGTGTACCATCCTTCCATCCGCCTCCTAATTAGATGAATCTGTGACTCTCCTGTCTCCCATAGCAACGCCCTTCAAAATCCCTTGCATCCACAGTCACGGTGGCCGAGAGGTTAAGGCGTTGGATTCGAAATCCAATGGGGTTTCCCCGCACAGGTTCGAATCCTGTCCGTGACGTCCTTTAGAGCACAATGGAGATGAATCATCACTCTTTGTGTCCTTCTATGTATCTGTGATGTGTAAAAATCCCACCTGCTGCCTCCTGAATGAAGACATACTGCAATCCAGAAACACAGTATAGTAACTAACATGATAAATGACAACAATAAGTGACTTGATTTACAGTGAAGACTAAGAATAGTTACAGTTAAGTGATAATAATTGCAGAAGAAGGTGGATATGGTTAGATATATGTGCAGCAGATAATGAGTATTGATCCTTTGGGAAAGGTTCGCTATTTCCCTCTAAAGTGACTGGTTGAATAAATTCAACTGTTTTTTAAAGAGTTTTAAAAAATATTGTTTGAAAAATAAATAATTTAACTCTAATCGTCATCTCCAATAGTCATCTCATCTGCAGCCCCACCAGCAATGTTACATAGACGTGCCATATTTCTTATTATAGACCTGATTTAAAATCCTGGTAGTATAGACATTGGTTACCTCATTACTATTACTAGGAAGAGCCTGATGCTGATACAGGCTTTCTGGCACCGCTGGCTCTTTTTGAAGGCGTCCCATCATAAAACAGAGCCCACAGGGTGATTAGACACGACTGCGGCTCAGAGGGAAGTGTCAGGACCTGCTGACTGCACAGCAGCCACGGAAACAATTGACAAGTGCAACTGATAAACAGATGAACATGTCAGATTCCTGTTGCCATGGAGCGATACCGCTGATCTACTAATGCTCCGCCTCACTTTTTTTCTTTTTTTCATGCCCTTGATGTAACAACAGAGAGAAGAAGAAAGGAAAAAAAAGGAAGCAGAAGGTAATAAAAACGTCTCCTTAACTCATGTCAATGTAAAGCAATCCAAAGGTATTGGCTATATCACACTTTGAATAAAAGGGAGGAAGAGAGAAAAAAAAAACTCAGATCAAATAAGTTAAGTGATGTTTGTGAATTATTCAGCGCAGCAGTGGATGTTTCATCACTTTTAGAGCGACGTGCGGGCCTTTCTCGTCTTGTCAGAGCAGGAAACGCACGGGTGGAACTAACGGCATTAATGATGGCTTCCCTCCATTTGGATGTTCCAGCGGAGCCATGACAGGGAGCCAGCAGGAACAACACCAGCGCCCAGGAACTGGCAAAGCTGTATGGGATGCAGCGAATATCGATGATATTAGTTACACCCGAGCTTTTCATTTTATGCCGTGTCAAAGCGGCTGCTGTGGAAAATGCGTATTGTGCTTTGACAAGTACCCAGAGGTCATTGCTCGCAGGCTCTGAGAGGCTTTAAAGACCACAGTGTGACTCATCAGGGTTTTGAAGTTGATTTGGAAATGTTGTTTGAGAACATTCGTACCACACAGGTCGAAACTGACTAGCACTGAGCTCTGTGTTTTTCTGTTGTCTAATATTCAGTCTCTACCTTATACCGCTCTACCAGTCCACTTGATTGTTGTTTACATGATCTCACCTTGTCTCTGTGTTGTGTTTTTCCAGGTACAGTCTAAAAACTGTTGACTTGTTTAGGTCAATTGGAGATTAAATCGCCCTCAGGTGTGAATGAGAGTGAACATTCAGAACCTACCCATCAGTGAAGTTTTGAGGTGCAGTGTTTACTGCTATTGCCTCACTGGTTTGCATCCTGGCTGGATTTCCTGCCACAGTCCAACAACTTGTATGTTTACATTATTCAGAGTTTATGAATTCCTCCAAGGTATGAGAGTGAATGGTGCTTTGGTTGATAGACTGACGGGGCGTATTCACCCTTTACCCTTAGTGCACTTAAAATCGACTCCATCAGACCACCACACCACTGTTAAGGTTCAAAGAGGGTGAGATGAAAACAGGACTGTGGAAACAGCCTTTCTTCATTCCTTCATTTAACAAATTCAATGCGATGGTGGTATAGTGGTGAGCATAGCTGCTTCCCAAGCAGTTGACCCGGGTTCGATTCCCGGCCATCGCATGCAGGCTTAGTTCTCTTGTACCGGCCCATCTGTTTGATGAGTGTCTGAGGCCTCACAACAAAATGGTCAATAATTCATATCCTAGCCAGAACAAGAAAATGTGTGGGTTTGTTCCTGGTTTCCTTTGTCAGTCCTAAAGTATGCATTTAAGATTGATTGGAGACTAAATTTACCGTACAATAGGAGTGTCTGTTGAAGGACTGGCAGCTAGACCTCCACCCTATGCACACTTAAGATCCAGTAGACCCTCCTGACACTGTGTCTTTCCTCTTCAACAAGAATCCATATCAAAATTCAAACCAGTGCGATGGTGGTTTAGTGGTGAGCATAGCTGCTTTCCAAGCTTTGTGAACAGCTGACCTGTGTTTGATTCCCGGCCATTGCAAGCTGTGGCATCTATGTAAACCTTCTGCACCTTCCCATGCGATGAGTATAATGTAAGTGCTGCTGCTAAAAGGGATGTCCTATTCAGAACACAGTCATCTTAAGGTCAATTCAAGACTGTAACTGACCCTTGCTCTCTGTCTCCAGTTATCAACTTTATTTGGCTTTTTTTAATGACATGTTTTCATGCCTATGCAAAGCTTACTAAGCTGCCCCTGGATATGAAATGCAATAAGAATAAAGCTGTCTCGCCTTACCCTGAAATTGTGTGTGAGTGTGTGTGTGTGTGTGTCTGTCCAGGGTCTATCCCCTGCCTTCATACCGTGTGCTGGAGATAGGCAGCAGCAGACTCCTGCCACACCAGTGGCTGTAAAGGAGTAAGCTAATGAATGGATAAATCAATGGATGTTCCAATTTCACAAATTTGCCTCCATTGCTTTTACCATCAGTACAATGTGCTGCCCGCTCCATCCTCACATGCTCACTTCTGATAACAATAAATTCTCCGTTAGACTTCAGACCTCAGTGGGACATGCTTGATTAATGAGGACTTCCTGTGGCTCGCACAGAAACACTGCAGCTGCAGTTGGAGAACACAAATGCCTCAACCACGAAAAAAAGACATTCCTGGATCTGCTCCAAAATTTAATGAGTTCCTTCTTGGCTCAGGTGACACTTCCACCAAACTCTGTGGAAATTCTCAGACTAATTTGTTAAGTTGCAGACGAAAACACCTCCTTGTCCTTGATTGTATTTTAGTTTGCAAAGGCTTGTCCCCATATCATGGTGGTTTTTGTATTCAAGTTAATGTACCTATTTTGCATTTGTCCAAATGTCTTACAACTGATTTTCCACAATTCCAGTGCATTTTTACACCATTTATTTGTTGCTCTACCTTCTAATCCTACACTTCAGTTGCCAGGAGGAGGAACTCATTTTTTCTGGCATGAAAAGTAAAACAGTCGAGGTTCGTTTTGCTGCTGGAAAGATGTCTCTTAATCTTCCAGATGTTAATATGTACTTTAGCAGTTGTAGTCGGCATGTCAGGACTGCACTTTAAACAGGAAGTGGGAGTGTAAACGGTTTTAATGAGCCAACATTCATGAAAAGTAGTTGACACAAATTAAAAATAATGGCAGAGTTGTTGTAGTCCCTGCAGCTGGTTGTACTCGATCAGCGTGTGCAGAGGCAACACACTCAACATCTCCAGCCACCGGCAGCTCAATTAATTTCCAAATCTGTTTTATTTGAAGCACCCTTTATATTGATTTTCCCAGGACATGCAGAGCCCTCCCGAAACTCAACATTTAGCACTGAAGACATTTTACACCCGATTCACTTCCACTTTGTTTGGACACCTGCTGGCAAACAAGCACAACGAGCAGTCAAAGTGAAGTGAAACTGAGCCGCACACTGACCATTTCTTCATTCTCCCCACTTAATGAGGGAGGCTCAAACTAATCCAGGGGCATGGAAATTACATTTCCCCTTACTCTCAGGTTGTCATTAAACATTGTAACGGCAGAGCGAGTGATTTGTCATGCCGTGCAAGCCTCTGGACTGGGAGCCGTTTTTTAAGTGACGTTTAATTCCAATTTAGCAGAAAAAGACTTTTTAAAGAAAAAAGAAACTAGCAACGACATTTTCCCAACAACCATTTCTTGAATATAAATATCCTGCTAGACCAACATAGGTAATGAGGTTTTAGAAAAACAACTCAATATTTTGTTAAAAGGAAACAGAAAATCGAAGAGATCTATTTGTTGTTCTTTTCGGTTGAACTTGGCCGAAACAAAGTTGTATTTTCCAGTCAAAAAAGACCCAGATATCAGAGAAAAAATCCTCTCAGAGATATATATACTTTTTCACTGCCCCACATCGCTTATTTGCCCTTTTGATAGCATTATGTTGCAGGTGCCAGTTGCTTTTACGTAACCTCAAAAGTACAGTTTTCCTCGTTGTGCAGCTGCAGCTTGGAACAATATTGTAAATCGTCAGTTTTGTCCTTTGGGCAATGTAAATTTTTAATTTTGATGTATTTCTCCTCCAGCTGTTCTTGTTTTAGTTGATTCATGTGTTTAAAATTGAATTGCTTTATTTATTCCCAAGGTTGCATAATTTACTGAATGGGCTTTTTGTATTACTTTTTTTTTTTAACTTTTCAAAGCCATTGCTATTTAAACAGTGGCATATTTTGAATGTTTTGTTTTGTTTTCTGTTTTGTTTTCTGTTTTGTTTTGTTTTGTTCTGAGCATCATTGCTGAGTTAAAATGAAGGTTGGATGATTCATGTTGGTCTGTTTTTATTCTGAAGGACGTTTCTTATTGTATTTAACGATCCGCTCCTGTAGCAGTTTACAGAAACTTCACTCGTTATCTTCACACATGTAAGTGACTGTCTGCTGATGTTCAGACACATTAGAGGAAGTAGGACTGAGGCTGCACATGATTTCCTGCTCTCAGATGGATTCAGCCTCTTCATAATCCTGTAGATTAAGGAGCGTTAATAGCGAATAAACCTGTTTGATTCATTTTCCAGCTTGGCTCTGCTACAAGAAAATGATCGTTGTTTAGGAAAATTGTCATATTAGAGGGGGAAAAAAAGACTCAGTGATGTTTTTGTCAGTTTCTATCAGTGAGACAATCTTTTCTTAATGCACTGATTCAAACTAACCCAAAGGAAATGCTGCAACAGGAATAAAAAAACTGTGTAGAGCAGCAGACAGACTTCCCATCAGAACGAGGTGGGCACGCCTCAGAGCTGTGCACTGTTCACAGTGGAGTCAAGAATAACAACAGAATTGACCTTAAATGAGCAGAATCTAAATGATTCAGGTGTAATAACAAAATTATAGTAGCAACACAAATATACAATCAGAACAAACATCATTCAGGATTAATCCAACTTTTGTTTTGTGAGACAGAATGTAATATTGTATTCATCCATTTATTCATGCACCCACTGTTTCTGTGCATGGTGTATCTGTTTATTTATTTATTTATTTACAAAATGTGGAATTTATATCCGTGTTTTTTTTTAATACATATATATATATATATATATATATATATATGTTAGATTTAACTGGACTTTTGAGTCATGCTGGGCGGAGCCACCTTCCAACTCATTAATTAATTAATTAAATTAATGGAGTGAAGCAGCACTTTTTTTCTTTTTTTTAGCACTTTTCAAGGTGTTTATTTGATAAGACAGCTGCAGAGTGACAGGAAATGGAAAACCAACGCCCACAGCCTTGTTTTCTTAGCATGAAATTAAGGTGTTTTTTTTTTTTCGTACGCTTTAGGAAACACAAGACAGCAGCACACACACATCCATGTGCATCAGATTCCACTGTTTGTGTGCATTTGTGTCCTATCCACCTTCTTTCTAGTGACATCCCCTCTAATAGCATTAATTGTCAACTGCAAACATTTTCCTGGGAGTGCTGGACACACTTTTCTGTTGGCCTGCAGTCTGCCTGTGCAGCTCCATGATGGGTCATTTCTCCACGTCCGGGCCCATAAACGACTGTGGCATGGGTTTGATTCTCCCCATGGACAAACAGGCAGGGAGCCTGACAGTGGCACCGATGTGATGAATAGCCTTTTAAAACTATGAAGTACAGTGTTGCCATTGTTTTTCTTTTCTTCCCCACGTCCTGCCTCTGCCCTCCCTGTTTTCCTCCCTGCACCATTTTTCTTTTTTCTCTTTTTTTTTCTCTTTTTTGTTTTTTTACCCGCCGTGATGGATTGGTTTTCAGCCGCCGAGCGTCAATGCCATTAGCCGCAGGAGCTGTCCGGTGCTGCCACCAGCGTGCGCGCCGAGACGCGGATCAGAGAGGGAACCGACATTTCCGGGCAACGGGGGCCTCGCATGCATGCAACACAACACCAGTAATGGAGGTCGCGCCTCAGACAGCTATTGATGAACCATGGGATTGTATGTCACAGAGCACGCGGACAAACACAAACATGCTCATCAGTGTCGTGTGCAGAATACAGAGCACGTCGTTTCCTTTCCTGTTCTGCTTTATTTTATTTTATTTTTTTTTGCTGTATCAACTCTGTCAAACTGCTACGCAAAGCAAGTGCAAATCATGCCTTTGTGACAAATCTGCCCTTCGGGTGCGGAGATGAAAAAGTGACTTTTAAAAGTGCTAAATGCTCCTCTGACACATTCAAAAGGAAGTTCCTCTTGAAAGTGACAAATATTAAACAAAGCCGCTTTGTCTAGTTTGAGCTGAGGTCTAATGGTGTCAAACTGGTTTAAATAAGCAGAGATAAATAGAGTTTATTGGTAGAAATAAAGGTCTGTGTTTATGTATATTAATGCACCGGAGCCCATGCATATACATATAAACATCAAAGGGAGGTTTCACCTAATTACAGCAACAACTTCACTAATATATGGTCTGATGAATGAACAAGCAGCAATGAAGTGTAACCCCTGGATTATATGTACTTTCATGCTCATGTCTATTAATTCAAAAGCATTCTGCATTTACATCCGATCATTTTTATTGCTCTGTAATTTGCTGCTCGGCCATTTTATGTTCTTCTAATGTGCACTTTGAAAACAACAGCAATGCCTCTAAAGTTCCTCACTACTCAGGCTCTGAGGACACTGCATGTCTTAACATAATATGTTCATTTAAATGAAAATGACATGAGTAAAAGAAATAAATAAATAAACTGCAATAGGTCATCCTGTTTTTATCTTCTGCAACGCTGACATGGAGACAGCTTGTCTTCAGTCTGCACTGCATGAGTCATTTCTACCCTCATACTGCTCATCGCCTCGCAGAGACCTCCCGGCCCTTATTAACAAAGAATTTCATGGTGTTGATAGCCAAGCTCTTTTGCTTTTTAAATTCTTATTATATTTGGTGTTAGAGAGGTCAAACAGAGCGTTCTGAGCTGAGATCTGTCCATGAGCTCCTTTTATCCTCATTTTGTAAAGAAAAAAAAAGTTATCAAAGTTTTTATGTACTTTAGTAAATACATCGCTGGCACATGTAGCACAGTCCTCAGATAGTTAATGATTCTGTTATTCTGTGTCAGAAATAAATAAAGAAATGAATAAAATACCACATGAGTTTGTCCCAGTTATTATTGATGTATTAACAACACTTTTCATGCCCGGAGCCAGCATGTTTGTGTGTGTGCATGTGTGTGTGAGTGTGTGTGTGTGTGTGTGTGCATGTGTGTGTGAGTGTGTGTGTGTGTGTGTGTGTGTGTGTGTGTGTGTGTGTGTGTGCGTGCGTGTGTGTATAATAACTCAGAATCTAATGCATTCTAACGCCCTTAGAAAACTTGACAATCTGCTGCCTGTGTCACAGTACGGGAGCCTGAACTGCTCCCTCTCCCATCATTCCTATCACCTGACCTTCATCATCCACCTGCTCATCTGTATCCCATCTCTCTCCCTGCCAGTGCACACACACACACACACACACACACACACACACACACACACACACACACACACACACACACTGCTCTCAGTGGCCCAGTTCCACTCCCTGCCACTGCCAGATCGGTGACTTTACCTTTGTTCCAGCCTTTGTTGTCCTGGAAATGGCTCCATTGTTTCAAATGCAAATGAGCTTCAAAATGGTTTTGAATGAATTAGCAAACAGTGATGGAAAAGAAAGACCTGATGTGCTATACCCTCAACTCTCCTTATACTGTTACACAGTTGCGCATGCTGACACACACACACACACATACACAGTCAAACTTGTGACTTCCTTTCCCTCCCACGCAGACCTCCCGTCTCCATCTGGTTACTTCGACCCCACATATTAGCCTTCAGACCTGCGTGGACGAGCTTCATCGTCTTGTCAAACTGTTTTTTACATCCAATTAATCTAAATCTGATGCTGTTGAGTCCAGTTTGACTGCTCCCTGACAGTCGCTTCTTAGTTAATGTGGTATTTTATGATCTGCTTTTACTTTTGAAGTGTTAGTGAGGTTTAAGAAATCAATAAGAGGGCACATCAGACATGTTTCTGTTATATATGAAGTCAAGTTGTCCTTAGCATGGTTCACATAGGTTTATTATGCAGATTATTGTCTTGATATTAACTCCATGCCCTTGCTGGAAACTTGTTTGACACTTCATTGTCGTGCAACGCCATTAGATGCAAGATATCACTTTGAACTCAAAATCCCACATGGTGTGATTACAAGCAGAGTCATCACCGCCCTTTGCAGTTTGCATGTGGTTGTTGAAATTGTTTTTAATGATCCCTCCTGTGTCTTCAGCCTCTGGCCCCAATGAGCACAAAGAAAATGACAGTGGAGTCTAATCTCTCTTAACGCTGGGTCAACTGAACAATGATGAGGATCCTTCACCTGGGAACTCGCTGATGGTGGCACAACAGCATTGCATAAGCACTTTCTGAGATATCACAACGAATAATCAATCCTAACTTCATTTTTGACTTGACCTTTGACCAATTCATCCCAAAAATGAGTCACAAGTGGACAGAAACCCAAGCGAAATCCACACCCAGTTTGCTCATCCTCCATCCACCTGCTAATTTGATATATTGTTCCCAGACAGACAGTGGTGAAGGTAATAATTATAGTACCAACAGATGAAATGTGCATATTGGAACGCCCGGCACCTCTACTAGTGAGTGTGTGTGCGTGTGTGTGTGTGTGTGTGTGTGTGTGTGTGTGTGTGTGTGTGTGTGTGTGTGTGTGTGTGTGTGTGTGTGTGTGTGTGTGTGTGCGAGAGAAAGGAAGACTGAGGAGCACCACAGTTCTCTCCCTGCTAACACTAAAAGCTTTGAATGCTCTGAACAACAATCAATACTTTTGAGAATGAGACCCAGAAAGAACAGCAAACAGGTCACAGTAATCTTTCTTTCAGTTCTAGCAGCCTCTACCCCTCCCCGCTGAGATGCATCACTTTTTCCGTCCACTTTAAGTTCGGTTAATGATGGATGAGTGATTGGCAGCCAGCCGGAGAGAGTATCGAAGGAGGGACAGTGGAAACTTAGAGTATTTATATGATTCACCCCAAAGTAAGCTGAAGCAGGATCATGCAAAACTCTAACAGACCACAGTGAGAGATCTGTGTTCCTTGAAGTAAACACATTCTGAACAAGATGTCGAGTTACTTTCCAGCCATGTTTTCAGGAACAGAGCTGGGTTGAGGCTCCTTTTAGACCTTTGTATTAAAAAGAAAAAAAAGGGATTCTTTGTTCTATAAAAAGTCTAAAAATCTTTCATTTTATTTACTTAACATCTCATCTAAACTTACATTTTAAAATGTTGAAAAAAAACAACAATATTTTTCCATGGTGCCGATGCCTGTGAACGTGGTCAGATGGCTAATGGAGTTTATTATAATGGCTCCCAATGGGAAACATGCAGTGAGTCAGAAATAAGCAATCAAAACTATTCATATTTTAAATAGAGAAATAAACAATGAATATATTTATGATAGAGTCGGAAATGGCAGCAATTAATTTGAATATGAATAGTTTTGTGTTTGAGTCGTGTGCCCACTGAGCCCTTAAATCTTAACAATGTGTAAAATTAGATGATAAATTGTAAGTAAGAGTATATAGTCGGAAGAGTTTTATATGCAGCTTAATTAATCCATTGTGAAAACTCTAAATAGAAGAAACATTTTAAGAATCAACCTATCTGAGGCACATAACTTGAAAAGCGATACATCTGCACCATTTTGTGGCAGATCCTCCCTCCACTTTGTCGAGCACAAGTCCATCCATGTTGTCCACCTGCACTACGTGCCACCTCCATGTCACACAGACACTCTGCCGACGCGGCTCAAAGCCCGAATCGAATTCAGCCCTCGGGGTCTCCGGCTCCCCGCACCCACCTCCAAAACTCTTGTCTCGTTAAACATTAATGGCCAATATGAAACTGGATTCCTCTTGGTCCGAATGGAAGATAGCTGCACCGGCAGGGCAATATGATAGCACAATCAGACGGAGACAGCTCCTGGGCCCTGACAGCGGCTGCAGCTGGCTGGCTACACCGCTGGAGCTGCACAGACAGACGCCTGGAACTAAAATGAAGGACAGAGGTGGTGGGGAGAGAGGGAAAGTGGAGGTGAGGTGGGGGGGAGCTGAGGCTTGTGTGATTGACAGTGTGTGGGTGTGTGGCAGTGCTGGTGGGGTAGAGATAAGGCCTGAGGGAGAGGGAGATGGAGCAAGATGTGGGATAAAGAGTGGAACGTCAGTGAGAAAATAGGCGGAAAAGAAAAGAAAAAACGCAAGGAAAAAGAAGCTAAGACAGAACAACTGGGTTTGTATGAGCGAGAGTGAGGGAGATCAGGCATCCACCCACCTATTTTAGGGCTTTTGAGGAGGTAATGGAGAGTCACGGCACTCAAGAACAGTCAGTGGAAAAGTCAAACGCGTTCGCCTGCCTCTTGCTATTAACGCTAAGTCGGAGTGGTTCCCGATACGGCCATGGATCAATGAGCTGCAACACCTTATCTGATGTAATTTTTATGAGGAGTCTGTCTTGAAATCCCCTCATTGGGAGAGGAGAATTGAGGAGGGAGGGGGGGTCTCAACCCTGCAAGGACATTAATGGGAAGTTGATGTGCTTGTTAGCAAATAAAAACTGGCACTGGCAAGCTGTCAGTTAGAGCCGCTGTGATGTACTTGTGTTGTTGTCAACCAACACGGAACGCCGGCTCTTGTTGAACGTATCCCTAATGCCTGGGAGTGGAGCGCAGAGCTTGTCAAGCATGTCTTTCTTTCCTACTGCTTTCTCTCTCAATATCTGCTTTCTCCCCCCCTCCCTTCCATCCTCACCCCCCCTGTCCCTCGCCCCCCCCCTCCACTTCACCCACCTCCTTCCTTCCTTCTACTCAGCACATGACCTGCTCTAAAAACAGATGGTGGAGAGGAGTTTAGGGAGAAATAAGTTACAAGGACGTTGTTTGTGAATTTCAGAGCTGAGGGAGAGAGAGACAGAGAGATACAGAGAGACAGAGAGAGAGAGAGAGAGAGAGAGAGAGAGAGAGAGAGAGAGAGAGAGAGAAATGTGCCAGGGGGGACCTTACATCACTTGAGGAGACGAGGGAGGAGAGGAAAGGAGGGAGAGGGAGGGTGGATGGATGCTCCCACAACACAAAACATCTGTTAGCGCGCCGTCTTCGAGCATCGAGTCTCAGGTGCATCGACGAACAGAATCCACGTTTCCCACCAGTAAAAACACTTATTTTGTTTGGCCACTTCGACACAACACCACATGTCTTTTCCTTCATGTTGGTTCTGGTGATAAACGAGTCTGAACGTTTTGTGTTTGATATGCTTCAATATGTCACATTTGGAGCTGAGTAATATTGTGAGATTTTTCGAAAAAATACATCATGACTGCCTTTTCCAAATGTGAGCTGTTTGAAATTCTCAAGCACCATTATTTTCAAAGCAAATTGCCTCCATACTATTAGAGCTACTTGAGTTTGTAAAATTTGACGTTTGACTGCGCAACAACACTCGCAAAGTATCGCCACTAAAAGTTGCTGTCGACAAACGCATTTACTTTTACACACACAAAATATTTCATCTGCTATTACATAAATTAGAACCTGAATGCATAAAGTTCAATAGAAAACAATGTCCTGGATCTGCCCTCACATTTTGATGTGCTTCAAAATATTACGATATCTTATATTACGATATCATGTATTACTGCATGTGCATGTCTACTGCACCAGTCCACTAATATCAGCATGTCTGTAAAAACGTTTTTTGTGATATCATGCTAATTAACATAGAACCTAGTGAAAATGTTAACTGGGGCAGGAGATAGCGGAGCTATCTTTGTCCAGGCAAAGAAACACAAAACCAAAAAAATAAGAGCTGCAACACAAAAGGACGTGATTATTAATGAATACAGTCTGGACCGGGGCAGAGATGCACAAACACAGGGAGAGAAAACACACAGGTTTTTGGCATCCCGACTGAACCTCCAGAAAATATAACCTCCGTGAAGCTCACAAAGCTGTTAGATTGTTGCTCATGTTTCTTTCAGGGTCAAAACTTGAGCAAAACCTGGTCTCAAAGCTTCTGCCTCCATGTGAAAAGAGCTGTGAGAAAACTTGAACTGTGACAAGCCGTGTTAACCCGTCCGTCTGATGTGATACATCCCTCGTCCTCACCTCTCCTCCCATCTCATCTGTCAGTCACGCACCTCGCCCCCCCTCCCCGCCCCTCCCCCCGCTCATGATGCAATCACCTGATATCAAATGGACCCTAACCTGATTTATCATTTCTGACTTATCAATCGAATTTTATAAAGGCAAAGTAAGGTCACCCCTCCTTATCTGTGCTTACCTCATCTCTCCGGACTCTGGAGCACCGTTTTTGTTCAGTGTCCTCAGTTGACTTCACTCTTTGAGATGTTGAAAAAATGGCTTGAGGCATGTGTAAACTCCTGTTCCTCATAAGAGTGTAGAGCAGATCTGTGACAAGGAGGAAAATTGTTCCTCATAAATGGAAGAGTTCAGCTAACAGCTGGACTCCTCTCTGCAGGATTCCTATAGTTAGAAGAGTAAAAGAAGACCACCACCCCAGTCTGCTGCCGAGAGCCCCTGCAGCATCCCAAGCTTCAAGTTTGAAGTATCCTGTTGAAATCAAACCAGAAAATATAATTTCCATTCTTCATTTTCAACTTTAAAAGGTGAAAATCGAGCATTGACAAAGGCTATCTAAGTCTAAGTCATGAGCTGTTTGGTAAACACAATCAAAAGTCTTTTCTGTGTGGTGAAGCCTTCAAAAATCTCTTTCAAGTTCAACATTCAAGTATAACAATGGGCAAAGAAGATATTCAAGAGCTGGAAAAAAAAGGACCAGTTGTATATCTGAGCAAATGTTAGAAAAAGGTTGGATATTGTATACAAAATATTGGGAAATTAAAAAAAACGTTTCCACGTTTGAGAAACCGTTGAAAAAATGAACAGGTTGCTCCCGGGGCCTCACATTGTAATGTGTCTAAGGACTGAGCCTTTGGGTGCTCCCACAGATCCAAACCATGCGACGGCTGACTGGAGACTCTCCATTGCCCATAGATGTGTAGAAGTGAACAATCTGTGTGTGTGTGTGTGTGTGTGTGTGTGTGTGTGTGTGTGTGTGTGTGTGTGTGTGTGTGTGTGTGTGTGTGTGTGTGTGTGTGTGTGTGTGCCCAGCCATGGATTGGCGACCTGTCCAGGTTGCATTTCTTGCCTCTCGCCCCATGAATTCTGGGAGAGGCTCCAGCAGAGGCCAGCAACACTGATGGTCATAAAGAGGATTTGGAAAATTAAATAATGAATGAATGAATGAATGAGAAGACAAATGTGACCAGAGTCCAGATGCTGAAAATGCCTGTGACAAGACCCCAGAAAGCACTGTAGATAACAAGAGACGCAAACACAGAATGAAAGAATAGCTCATGGACATTAACTGTAACGGGAAAGGACTGAAACATCAGGCAAAAAAAAGAGATCTTCAGACAAGGTTTGATCCAACAGAAGCATTTGCATTAATAAGCAGAGTCTAAGAATTTCTTTGTATACATCAGTTTGAAATGTCCCACTTGTGAAGTTACGATGAACAAGGAAGGATGTACAGAAGATCAGAGTTTAGCATATTAGCATGCTAATCTACATGAGCTAGGGCTGATGGGACTGCTTTGCTTGGACATGCACATGTTCATAATCAAAGTTGTGACTGAATAAAAGCTCCTGGACTCAAACGTAATGATGAAGCTAATCAGACTTTGATTTTAGCTCCTACTTCTCTCATTTGATATCAAAGCGTGCATCATCCTTCTTATACTGTAAAAGCGTGGATGCAGCCCGGTCGCTCGCTGAATCAGTTTCAGCGCTGAAGTTTCCAGTCAGACGCAGCTCTGACGGGGCAGAGTTCAGCTCAGCCACGCAGCTCATTAGCAGGAGTGCAAGTCCGCCTTCACAGAGCTCCCATCCACATAAAGCAACCAGAAAGAAAGAAAACAAAGTTGTACTTTTAATCAGAGCCTCCGAGCAGTGATCACTCGTACAGTATGTTTCATTAAGACACGGTAATTGGGTTAACACTCTTTATTGATTCGGCGGTGAAACTTAAGAGGTTGCTGGAAGTTTGCAGGGCTGGCCAAGTATACGATTGTACTCTTGCGTAACTCTATTCTTATAGATTCAAATCAAAGACGGTTTCCAAGGCGCGGTGCAAATTATTACAAGTGTTCTCTGCTGTTGTGCTGCGCAAATGACAGCCTATCTTTGCCAAATTAATTTAAAATCATCCTGATGACATTATTATACAGCACCCCCCGACTCTGGCTGCCATCCGCACAGCGTGCATCACATATGTTTCGTAATGCTTTAGTCGTTTGCACAAACCGAGACACAAGATGCATTATGAATCAAAAGCCGTATGTTGAAAGATAAGGGGTGAGAGTCTCAGCCATCACACTCAAGAGGATGTTTTTCATGGCTAATGAGAAAGCATTACACAAACTGGTAGAACAGTGCTCAGCACTCCAAATTGCATGTTGAGAGGCTGTCCTGTTGCCGGGTCCTAATTAGTACAAATGCAGCACATATTTAAAAGGGAAGAGGCTTGTGTTCCTTCTGCACGCTGCGTGTTTTATTAATACCAAAATCACATGTGTCTCCAGATCCCGTCTGAAGCATGCTGGCAGCACATGCACGTAGCCCCTGTATTGTCTTTATGATTTATTTAGGCGTATTGTTCATGGATAATGTTGTTAGGAAGGTAGGTATTAGGACTCATTTTAGATGTGTGGTGCAGCCGAACTGCCCGAGTTATTTAAAGAAACCTCTTGTAAATAATGCAAGAAATTCAGCAACACAAACACCATTAGAGAAACGGCACAAAAATCTGATTCCAACTTCGCCAACACACAAAAAAGACCCGCCGCCTTCCCTCCCTGTGTTTCTCAGTTTGCGTGAGAGTGTGAACAGCTCGCAGATGTACGAATGTGTCACTTTGTGCTTTTCGCCGCTTTTCTCCCCCATGACAGAGAGTGAGCAGGAGGGAGGGGGAGTGACAGAGACAGAGAGGGATTTAAAGAGACTTTCTGTTTAATACAGTGATCTAACCTGTCCAGGGGCCCCCCCACGTACCTTTACATCTGCTCTCTGTGCTGACAGAGTCTTTGAGCAATCGCTCTTAAGCATTTACTTTCTGACAGTCAAAACGCACATTCGGGCTGGGTCTCGCATCCGCAGCAGGAATGAAATATGCCTCACCGGCTGCGGGAATCGGGCCATGCTGACGAGGGGGGCGACTGATCGTCTCTTCGGGGCTGCCGTTATGGATGGTTGTCTCACAGGCGTGGGGCACAATGGCTGCTGTGATGGAGGGGCTTCCTCAGCGAGCCGGAGGAGGAACACAGAGGTGACTTATTACGGACGTTATGGCCTTTGGAGTGAAGAGGGTAAAGTGTCTGCTATCGAGCAAAGTCGACCTGTGGAATCTGGTTGAAAATTTGTGCCGAAGCTGTACAGCGACTGTCACCATCTGTGCATTTTTACGTACGTGCGTGTCGTTCTCCTCATGTTCAGGTGGACTCACTGCAGTTGCCTGCCAGTCCAAAAACTTTGGCCCCAGACAGGAGTGAAAGATTGAGTGGTTTATGTTGGGTGTGTGTGTGTGTTCTATGATGTATGGGCAATGTGTCTAAGGAGCCTTTTCCCTACGTGTGCTGCTGTAAAAGTATTGTGTATAAACCAAGTATTTTGACAGTGGGATAAATATGAGGGCATTAACATAAAGGTTGACTGGTCGGATTGTCGTGTTTGTGTTTTGAGAAGACAGGCTAATTCTTGCTTTTTGAGCATGATTACTGCACATGTTGACTGTTGATGTTGCAGATGTTGCTCAGTGTAAGACGTATGATGTGTCCCTCTATTGTCAGTTTGGTGATGTCAGCACAACTGGTCGACATGACTACAGCTTTGATGACGGCTAACTTGAGAAGAAAAAATCAGAAGTAAATGCCCTAGTAAATTTGTCGCTTGTATTTGTTGCTTGTTGTTTACTTGTATAAAAAATGTGTGTTAATGTACGTGTAACAATGTTGTTTCTGAGGTGTATAGTCTATTTTTTGAACATGTTTTAGTACAATGAATTGGGATAACTCACCAGTATAGGATATCATTACTGCATCATAGTAGCAATAAGAACAATATTGTCTCAATCCCTGAGGTACAGTTAATGTTATGGAGCTGTGACTTGGTGACTTATCCACATTTGAGGTCAACTGTCCAGAGTCTCTGTGTTCTGGTGAGTGCAAAAGCAGAAACCAAATCATACAGATTAAATACGGTGTGCAACAGGTGGGAGGAATCTGTACTGGGCCAAATGAAATTGGCCCAGTGTTGTGTGTTGTCTGTGAACCAGACCACACCAACATTCAACCACTTGTATCTGTGCTGCTTTCAACTGAATTTAATAGGATTATCAAATTATATCTATATAATTTGTTTAGGGTTTGCAGGATCGAAAGCTCTTCCTCATGTCTGGGTTCAAACTAATTGGGTCGAGTGGCATTACATTAAGTCTAAGTGTTATTGTGATCACTTTCAAACTCAGTCTTGGAGTCCCCTCCATCATGCACTTAATCAGACTTCACTTTATCACAGTTCACTTAATGAACTGCCATAGGTAAAGGATGATGAGGATACCCGTATCACAGCATCTGGCTGCTCTCACAACGCCCTCTAAATTGCATGGAATTGAACTCGAGCAAGGCAGCCCGCAGTAAGCCGACGGTTGGTCACACATCTTTATTTGTCCTCGGCTGGCTGTCAGTAATCTGTCAAACCCTCACAAAGCAGTGGGAACAGCAGTCAATGCTTAGAAATAATATAGAAATGTATAAATCATGAGTTAATAGGGGTAAGGATCTTAAAAAGGTGTACACTTCTTCTTAGTCTTTTTCAAGATTCAGTTCAATTATGTTGTCATGTGACTGTAATTAGGCTCTGAGGGACATTTTACGTGTTTCTGTGTTTATCTTTGAGGGATCATAGCTATTATTTTATCAGTAACTATGATTAAACATTGATGGTGACTGCCTCAGGAGAAGGCATGGGAAGTTTGTCACATGAAAAATGATACGAACTGTTCAATGTGTGTGTGCGATTGCATGCATATGTTTTTCCCACATTTGCATATGCATCACTGGTGCATCTTGACCTGGATCATCCTGACCTGCTGCTCTCAAGAGCTACCAGCGTGTGTGTGTGTCTGTGCAGCTGCATCTAAGTGTATGCATTTGTGTGAAGAAACCCGGAGTGAGCGATTGACCAGACAACAACCTCCCAGCTTCGCCTCTCTCTGACATTTAGCAGAACTGCGCTTGACTTCTGCTTCTTCTCCGACCCTGGTGGCCACACAGCAGAAAGGAGCAAGAGGAGGTTGATCTCATTTAATGTTTACATAATTCCACTGTGTTTGACTTGGAGCGTAACTTTGGGGCTGAATGGATGTTGTTGTGCACCATATGGGTGGCGTGTTGGTCTTTGAGTGTCAACAGTCAGCCCAAAATGCCCTAACATGTCAATTTGCTTTATTTGCATATGGCAGCTCAAAAACACTTGACTGACAATGTCACCTCCATTAATCAGCATGTTATTCAAATGTGATGAGTAATTCTTACATTTCATGGTGCTGGTGTAAACTGGCATTCTTTTTTTTTACTCTAGCATTTAATAAGCTGCAAGTATTGACACTAACTTCCCTTCAAACCGCCTCCTGACGACATTCTAGCATCCTTCACACCCCACCAGCTGTGATTGTTATATCTCTCTAACATAATCACTGCGACAGAGCCCACACACCCGAGTGAGTCTGTCCTGCATTGTGCTATTGTGAGCGGCTTGATTGGCACTATTGTCCTCCACAGCCTAGGTGTGCATTTCCAGCCGGAGCCGGTAAACCTCCAGGAAACACGTGAGCTATAATATTTAGCATGTCCATTAGCGGCTCCAGGGTTTGTAGTCTCTGTGTGCAGCTCAAACTTTACTGTCCATGACAACCTTCTTGCTCCTTTCCTGCCACTGGCTTTCATGGCTCTAATGCTTCGAGCTGGAGTTAACATCTCCGCATTTCTGCAGCACATGTTGAATAATACTTCACACGTCGTGTAATCTTCACAGGCTGTGTGAATGAGTTCCGATCAACAGAGGCAAAATGACTGCTGACTGTGTTTTGACCTTTCTCCCTCTTTTGTGTAGAGTTGCTGATAATTATCCACGAGCTAAATGTTTTGCTCAAACGTCTTCGCCGTGTCTTCGCATCCAGTGGTCGCAGCTGGTTTGAAAATCTTCACAAAGGCATCGGTGCAGATTTATAGCCTGATGTCTAACAGCTGCCCACACGTTCATGAAAGAAAGTCTTCAGATGTGAAGACTGTAAATAAGATTCAGCAGCTTGTGATTGGTGTAATGGTTCCAGTGGATGTGAAGTCTCTGGGTCTCAGCTCAGAGGAAGGCATTCACAGCTTTGCCTCTTTGATTAAAATGGAATTTTTTCTGCAGCAAAGTCGCCTCATTTGAACCTCACCTCAAAACCTTCTGCTTAGTTTTGCTCATCATGATGTACAGAGTACCTGTCAAAGCCCATTAATGGCAACATCACATAGCCTAAGTGTTAGTGCGCAGCTATAACTAGTCAATGTCTGAGCTGATGTGACTGATCTGAGTCACAGTTGGAGATTTTATTTGAAAGATTTTATTAAAGGTAATCGCTCATTCATCAGTACTGATTCAAGCTTTCATGGGTTATCCATCTTGTAAGTTTGATTTCGCTGTTCATGGAGCACTTTGAGCCATAAGAAAATGTCAAGTATATTATACATATATATTGTATTTCTCAAGTCTTTTGTCCCTGCAGCCACAACCACAGGTCACAATGGAAGTTTAATGTTTGTCTCTGTACCAAATTGTTTATTCAACATAACAAATGCAATAGGTTCACAAGTCCTGTTTGATTATTATTGCCCTGCATGTGACTCTGAGTGTTGGTAAATACACATGCTGCACATTCATTGGTCTCTCCACTAACCATAATCTCCACACAAGAGATGAAACCTACCTATAGAACTTGAGGATTTGAGCTCCTTACAATGTGCCAGAATTTCCAAAATGAGCATCACATATACCATTGTTCATGTTGTGTGTTTATTTACTCAATATATTCCATTTTCTGAACCTGTTTCGCTAATTAATACAATGGTTTGTGTTTTCCTGCTGTGCCTCTGAGTATGTTTGTTCTTTATGCAGTGGATAAAGACTTTGCATTAAATTTGTATAAACGATGCAGACGAGGAGAAAAAACAATGGACTTTCCATCTATGAAAAGCTGTCTCATTTCAGTGGTAGTTCAGAGTGAGAAAACAGCCACATACCTCTGGAACCGAAAAGTTGCAAAACATTTGTGTGACTACAACTTGTCTCAATGCTAATATGATGTGATGTGCATGCCCAGGAAGTCATGGTGGATGCAGGAAAAAATCCAGCGCTCCCCAAAAGCTGATCTGAATTTTGAAGTGGTCAAGCAAACAAGAACTATGACATAGTTGACACACCTTAATGGTCAGTGAGTGATTTGACTTGTCGCATGTCAAATACATGCATTCATGTCAGCTGGTGACTCCTGGTGCTCCTTGGTCCATTAAATGGTGTGTGTGCCCTGCAGCAGACTGGTGACCTGTCCCGGTTATGTTCCCTTCCTTTGCCCTAAATGTGTTGGCACCAGCAGGTCTTTTGGTAGTGTTTCGTTAAAACATGGATAAGATAATAGAAGGGAAAATGAAAGTTTGTTGCCCTAATAAAGGCTAAGAAGGCTGCCCTGAATCTAAAAAAGAGACATGTCTGTAGGAAAAGACCGGTTAAACACACAGCTTAAGCATAATGTGTGTGTCTGGCTATATTTGAATTCTTGCCGCTGCTTCATATCAACATTCATGAAAGCCAACACAACAAAAATCCTGGATTATTCAGTTAGAATGTACAGTAATGCATATAAAAGACAACATAAAAGCAGATGCACTGTGGTTACTCTGCGTGTGTCCCGTATACTTTATACCATAATGGCACTGTGCATGGTCGGAGTCCCCAGTGACCGCTGCCAGAAGGAGTCCATGATGGGGGGGAAATTTATAGCTCTGCCGACAAAAGGAGAATCAATAAGCGATTATGTGGATGCGGCACAGCATGATGTTATCACCCCCAGGGCATAACACACCAGGCATTCACAAACACAATCAGCGCATACAATACACATTTAAACTCTTAAGTCGTTTTGCAGAGCAACACAAAGCAGGTGAGCAGGAGGAGAGTTGTCTCAATGAAACCACCACACAGATACGCTTGATGTGCTACAACAGTCAGAGCAAGGTAAGGGATCCCACTGTTAGTCATGGAAACTGTCTGAAAACCCCAGGACCACCAGAAAGCCCCGCAGGCCGAGCCCCAGGACTTTGCACAGTTTGCTCTAAAGGCGTTCATCATCTCCTCCCCCAAAAAAGAAGAGAAGGAGAGAGGATGAAAAAAAAAACAGAAACACAATAGAAGATTTCACTCTTTCCTCCTGGGTACTGATTTCACATTCACGTCCATTATGCATGAATGTCAATGGATGCAGTGAATCAATGCAAAACAGAATAATAAATCAAGTATTCCTGGGTTCTTCCTGCCTTGAGCGATGCAGGGGAGAGAATTGAATGCCACAGCCCGCTTGGCAAAACAAGTTATTTTGGTGGGAAGGCAGCCCTGATAGCCCTGGGTGAAGAAATGTGGATGTTCAGATGGTTTGCAGCTGTGGCATCAACAATGATGGTTTCGTACATCTGGTACAATTGTGCAATGATTTAGCCTCCAAACAGGTACGACCATTAAAAAAAGGTTATTATCTCTGTCAGAAAAAAAAAGCAACACATCATACGAACACACATGCATACCTCGATTTCCCGGCTCCCTCATTGCACTTGGATATCTCCAATAACTTGAAACGACATGGGCGCTGCCGCCTGTCTTGTTCTGAGCACACATCTGTTTCCCTGACAGGCAGGAATCACAGAATAAAGGGAGATGGAAGAGAGTGGGTGGATGAAGATGAAGGCGAAGGGGGGCACAGAGGAGGAGATGCCCAGTGGCCGACTTCAAGTATCATGAGAGTTCAACAAAGAACCACTCAGCTCACTGGCTGGACTTCAGAGAGAGGCGCCGTGTCTCTGTGCAAGTGTGTGTATCATATCCATTGTTAGGCAAGTTTTATCTTTTATAATATTTTATAATAAAATAGCTAAGGAGCCTTAGCTCCTTACCTCAATACCTCATGCCGTATTGGTTAATTGAAACACCACTGAATTCTGGGTTGTGATAGTTGTGCTGGATGTTACTTATATGCAGTTCTTTGTGGTCATTCAAAAACCACATAGGCACCTTTTTTTCAAAACGTATATCCATAATGAGCAGATCTATGTAACTGCAAGGTCTATTTGAATGATTTTAGTGTCAAGTTTTTTTTAGAAATGATGTTTTTTCTCACCTAAAAGGGTGAAACAAAGGGACATTGTTTTTTTAAAGCAGTGGGGCAAAAGTAATGTATTACTGTCGTGGCTACTGGCACCACTGGTCATTTGAGACATCTTATGGGTGTGCCTATGGATGCTGATTGGCTCCTGATGTGAGTATGTGTGTGTGTGTGTGTGTGTGTGTGTGTGTGTGTGTGTGTGTGTGTATGTGTGAGAGAGAAACACGACGGGTGGCAGGTATGAGCTGTGGACCACAAATGAGGCCACTGACTGACGGCTCGTCTTTGTGGCCGAGTTTGCCCCAATTTATCGGCCCTCCCTCCCTCCCTCAGACTTCCAGTCCCTTTTCACTTTGATGGACAATATGTCCTACTTCCCCGCAACACTCTGTTGCTGTATAATTAAATGTCAAATGACGGTTACCCATCACTCGGCATCGCAGATGCATTATTTGTGGCAAATAGAGCACTAAATCGGAGAATTCTGACTTATTTGCGGCGTCTCGACTTCTGCATTGATTGAAATATTTAGGACAATTGGATTGCTGAGAACCCTCGTTGCAAAGTTAGAAACTATTCAAACTCCAGATCGAAGGCTAAAGTTTGGCTGCGTGCATGCAGTGTCCCTGCAAAATGCTGCAGAACATCACGTTGATGGGTACGATGATGAGTTCCAATTATTAACACTGAAAGGAGTAAACACTTTTTTAATATATTTCTTTTTAATATATTTCTGTCCCTATTTATTAAGGTTTAAATTTGTCACTGTTTAGAACTAAAAGATTTCACATAGAAGAAGAAAAAAGTAAATAGTCAATATCAATATAGTTGTAATTATTTAAGTAATTCAACCATTAAATGAGTTTTCTGAAACAATTATTTTCATATATTTAAGGACAGTAGGACAAGGATGTGGAAGTTATTCATCATCACAAATAGGCAGGTAAGTAAAACAGTAAAATGAAAAGAGACACAAAAAAATGAAGAAATGCAGAGCAGGAAATTACTAAAAGTGAACAATGAAAATGATAAAACATAATTAGTTTCCAAATCATAACACATGTAACATGTGCAGGCCTGAGTGAGATGCTCTCACAAACCTGTCTGAATATTTTAGTAGCTGTTGGGGTGCAGGTGGCCCCTTTCACTGCTCTCACACCTTAACAATGCCCCGTAGCTCAGTAAGTCTTGATGACATGCTTCCCAATCACAGAACATCTGCCACTTTTGGCTCCTTCCCCTCATTTATTTCCCCGCAATGTTATCCCACTGTTCACCTTTTATTAATGCAACAAATCATAGCTTTGCTCTCCAAAGATACGCCCTGACTGAGTGCATTCATTCATTTGCAAAGATGTATTCATGGTAAAGTCTTTAATCTTCATCACAAAGTGTGACAAACAATCTGGATACAAAAAGCTAGACAGAGGCAGTTAATTCACATGTGTTAATAAACATTAAAAATTACTTACAGTGTGAAGCATCATAGTCCTGTCGAGAACAATAGAGCACGATGTGACAGCATGAAGACCTTTGAGAATTAGCTCAGCCTTCTAAAATAAGCACTTTCCCACAGTACCAGTGTTTTGAGATGCTTCCTATAGGAATATTTAGAGCACAGTAGCCTGAAAGAAAATGGACTAAATCACTAATCTTTTTTGCATACGTCACACACTATTGATCTGTCAGACAGCATCCTTGCCATTCTGGAAATAACCCTCTCCACAAAGAACCTCTTACCTTTTAAGTGTGCGGCTCCTGTTTTTAAAAAGCCTCCAATGAAAGTGCATCCTTCCAAAGTAGCTTTAAATATGTGCCCTCGCTTAATGCAAAACACGTGTCACCATCTCTGCGTGTTGTGAGCAAAGGCAATCATCCCACAGAAGTTTTACATTTTTAATGTTTTGCATCCTCCTCCCCCCCATCCCCCCACAGCCGCGCTTTTATTTCTGCACTCAAGACTGTGTTGTTGCTGCGTTGTGGCTGATGAGAAATGCTTTGAATTAGCGCGTGTCTGAATACACATCAAAACGCAACACAGCAGTAACGGT
Source organism: Karalla daura (assembly GCA_029224185.1). NCBI lineage: Eukaryota > Metazoa > Chordata > Actinopteri > Chaetodontiformes > Leiognathidae > Karalla > Karalla daura. Next base: position 5,036,616 of record CM055202.1, read on the forward strand.
TGCCACAGTCTTATTTTCTAATTTTACATCTGGCCAAGATGAGGTTTTTTAAACAAATAAAAAAAAATAGTTGGATGGCTCATGTCTGCTATTTGGATGGAGTCGTACCAGGAGGACGCTGCGAAATGTTTTCCTGTCTGCTTCAAGTGCATCCTTTCTCTCACTGTGGAGGCTCTGTCAAGTTGCAGTGTGGTTTTTCCTGATGTCCTCTGATCCATCAAAAAGCAGCCCCCAAAAATCTTCAACTTTGCTCTCAACTCCCTGCTGAGAGTTTGTGCAACGCTCTGCATTATCCATGTCCCCCCTTCATGTCAGAGTAAACCACTGACATCACTCCTCGCTTCTTCAATAAAGCAAAACCTCCAGTGCAGGAAGTCATGCATGCTAAGCACTAATGTGAGGGTGGTTGGCATCCAAAACTGTTGCACTTAGGGATGGGAATTGGGAAATGGTTCTTTTGGTTCTTGTTCCAGAACCGGCTCCCACTGGATTGATTCCTCTGAACTGTTTTCATGCCTGCTTACGATTCCGCTGATCAGTTTTGCTGTGCTGCAAATGCGTAGTGATGTCACATGCAGGCTGCTGTGCTCTGTTTTCAGGATCTTCAGTTCAGGGGGGAAAATATGAAAGAGAGTTTAAAGGATTGTGGAATAGAATAGAAAAAAAAAATATACCTTGACTCATCTCACACTGGGGACATTTCTGTGGGATGTTATGTGTTTATCAGCTCTGTGATGCTATTTACGGACTTTATGATCAGCATTTGGAAATCATGACACACTGAAATATCATTAGGCACGATGGTGGTAATGAACATTTTCTGATTCACAGTGATGCACTATACATTATAATTTTCCTCTCCTTAATACATTTCAGGAATGAAGGGAGCTTTTTAGATTGAGGCTCTACATTTTGTTTTGGTTTTGTAGCTGTTTAGTAGGGAAAGGATTGAGGATCTCTGAGGACCAGGTTCATTTGCTTGTGTTTTGCAGCAACTGGACATTTTACATATATATTTATTCTCACACTTCGTTACCTGCAAGCTTCAGTTATAGTCAATGGAGTTTTCCTTATTTTTCCAGTTTACAGCATCTTCTCTAAACACACAAGCTGGAGTTTAATGAAGTGAAAGAAATGCCATGCGTTCCGTGTCTAATTGAAAGTAAGCAGATGGTTGCAGGTCTTTCATAAATAGAAATCAACATCAGGTTGCTGAGACGTTCTGCAGAAAACCTCCGACAGGGCCATGAAAAGAAATGTGAACAAATCTCAGTTCCATTAGATCAGACGCAGGCGGGCCCACACCCCAGGGGGGGGACCTCCTAATCAATACTAAAACAGTGAGAACAAGTCCAGGTCAAGACACAGGAGAGCGATAATGAGAGTGGAGACAAAGAGGTAGCGGGAGAGAAAGTGAAGATGAGGAGGGGCAGGCAGGTGAAAGTGGGAGAGAGGGAAGACAGTAAGCGAGAGAGAAAGATTACAGATAGAAGATGGGCTGCAATGCTAAAAATGCAAGCGTTTGGCAGGGGCTCTGCCTCTGAGCAGCACGGCTGAAGATTCAGTATCTGGCACTTAAATTGCTTTAAACAGCTTCAAACAAGTGTTCATTTTGCCGGGGACGTGTGACACAATCAGAGCTGCAGCCCGGTGTGAAAGACTGCAGTGAGGAACTGAAGCGACAGACATGGGGCCGTGACATTTAGACTCCCAGCGTCTCCTGTGAAAATTGGGAGCTTTTTCTCACACCCTGAATCCTGATGAGCACAAAATCTGATTCGGTCCCACAGTAATTAAATACATATTTGAAAAGCTGGATGACAAATGATCACGCGGCTCTCTAAGAACATGTGGACAGTGATACAGGCAGTCTGAGGTTAAGCTCCAGTGAACACCTTTCTTCCCCCCCCGGAAGCCTTCGCAAGTTTGGCCTTTGATCGTTATTTGCTCTTATATCTAAGCCTCGCTGCTGTGGCAAGGTGGCTCTTGGAGCGGTACACAGCTTATTAGATTTTGCAGGAGGAAGCAGTCTGCTCCTCCTGAAAAATGAGGATTAAATCGTCCTGCAGGAAAGGCTGAATTGCCCCTCAATTGATGCGGCTACAGAGCCGGGAGTACACGGCGTGCCAGGCACAATGCACACGGTATCACTATGGATGGGTCCCTTATGGGCGAGCTAATGTAGCTTCTTATCAACACTTGATCCAAATTGCATCATGTTCTTTTAATGAGTTTGCGATTCGGCTTGGGGGTGTGTTTCTCCGAGATTGGAAAAATAAGTCTCACAGCGTGTACAGTGGGATGTACAGATAGCGTATGAACTCTGTGACCAAAGCACGCTATAGACTCTATACTGGCTGTTTTCCACTCTCAAAGGCAAATGCATGTTTGCATCGTGTTTCCGTCATCGTTGACAGAAGTTGCCTGATGCTCATTGTGCCTCGGCTCCTCTGCAACGTGCATTTACCCACCACGCCCTTCTCTGCAGAGGGGTTCACTGTACATATCCAGACACTAAGAAAGGCATTTTAGACAGGCAAGATGATGCGTTGGAAGACGTGTAAAGGAAGTCATCTGTATGAAAACAGAGAAACGATCTAGAAACAGCAGGGACGGTCTGCGACCCCGCCTATCACCAGCTGAGCCTCGGAGTACTTATGTGCACAAAGCACATTGCATCTTCTTAGCATATTTCATTTTCTGTTGTTTGAAATACAGTGTTTGAAAAGAGGACAGAAATAGAAGACCCATCACATTGTACATGCATGTGTACTGCAATGCTTTCTGACTGAGTTGAGTAATAGGAGAGGTGAGGGTGTCTGGAGAGCGAGGCATTCTGCTCATTATCAAGTTCATCATTTTAGTGCTTATTACTACAGCTCATGTGTGGACCAAACACAATTGGAATCACATGACTGGTAAAAGCTGTGTAAGCAGGCCACAGCTGTGAAGTATACCCCACCTTCAGTATGATGCCCACACCAAGCCTCAGTGGAAAATCGGTTTCGGGAGACTTTAACGACTCTCCGTGACAGCCCGGAACCACCCATGGCCATTGCTAACAACTTCAAAGAGATTAAAGACCTGGACCTCCTCACCAGTCAAGTCAGAACTGAAGGAGTCTCTTGGATGGGGGTGAAACATCTTGAAGAATATCCAAAAAAAAGTCCAGCTCCTTGGACAAGAAAGTCTCATACAAACATTTATATGCATGTTTGCAGAAATGTTCATAGACACACGAATACTGAATTGAAAAGAAAAAAAAAATCAAAACCTGTCCAGACATTTTTAACACCCACTAAGTACATCATCTACCCTCATTTAGCCCCTTTAGAGAGACACATGCTTGGACAATTAAGCCGTGCCAGTAGTGGGCTATTCACTCTTCTGGAGGATTTGTGCCTGAAGCTTTTTGGCAACACTTTGGATCAGAGATAAAGAATTGGCGCAGATCAGTAAACACTAAAACTGAGCAAACAGATTTAGGATTCAATGCGTTAACACCATGTTCTGAGCTCAACTTCAAAAGGTCTCTGTGCTTATGAATTTGTTCACATTGTGCATTTGCATGCATGCATGCGCTTGCCTGTGGCTGTGCACGCATGAATCCAGGCCATTTGTTTATACATATTTATTTGTGTACTAAAATATGTTGGAACATTATCATTCTGCAACACCTTTTCATCCCATTTGACAGAAGTAGCTAAATGGACCCCAGAGCATTAAATGCAACGCAATGCATGCAAATGACAATGAATAAGCTAAAAATAACTCAAACATGCACCGTCCATTAAATATACCAGCTGCAAATTAACAAAGAATTCACAATATGTTTATCTGAGAAAAAAGACAAGAGATGTCACGTAATTCTACTTGTGAGGCACCTACTCAACAAGACACCAAAAGCCATATGTTCACAGTTGCTAAGCCATACCTGCCAAATGTTATTTCTAAAAATAAGAACGGCCCTGCAATGCCAGAGCACTCACATACACACACACACACACCTACACAGACGAGCACAAACCGCCTTCAAACTTTCTCTGCAAAGTCCTCTCACAGTCCTGGCTCAGTATAATGGCTCCCGTCTCGGGATAAACTTCCCCCAACACAGCAGATGGCAGTGATTTACATCTAAAACAACAGCCTTATCTGCTGCTCGTGGCTGCTGCCGGAGAATCGACGGGTTCAAATAGCATCATTTCCCCCCCACACACACTCTCCAGCCATGCCCTGAAGGGAGAACACACACACATCTGTTATTGACCTGCAGGCTGGCTAATGAGGAGCAGGCGCTGGACATGTATCTCCACACTGCAGTAAGAGTGTGTGTGTGTATGTGTGTGTGTGTGTGTCTACATGCATGAAAGCTGTTGTCTAGAGGAAGAGTGAGACGCTGCACCTCTGCTCCGTCTTACAGTGAACAGGTGATTAGGCTACAAGAGAAACTTCCTCACATATGGCAGGGTTGAAGTCACACACGGGATGTCAGAAGCAGCATTAACTGTATTAATCATTGCGTCTGGCTCTAGTTTTTGTCTGCATAGTTTAGAATAGAATATGTATGTATTCATCCCACAATGAGGTCACTTTCATAGTGGCACTTGATGAGACTAAAATGATGAAAAATATGTTTGATTCCATTTTGTTGTTGCTGTTTGTTAGTCAGTTGAATTAGGGTTGATAGATATATGCATATCTATATGTTTTCTTGAAAGAGATCCATTCAGATGTCCAAATTTTACAGTGCCTTTGCTTAAAAGGACCACCCACGGCAAGGCGAATAGCAGACAGCCGTCTAACTGCTCCTTCAGCCACTTCGCACCCCAGCCTGACCGACCCAGCCCTTAGAGCCAATCCTTATCCCAAAGTCACGGATCCGATTTGCCGACTTCCCTTGCCAGCCTTGTTCTAAGATGCCAGAGGCTATTCACCTTGGAGACCTGCTGCGGATATGGGTATGGCATGGCATGAGATTTACACCTTCTGGATTGTCACCCTTCGGATTTGCTGTTCATATGGAACCCTGCTCTTCTTCCGCCTTCAAAGTTCTCGTTTGAGTATTGTGAATGTGAGAGCGTATGGCGTGTTGGTGGTGGACTGACACCACAGGGTACATGGCGGCTAAGATAGTGGATGGAAAACTTAACCAATGTGCAATGCACTTCAAATTTACTCAGTGTGAATATGAACTGACTCTCCACTATTCTCTCAGGAAAGAAAAGTCCAGGTAGATACATTCTCCACAATAAACAATGAACAACAAAAAGAAATGAACTTAAGCCCAAATCTGGTATAAGGGTAAATAATCCGCTTTCACCCTGGAGGATTTCAGGCGAAGTTTATACGGTGCAAAATAACTGCAACTACAACTTGTGATTATTCAATACAAGACAATTACAAGAAGTAAACAAGGTATGTGTCTGTGAAGGAGCCGAGAGCATGATGAGGTGAGTAAAACAGAGACAGGGCGAGGAGAACAAACAAAACTTTGTTTACTGCTTGTTTCATCTCTTTAAAGAACTCTGGAGACAGGTGCTCGACTGCTCTGAGTTCTCCTCTCCATCTCCGCCTGTCTCCTCTCCATCCACTCATTACATCCACTGGAACAACAGAGCTGAGACACAAGAGACAGACTCTCAGTGAGTCCCAGTCTGGGGAGATCGCACCTTAAAAATCTCACAATATATTGTGTGTTTTTGGTTTTCACATCATCGTAGCTCTCCAGATGTGCTTGACATGCGCAAAGAGACTTAAAATCAGCGTTTGTTTCCTTGCCTTTCATCATAAATGCATTTGGGCCTAAATAAAGGTTAATGACAACAGCTGTGTGATTGGGTATAACAGGATTTAAATGAGTGATTACAAAGGAAGTCAGTCACAACAGACGGTTGTACTCCTGTTGTGACGGGTGAGTGCTCAGCTCAGTTAAAGCTCCCTGCCGTTGTTCTCACACTGTTGTTGCGGATTGTAGCGGATTTGTGTATATATATATATATATAAATGTATTTTGGTATACATGTTGTTATGGCTCCCATGCTCCCCATCAACCGGCAGCCTTTGTACATCTAATCTATGGCAGGAACGTTGATGAAACTTAAAATGCGACATCAGAGAGAAAATGTCTTTTTAACTTTAGCTTAATATCTGCGGTTCTGCATGACACATTATTATTATTATTTCTGCATCGCAGTCGGAGTATGATGTGAAATGCATTAAGCCGTCTCACGTGGAGCGGAGACGGCGGTGCCACCGTGTGACTCCTTCCCACGGAAAAAAGGAGCCGAGCGTGTTGGATTTTCACGAGCTGGATGGGAACTCTGTGCCCTCTCGTTCTCATTCCCACAGCGTCGCCTGTCACACCGACACTTCTGCTCGCCTCTCGGGTGTTCCACAGACGCTCGAGGTATCCTTTAGTGCCTGTGCGAGACGCACTAAGCTTTCAGCGCAGCTCCAGTGTCAAACCAGCCGTGGAAATTTCATACATCGAGAGCAACTGCTGCGGCTGTCCAACATGTCCTCACTCCGGCAACGTGCATTTCCTCCCCCCCGTCGAAACACCCGGCTGACCTAGATCTGAATGTTTAGGTTATAAAAAAGAAAAAAAAAAAAAAACATCATTCACTTTGTGTTTCACTCTCACTTTCATGTCTACGTCTCTTGGTGTTTGTTTGACCTCTGCCTCCCTCCATTTACACACTTTTTATTGCATCACCTTGGATGGGCTTACGTCCCAGTGCGTCTCCTGACCGAACCAGGGGTGTGTTCCTTTGTTGGAGCGAGCCGATGCATCTGTGCTTAGACGCCTTGGGAATGAGAACAGAATCATGGTCAAACCACACTTTGAAGTGGATTTGCTTCAAAGTTTTTCTTGTTTAATTAGCGACCAACTGCTAGTATCCAAGTATCTCCACTCCCACAGAAAGAGATTTTCTCACACGTTGCCACATTTTGGTTTCCTGAACTCATAATAACCCAGATGACACATTCACACCACAAATATATCGATTGAAACCTAAAAAGTCAGCCGATATAATAAAAAAAAAAACCTAAACTTTCTTTAAGATGTCACTTCATTAAGATATCATCTCAAGACTCACATGAGCATATATGAACAAACCACTTTGCAAATCAGGGCTGAAAGCAGAAAGGAGAGGAGAAGTTGCATATTCCCCATTGTGGAACAAATATAGGCACATTAATTTATTCTTCTATTCTGAAATGTCCTCTAATGGTCATAAACCTCAGGCAGAGCCAGGCTCAGAGAGGGTGGTCGTCTGAGGACTACTGGTTGGGTTGGGCTGGGTTGAAATAGATGTGTATCGCCAGCCTAAAACAGCCTAATCGCATGTCTGCCTAACATATTTTTTTGGCCAAATTGAAATATTGGCCTAACTCTACCCTCCTAAGACTGCTGCATCTATCACGGCATAATTTCTGTGCTCTCAGCCAATCACAATGCTTGTCACATTCCCAAATAGTAAGAGGAAAAAAATGCCCAAGTGAAGTTGATTTTCTGCAAGCTTTGATTCTTACTTTTTGTTGTGCAATTCTTATTATGTCTTTTGCTTGTTGCAAACGTGTCCATAAATCTGGTGGAAACTACCACTAACATTTAAATAAATTAAACAGAATTTCATAAGTTAATGGCCAAAAACATGTTTTTTTTGTTTTTTTTTTCCCAAAAAACAGAAAATGTAAGTTTGGCGAACACAGAAATTATGTTTTTTTGCGATGTTGCATTTACTTCTGCCTCCTTTGGTGATAGAGGCCAGTTCTGAGACCCCAGAATGGAGCCAGAGCCCAAAACAGATCTGTATGTGTGAAAGAAGCATGAATGACATGTAGTTTTAACTCATTCCTTCCGCCCTGGAGCATCACACATTCACACTCCAGGGTCACAAATAAATCCACTGAATCATGTCACGGAGCACAATTTTTCCGACACCTTTCATTGCACATGGGGCAAAAATTTAAACCAAGATTTGTGAATGGGAGCGGGGCTTTTAGATTGCATCCGACTTTTCTGGTATACGGACAAAAAAACTCCAAAAAGCGTAACATTGGGTTGAGGTGGGAATCGGTAAAAGTAGCAGGGAGCAGTCACCCAAGAGCACTTCCTGTGTGTGTCTGCATGAATAAAAATAAAATGCACATGTGCTCACACAGACACACACACACACACAGCCTCACACCAAAAGGTCTGTGAGGTTCTGTTTTCATGGTAAGTGATGTCAATGCTCTGTCACCCTGAGCCATTTTGGAAGTGTTGCGATACCGATGCCTCCCTGTTTCAGTGACACTTTGGTCCCGAAAGAGCCCTCGGGCTCTCAGGCTGAAAATGTATCTCTCTGTGTTCAACCTACAGCCTGCCAGGACACTTCTGTCCGCAGGCACTTTGGGGACAGAGTTGGGGACATCCACTTTTCTCTACTTTTATTTTTGTATGTTGTTTTTTTACCGTTTTGTTTTTTTTGGTTTTTACAACCACTGATAAATTCTGCAGTTGTAACCAAACTTTTGATCTGCCTGGTGGATTTCAAGGATGAAGCCTTGTCATGTGAATGTCAAGTTGCAAAAAAAAAGCAACAAAGTAAGTAAACAAGTCACAAGTGCCACTGTGGTACTCTTTTTTTCCTTGTTTTCCCAGAAATTTTTGTCGTAGATGCTGCACCATACAGTATCTGCACAGAGTGAGCTGACAGACGGCATCAGTCCATCTGTGCCATTAGAAACAAAACAAAGAAGGAAAAAGTGTGTCATCCAAAATAATATCCATCTATTTCAAAGTTGGAGTCACACTGGTATGACATGAATTATGAGTAGTTAAAGGAGATTCATCTGCTCATAATGGCCATTAAGTTCATTGGTTCATTTAATCCAAGATACTATATGCAATATTGTAATACATCTGTTTCTACATGTGCAGGTACGCTCTCCTCCCTCCCTGCAGGAATGAAGCATCAGCTTGAGCATGTGACACACGTGTGATACAAAGCCAGACAAACACCTGAAGAATGCACTGAATAGGATGAGTGTTTTTTTTTTTTTGTCAAGTGTTTACAGGTTGATTCTGTTTCAACATCATTCACACGCTGAGATGCGAAAAGGAAATCATGCTTTTGCCACTCTGGCAAAGGTGGCATGGTTTCCTGTTACCCCCATTTGCATAAAGCAATTGAGAACCTTTAAGTCTAACTTTCATGTGTGTTATGGTCAGTATTGGAGACTAATGGAATACATGCAGCTGAGTTATGTATCTAGAATACAAAATGTGACTAACTGCATTCCTGTCCTGTTACATTTTTAAAAAGGATGGGAATCAGAATGGTAAGATTGTTGAAATTTAACGTAACAGATTTAACGTTATTTATCTGTTTAACATGTCAGGGCTGAGGAAATGTGACTGACTATTTTAGCAATGGCAGTAAAATGAAGTGAGACAAAGCAGGAACATTAGAAACAACATATTTTCACCAAAAATGATCACTGGCACCAAATAACAACCCAGGGTGTCCAGATACATTGCCCAGATACTATATTTATGCTCATTGTAACTGTCTTGTACTGCCTCATTCTATATGTTACAAATTACATGTGCTTTGTAGCAGTGGAATGCAATTGAAAAGTAACTCTCCCAATACAATCCACTTATCCATTATCTTCTCCATTTCACACCCAACAATGTTGCAGAGGTCTCCTGTTCACAAAGGGCGAGGGATGCACCTTGGACAGGTGTACAGTCCATCACAGAGCATGGACCATTCACTGTCCTACCCAGGGCGTCCATTAGACCATGATGCATGTTTAGGGACTGTGGGAGAAAATTGAAGTGTGTGGAGAAAATCCACACGCAGAGGGAAATCATGCAAACCCCACACAGAAATGTCAAGCAGACACAATCGCCCAACGGTGGGCTGAAGGGGCTGGGGATTGAACCATCACTCTTTCCACAGGTGGTCAGAGCAGATAAATAGATGCCCGGTGAGATGAAGAGCTGACTGCGCTCAGCCATGCTAGTTTGGGCAGATAAAAGAACACCATGTCCCATTCGTCCTTCCCACTCGTGGGGGAGTCAACTGTTGCTTATTTCTATTCCTCCCACACTGAGACGTGCGATGGCTCTGTGACCTCAATTATCCCGACCAGTGATGTCCTGCTATTTTTTTTAATTGTCTACATCTATCGATCGCATGACCACGTAGGAATGTGTGACAACTAATTGGACTCGAGAGAGTTTTTCTTTTTTGGTTGTTGATGTCGTTTAAACCTATTTTCAGTTTCCTAATTGGCTTTGTCCTCATCATCAGTGCTTATTGATCCCTCGGTCACACTGGGATGACTGGTGGCTTGTTTATTGGCGAGTGAAGGTTTCTGCAAGTTGCGGATGGAGTTTTAGCACCTCTCCCTTTTGTGATCTTCCACACCTATTGATCCTGGAAACACAGTAGACCCTGTTAGATTTAGATATTCAGCGAAGCTGCAACAGAAGGAAATATTAAACCATCATTCTTCGGAGAGTTAGACTTTAAGATCAATAATGCAGTACAATAAAAATGAAAAATCAGACCGTGGCGCTATACATTCCCTCTGCTACCCACTAATATGTGCAATTAGTAGCTTGACTTGCCAACTGTATTTTAATCACACACCAGCGCTCACAAGGTTGCAAGAGCCAGTAAACACAGATGTCAATTTCATGGATTAGGAAGTGTGCCGGGTCTACAACAGGCCACTGCAAAGTGTCCTCCATTTCAGGCATGATTTGTTTTCGAACCAAAGCACAACAACCACATTTCTATTGTTAAAAGCATTCTACTAATCACTGCATCGAATCTTGGTCGATTCACATGTCTGTGTGGTATAAATGCATTGGTAAATACTCAAAGACAAACAGAAATCTGACTGACTATTACAACATATCATATGTAGAGTCCAGGGCATCCATTCAAGTAGCTGTATATATGTAATGGCAAATATGCTTGTTTTAAAAAGCATCTGGACTTTATACAGATTACAAATGTAAATATGTTGAAAGTCGAATGGAATTACTACCAGACATGAATGGCTTGTTACTGCTTATGACTTTGCTGCTTTTCCACCATATTAAAACATATTAAATGACTGACTGAAGCTTAGACTTCAGTAGATGAAAACTGAACAGACTCACACAGTTGTAGGCTGACTGCTGAAAGTCGGGTGAAATAAGTTAAAATTAAAGGGATAAAGTACAGTTGTCCTGACTAAAGTAACTAAAGTACTTGGATTAAGTACAAAAGAGTGATAGAAGTGTTTTACAATTAAACAAATATTCTTTGTTGAAATTTTTGTGGCAAGATGAAGCCATAAAATGCTCCATCATTATCACATCACGTGGTCAAGGGACAGGAGGGGACTTGATATCTCAGTTTCAGTCCTGATCATACAGTCTGAATACTGGACCCTGAATTGCTTAAGATGCGGTCAATTGTGTGTGTGTGTGTGTGTGTGTGTGTGTAGTCACAACTCACAATGACCACCAATGCTACGTCCTATTAAAGTTAGGATAAATACAGTCTATTTACCATTTAAATGCAAGAAATACTTCCTCATAGAAAATGGTTTCTGTGTATGTGTGATGAGTTATTACCCACCTCTGCACTTATGAAAAACACTCAGGCATCACAGCAAACACTGACTGTAGCCTGAACCTCTGCGCTAATCGATTGAAAATGCTGCACAACACTGCGTACATATAGTGAATTGTGACTACAAGTACGGTCGCAGTCATGGACCCCCTCTCTCGGTTGTTTCACAGTGATTTACAAAAGGCTGTAAGAGAAGAGAGTGAGTAAGAGAGAGTGGGTGGCCTTATCACAGAGTTAAGTCCCCTTGAGCTCTGTAGTAACTAAAATCTGTCTCTGAGAGATGCAGCATCAGCAACACGGTTCATTGTGGGTCATCATGCACTTAACCAAGCAGTTACACTTCTCGATCTTAGTTCAATGGTAGATGAAATGCATAACTAGCAGAAAAGGGTTGAGCTTGTTACACTAAGCCCGCTCTTAAGTGTTGATACGCTCATCAAGTGTCCATACTGGGAAAGAGTACAAACTCCACACAGAAGGACCATTAAACCCAGAACCTTCATCCCTGCTCTGTTCAGTATTAACTAAACCTTTAAAACATTGGTTGCATCAGAACTACTTCAGATCACTTCAGATACAACTGCACCCTTTCATGTTTATCTGGCAACCACACATAGGCTCCATGTTGTTGGCTTTATCCCTGGTATCCCTACCCCTGACACATGCCATTTTTCAGCTGCAAGTTCCACCATATTCACAATCTTTAGCTGGAAATGAACTGTTGTTGTTTAACAAAGCCAAGGTCAAAAAGCTTTTTTTGTTCTCTTCTTTCTCTCAGGGTCAAGTATCTTGGGGAGATAATGAACCTCAGTCAAAGCAAAGCATTTTTCAGATTACTCTCAATATTGACCATTGCAGTGAGTCAAACAGACGTGTATTTGGACACCTCAGGTCTGGTTCACAGGCAGTGGATAACCATCAATGCGGTAGGTTAAAAAAGAGTCAGGGTTTTGAATTAAACTGTACATATTGATATTCATCTCACATTTTGCACTTCTTCCTCGCCTCCCACCTGATTTGCATTATCATCATTTAAAATGGAGGCAGAGGGAACTCTCGACGGAGTTAGTTGCACTCGACTACATGATCACTGTGACTTAACCTGCACTTTTTCTCTTCTCAGCCATGAAGGGCGCCAGGATCTGAGAGTATTAAAACAGAGGATTCTGGAATAAAGGCAGTCAGTGTGCAATGAAGAGTCCTTCCTCGCTTGAATTGAGCTCGAACTACCCAGACAGTTTAAGCTTTCGGCTTCTCTGATGAGAGATGACACATGGCCTCTTGTTCCCAGAGGTGCCCTTACCTCTAACCTTTAGAAAGCTGGAGGCTACAGTGAGTGATTGCATCGCATGAGCCTTTTTATTCACAGAAATGAAATGTAGAGTTTTAGAGGTGTGATAGAATCTATCTGAGGAATAAAAAATGAATCTTGCACGTTAGTGAATATCAATAACGAGTTGGTCTGAGACATCATTGATCACATCATGGTAAAACTTTTCTGTCCTGGTCATCAGAGGGGTCAGGGAGCGGTTTTTCATTTCAATTCAGGGATCTGGTTGGTACTGCTGTTTGGCCTGGATAATACATCCTGCCACACGTTTTACAGGACCAGGCATAAACCTCCTGACCTGCTCACAGGAGGCCCGGTCAGGTCAGACCCCATCATTTTAAATGCGTTTTGATGTGTTTGGAGTTGAAGTCTGGATGATCTCATCAGGAACTTCTGATTGAAAGAGGCAGAAAGTCGACATGGAGACGGTGATGATGGCGGTGTTGCTAGGCAACAGGAAGCATTAAAGAGCACGGCAACGTCTCCAAAACCAGCATTACTGTTTACATCTCGCAGCTGAAAGGGGTCTCTCTTCTTTCACCCTGACTGCTTGACACTGTAATGGCATCTATAATTCCATCTTTTTTCTGCATTATTCGTTTTAATATTGGACCTCTTATCTACATTTTATTCCCTCTCACTTGAAAACAAAGGAGCAAAGAGAGAAATATGTGCCAGCCGGGGTGTCAGCTAGGCAGGTTTTGAATCTACAGTAAAAGGTTTACAGAGGCTTTTAGGTCAAGGAGCAATAGAAGTGAATTCATTGAAGCTTTTCTCCTATGTTTGTTTGATTTAATGAAAATATGTCTTGTTTAACATATGTAATCTATTTGATGTAAAGCTGCCTCTATTTCCACATTTTTGGAATCTTTGGAGTTATCTGCTCAATGCAAGGTGACTTTCAAACCAGTCCAATTCGAGCACTGGTCCACCTCTATGGACGGGGTCCACTCTCACCTGTCCAGCGCAGCCTTTTAACCACAACCGTGCCCTTACTGTATGCTCCACCTGAGGCATGAGTGCTGCTTCCTTTGCCGCCACACTGCTCTCCTGAAAGCCACTCTGTCACTGGTTGTCAATCACTGCCATCACTCTGGCAGCCTGTGCAACGTTTCAGACGCCCAGACACCTGAAGGCGATGAGTAGACTTGGACAGAGTACATTTTAAATGTTTTCAGTGCCGATTATAAAATACAGGCCTACAAGGTTGTGTAATTTGCATGTTCTCCCCAGGTCGAATGGGGACTCCAAATTGCCACTAGGTGTTAGACTTAGAGTGAGTGATGTGTGAGTGTGTGTATGTCTGTGGATCCTTTGATGGAATAGTGACCTAACGCTGCCTTTACCCTGTGTGCACTGACTTAAAGATAGATAGATAGATAGATAGATAGATAGATAGATAGATAGATAGATAGATAGATAGATAGATAGATAGATAGATAGATAGATAGATAGATAGATAGATAGATAGATAGATAGATAGATAGATAGATAGATAGATAGATAGATAGATAGATAGATAGATAGATAGATAGATAGATAGATAGATAGATAGACAGATAGATAGATAGATAGATAGATTCATTAATTCAAGTGCTCCATCATCAGCTATGTAACTACTCTCATAACCAATATGATACAGTACAAACTCGAACAAACATGGAATAAAAAGTTTTGAACTTCTCTTTATTCAGTCTGAGTAATATTATTATCATCGTCTAACTTAAAGTGTCAGATAAGACAAAAGGCAAACGCATAATTTGGTTGAAGAGAGAGAAGGTTTAATTAGTTTTCCTGTGTAAAGCACACAAAGTGTATCTGTAATAAGATGTGCTCTATAAATGCAACTACCCAGCTTTTTGTTTCACAGTTTTTGTCTTTAGAAGAACTGGAGGGATATGTTCTGATGGATACATACGTAGGTTTCAGATATAATTTAAGAAGGACAGGAAACAGGCAGTTGCCATAGAACCTGCAGTTACTCCAGACGTGACATTAGTTTATTACAAAGATGTGATGGTTTTATATATATATATTTAATATATGTATAAGAATTGTCGTTGCATGTCTGAATTGCAACAGGAAGCTAAATAAACACAAACAACAACATAACAAGCCTATTCTTCTGTGACTTGGAACTCTTTACAGGTGCTTGGTGCCCTGCACTTTTTTTCCCCTATTCATTCTCTAATTGCTTTCATTGAGACTGGGAAACCGTGGTGACCCATTGTTAGATTTGATTCTCAAGGTGTAGAACATGATGCATCTGGTCTGTTAAAAAGCAAGCTGGTGTGGATGCTTTAACAACACTTGTAGCGTTGAGTGGCTGCGCTCATGACACAGGTGCAGTGCAAACAACGCTTAATGGCTTCAATGTACCTCATTATCCAAAGCTTTATGTGGCGAGTTTGTTATTGCTTAGCTACAATGGAGCCAAAGTGGAGAAAAATCAGCTCCAAAGGGGATGGAAGCTGTGTGGAAGAGTGTCTGGTCACCTTGGATCATTATGTGAGTTGTCAGAGCTATTATTAAGTATTGTGTTTGGCTAAGCACATCCTTTGTTGAAGTGTTCACTCATGGCGTGTATTCAATGGCAAGTAATTATCAGCAACACATCTGTCATCCTTCATTTGCATAAGACTTGACAGATACTCTGCAATTACTTTTAAATAACTGGGAGAGAAAGAAGAAAAAAAAAGATTTTCCATTCCTTGCACCTGTTCATGAAATGTACAATTTGAAAATGCAAAAATACAAAAAAGAAGAAGAAAAAATGTCACGTTGCCACCCTCTTGAATAAATCACAAGCTTCCATGTGGAAAAAAAAAATCAATAGCAGAATGTGACAGGGTAATGAGCTAGAAAGCAATTCACTGGGTCTTTTCATATACGCACAGAACGAAAAAAAAAAACACATGTCTGCATCAGTGAGGCAATCTAATCAGATTTTAATTTATTTAACAAGTTGTCATTTGCAGATTCGGTTACTCAAAGCCAGCGAGGGGAGAGAACAGACCTGCCAGCACAGAGTTTTTGGCTGCTGGTGAAAAGCTATTACATGGACACCAGAAATGTCAAATCCAATATTAGTCTCATCCCGTGAAGCTTAAATAACCACTTAGAGTTAGATTGGGGGACTATTTGGTGAATATTGGAAATTCATCAATATAATAAACCCAGGTATCCGCATCTGCTTCCTATCCATAACACATTTCAAGCCTGGAAATTACAGTGGCGTCTTCTCTGAATTATTTATGGAGGCTGTATAAACTAGGATTTGGAATGCATGCTGAAAAGAAGGACTGATATTTGTAGGAATCCTCAAGGTTTTTCTTTTGATAACACAACACGTTAGTATGACACGTGAATATGTCATTTTATAACTCCAAAGAGTTTTATTCAACACAAAATGCAGTGAAAAAGTTTCGTTCCAAGTACCAGTATTAAATTTGATATGAAAGTTTACAGCGAAAATGGCGCATTTATTGAACTTTTACATTAGGAGTGGCATAGCTGTGATACCTAAAACAAGGGATCATTCTTCGTATAATCATTACTTTCAAAGGTGGCATTACATTTGATGATAACTGTTGTGTAGTTTTGCAGCTTCACAGGCTGACTGATGAGCCCGAGCGTTCAAAGATCCCGACTGAGGTGATTAAATTATAAGAGCAAGAGTGTGAAATGATAGAGCTTTGAAAATGTGACATCAAACAGCCAGTCGAGCTCACCGATCTCTCCTGCGTTGTCATGGGAACAACAAGGGGGGTCGCGTCGATGGGACACTTTACTTTTTCTTTTCTTTTAAAGAGGCAAAAAAAACGAACCATGTCCAGACAGACCACATATCAGACATGTACTTCTGGGCATAAAGGACAAAAAAAGCATGAGGACAATAGAAAGTAGCTGTGTGGATGTCAAGTATTGTCAAGTGTGTGTCATCTAGTTTTATTTGATACTATTTCCTTTGATAATTTTGAATAAATTACTTTTTGATTGACTTTTTTGTCAACTTCTACATATGTATGTATATATATATATATATATATACACATATATACATACATATATATATATATATATAATTAATTGCTTAATTGACCCTAAAAGTCTCATTTATTCATATTTTTCTACATTACACCACAGTTTTTGGGGAAATACTCACTCTAAAGGGTGTTGCACTTATGCACTTCACACAACTTTGTGTGCCTTGTGGACATTAGGGCTGTTATCATTTCACTACAAGTAAATAAATATATAAATAAACACCTTGCCCTGTGGTGCCATCCTTTTTTTTTTCCCCCCTCATTTCAGTTTTGGTATCAACTTGAACCCTGCTTGTTCTGGTCACACACCACAGCCACCAAAGTAACAAAAAAAAAAAAAAGTGCCCAAACTTAAAAAAACGTACACTTACAACAAGTGTTTGATCGGATCCAAAGCAAAACACAGGACAACACAATCCCAGGTCTGCGCTGACAAAAGCCAGTGGCCCGTGTAATGTGGCTGCGCCTCATGTTGCAGGCGCAGGCATCTCTGGTCGACACGTGTGATGCAGGCAAGGACAGACAGGGAGCGCAACCTTTGGCATGACGCAACACATTAGGGTGTCGCGGCCCGTCACGCTCCACCTCCTCCGGGCTTGTTACAGCGAGTCGCAGTCTGTCAGGTGTCTCACGAGTGCCAGACTGTGAACGCACCTCGGCCAAGAGAAGCAGTATACGCCGTCTAATTAAGCAGTTCATTAATTCATTTGTGTCATATTATGGGACATGGCGGTGCCCTCTACTGCTGAGGTGACTTCCTGGTGGGCTCACACCTGAGGGGAATCTGTAATGGCTTCCAGTGAATGAGGTGGGTGGGGGGGGTGTGTTAAGTGACCAAAGTTACGTGTTAGTTATTGTCGTGTCAGTTTTTTTTTTCTTTTAACAAAAATGTCAACGGTAGCCACACAGCGAAATCGAATTAGTGTTAAAACTAATGTGTTAATGAGAGAGGTGTTTGCAGTCCAGTCAAAACACTACTGTAACACCTTGGCAGCCCCAAATAATGGAGCTCAAGCTAAATATGAAGACTGAATTTTTGGCCTTTTTATTGTTGTCCCTTAATTACAGTCACAAAGGGCAGAAGTTACAGCAATTAGGAGAATGAAGTCTGGTAATAAAAAAAAAACAAAACCCAAAACTCCTATCTGCAGGTTTATCTGATTGTCAGATTTCATTTTAGATGATAAGAACAGAAAATGATTGTCATAATGTTAGCATACTCTAATCATCTTTGACAAATTGCTTTCTCCAAAAAACAAAAGTTCTTTGTTTTCTAAAATAATTAATGTTTTATTTATCACTCACCTTCAGGTTTCAGCCTGAACCATGGTTTGCAGTTTTATCATAAAGCCTGTCATGTCCATACATCCACTTACTCTGTTTTATCTTATCATAAACATGCACGTTTAGGTCGACTGGAGACTCTAAACTGCTCCTATGTGAATGTGAAGGTGAATGCTGTGTGTGTGTCCTGTGGTGGACCTGTCCAGTGTGTATTCCCTGCCTTTACTCTTCGCCCCCTGGTGATAGGCATGCTGCAGACCCCTGCAATGCTGTTAGGTATCAAAGTGTGTAAGATGATGGATGAATGGACAGATTGTGATTGTAACATTTAGTTCAGCATGTACACCTCACCCTGCAACAAAATCAATCATGTTCTGATACTCCATGGATGGACAGGGAACAGGTAATGATGAATTAACTTGATGAATTTTCTAACCCTCCTGCATTGACTCAGTAAGCACGCCCACAGCCCAATTCCCTAAAAGCTGCTGAGCTTTCAACTGCTTGCACACGCATATCTCTAAAACCTGTGGCTACCTTTACATTACCTCACTCCAGGCCTCCCAGATTCACAGATTCAGCAGCTTCATTGGCCTCCCCAGATGTTTGGATTCTGTGAGAGATTTACTTGGCTTTCATTCAGGCAGACACCCCTTTATTAGAAAATTGATCTACAATAATCAAATATCACTCCCGCATACACGTGTCTGTCCTGACTGCGCTCCTCTTACAGCTGTCAAAACCTGAGTTTGTGGGAGGTAAACAAATTTCCTTCTGGAACCCGAGCTTCTATCCTTGATGTATGAATCACCCATGATGTGTTTGGCATCAGAAAAAGTACACGCAGTGATCTTTGTAATCTTTGTAATCTATAATGCAAAACCACTCTACCTGCAAGGTAGGAATGGTGAGGAATCATGTTTATTAACCTTTCATGAGAACGCAATGTTAAGATTTAATCCTGCTGGGAGGGCCTGGAAACATAGTGATTGTTAGAGCATCTTTTGGGTTTATCCCAGGGTTATATCATCATTTCCGACTGTGAGATCATAGAGACAACCCTTCATGTCCTCACTGATCTGAAAAGCACTTTTGATATTAACAGAAGTGACTGCTCGATCAAAATAAAATGTCATCTTTTTACGGTTTATCTCTTTTCCAAGGATCCACTGGGGGGCAAAGCAGGGGCACAGTGTGAAGCAGTCACCAGTTCATCACCGGACACACACACACACACACACACACACACACACACACACACACAAGGCCTGCAGAGGCCATCAGAGAGTGCTCGGAGGGCGAGGGCGCTAAAAGAAGAATAAAGAAGCGTGCGACACATTGCATATGGTGCCTGCTTTATTGCCAGGGTGCATCCTTTGCCTGTCGTTTCCCTCTCTATATTACTCTAATATTTTATGGCGCTCTGTGTGAACTACGGGCAAAATGCATTCTCAATCCATACACATTAAACAACATCTATAAAAGTGCATTTGGAGAAGCAAATATATTATTGACCAAAGAGGCTTTTATTTCTTTTAACAGCATTGTCCAGACAGCCTGGATCTTCTCTGTTTTTATAATACTGTAAACTTTACCAGCACATCAACTAAGTATACTTCATGTTGTCTGGCTATGAGGCGGTGTGAATTGGTTCTAATACTTTTTCTTACAATGTTTTATGATTGCTGTACATTTCCCTGTGGTGGGACTGGTAGGACTGGGGTGGGACTGGATTCAATGTTGACTGGTTGGTGAACAGTGAATGAAGCTACTTTCTCAGTGTCAGTGGGGAATGTCAAGAGACTGTTTTTCCCAAAACTGGGTTTTGCTATTTCAGGTTGTTCTTTGTTTTTAATCCAAAAATGTTGAGATAACGGTATAAAAACAAGACAAACTGAATGAGACTGAACTTTATTTACATTTTTCAAAGAGATTTCATGTAGATAATGTGATTTCTTTATCGATAATGTGTTCTTAGATGTCGTGGACCCTTTATAGATCCCTGTGTGTTGTTTTAGCCTCTATACGACCATCCTTTGTAGAATTGAGAGTGGCATCCCAGCAGAGCTTATTCTGGTTATTCCTTCAATTCTCTTTGTATTAATGCATTTTTTTATGTTAAGACCTCTTTGACCCTGATGCAAGTTCTCCAGATATCAAATCTGCGGCACGATGCTCGATCTCAAGAGCTCTCTTGTTAGAATGTTAAATGAGAAGATCGATATCACACTTATCTATTACAAGATGCGCTTTTACAGGACGCACTGTATATTAAAAATGTTTCCCAAAATGCTGAACTGCTCCTTTAAAAAGTAACAGAGAGATGTCGCAGCAGCGAAGCAGGATGTAGGGATTTCAGTCATCTCCTCGGGGGTGATAAGTCAGCAGTGACCACTGCTGCACTGCACATTTATCTGGCCGGCCCTGCACGCGGCTATAACTCACGCTGCTCCTTCATTACCTGCGATCCTGCGAGCCCGGACCGGCTTTGTTCTTCAGCGGAGGGCGGCCATTAATCCCGCACCGCTATAATCTCCACTATCTTAATAATGCCACCCAGAAAGACAGAGACGGAGGAGCGGGTGCGGGCAATAGTTTTTGTTCACTAAAACATGATGAACCTGTGGAAACACTTAATCTTGTTATCTCACTTACTGCCTCCGAAATCAAAGTGTTTGTGGTGGCCGCCCGGGCTGCAGCAGCGGAGCAGCATGGAATCAATTGGCCCGACTACAGTAGAGTGTCTCAGCTTTAATGTTTTGCCTGCAAAAGCCCCGTCCTCAGATAAGTCACTAACTCCCTCCATCAGGGGCCTCTCACGGTCCTTTACGGCTTCCGCTCACGGTTCAGTAATGTCGGGAACAGGAGTTTGAGGCCGAACGCAGATTAAATGTTTTTGGAGGCTGTTTACAGAGGGGCAGCGAAACAGGCGGCAAATAGCCACAAGGGAGCGAAACAAAGCAGCGGACGAGGAAGGTGAACCGCCGGCTGTCTGCGTGGACGGACAGACTGAGGCGAGAGCAGCTGTGTGCAGAGGTGATAACAGGCAGGTGAGGGACAGACAGGTGTGATGGAAAAGGCATTAAACACATGGTGTGGATTTCTTCATTAGGATTTTAAACCTCTCGCTGTTTGCTTCTGTAAACAGCTCAATCCTCCAAAGTTGTTTTTTTTTTCCACATTGCATCGGCAGTAAATGTATGAGCCATCAACCTGCTTTTATCACTTTTTTTGTTTGATAAGCTGTTCTGTCCTTGTTCGATGAGCTGAATGAAAAAGAGAAAAAAAAGAAAAAGAAGAAAACAAATCTCAGAAATGTGGCTCAACTTTTTACTCCGCATTTCTGAATTCCATCTGCTTCTTTGTGATTTAAATGCAACTATAACCTTTTTTAAAATTCTTTGTAACTAAGTGGTGTATGAGGGATCACAAAATGCTTTTTCACAACATTCAAAACAAGTAATGAGGAAAGAGATTAATTCCATTTATATATTTATTCAATTTTTTTTTGATACATTCTTATAGCAATTCTACTGTTACTACTGGATACTACTGGATACTGTTATATATATATATATATATATGTATATATATATAGTATATACTTCTCCAAGACTGGAACTGTTCCATGCTGGGAGAAATTGCATAAAAAATAGTTCATTATTTAATGTCAAATGCAGTTTTTACTCTCACACTTGCTAAATGAACACAATAACATAACTGTCACGCACAAAGAGCCACAAGTGCTTGTGGAAATACATTGATTTGGATCCAATTCTGTCCCTCTAAGTGTGCACGGGTCTCTCGATCAGGTTTTTTTTTTTTTTTGTGCGTGGATTAAGTTATACCGACTGCCACAAGCCTGTTGCCAAGCAGACCGTGCTAAAAAGAGACACAGGCGGGAAAAAAAAAGAATAGAGCGAAACCTCGCTCATCTCTCAAAGAGAGAAAGATAAGCTTTTACTCCGTTTAGCCTTTTTCCATTTTGTGTTTCATTTCTGTCGCATGGAAATAGGTGGAAGCAAGTCATTCATTTTCATTTCAGATAATTGGATTCTCTGGAAATGGATTTTCAGCTAAAACTGCTTAAAATTTAAAAAAAAAGAGGAAAAATAAAAAAAAATCCTGTAAGAATTTTTATTTTCTCTCTTCAATCTCCTCTAAAGTGATAACGATGACAGGACCCTGCCATTACGAGGTAAAACAGAGGGGAGATTTAATACGGACGCGTGACATCATCATATTTCAACCCACGCTGGCTCGACACTGATGATTCTAATCAATCGGGACTGAATGATTGACCGTCTTCTAATTGCGCTGCTGCAGGCTCAGAGGTCTGCTATTTCAGGCCGTGTATAAGTCCACGCTTGCTTCCAATGCTTCACACGCCTCCCCCCTCCCCTCCCTTCCCCTCGCCTCGCCTGTCCCCTCCTCACCCATCCACGCCCCCTCTCTCCTCCAGCTCAGCAGGACGCCTGTGTGCGCCCTCCACTACGTCTGACATCCTACAAAGTTAAACATGGAGAAAGGTCACGGAGGTATTGACAGAGATCTGCTTAGGATGGTGACATTTGAGCTCGAGAGCGTGTGTTTTATTAAGTGTTCGATATCTCCCGGACGTTGCATGGTAGGGGAGGGACACTGTGTGTGTGTGAGAGAGAGAGAGCTACACACAGAGGGTGGTGGGGTCAGCTGATCCAGCATGGCAGATCAACCTGTGACAGGACACACGCGGCTGACCTCAGGATCCACAGATGAATTACGGGATTGTTGTCCACGCACACGGACACGATCGCAGTGCCCAGGCCTCCCGCCCCAAAAAAGGCTGTGACCTTTTCTAACAGCTCTTAACAAATGCTCTGTGTGCGTAATGTGACACACGGGCTCTGTTACGCTTTCACTCTCATCTCATCGAAGTCTTTTCTCTGTAAGCGAATCGTTCATCTCTTTCTGTACAGGATCACGTGAAGCAAACACTGGCATTGTTGATCCTTGTAGCGGCTTCTTCATCTTTTGATATTCATATATACTTAAATGATTTCGCAGGGTCCCCAGCAATTGCCGAGCACAGTCAGCGGATTCATGCTGAAGAAAGAGAAATGGAAATCGATAAGAAACAACGGCAAAATATAATGTTTAATTTTCATGTTTCATTGTCTCACGCCTCGATTATCGAAAAAATGTATTAGATTTCAGAGAGTGTTCTCTGTCGCCCTTTACTGTTGACATAATTTATTTAATCTCAACCTGAAATGTGCTGCGGCTTGTACAACAAATGTGCAATGATCTGCCACTGAAAATAGTCCCCAACAAAAGCGCCGTTTATTCCAGTCTGAGTAATAGCGGCTGGAAACTACAGCGCCCAGCTGTTGTAGGATGTTATGGAGTCTTAGAAAAATGAAATCATACATTTATTTCCTGGAGGAACTGAGTGGATGATTGTGGCCTAGGCTCTATTTTTTATTTCTTTTTATTCAAAGCGAGGTTCATTAAGAATAAACAAGCGACTGCAAAGGACTAACAGTGTTCGAGGTGGCGCTCCCTGCACTTCAAGTTAGGTGTGAATTACTTCTCGCAGTGAGAGCTAATGTACCCATCGCACCCCCTGCTCTGACTGAAGACAAGAAATATAATGCGTCCTGTAGGTTAAGAATTCATGAGCTTAATTCATCCGTTCTGGACTGCACAGTTTGTGCTCAGCGTTTGCACTAAAGGTCGCGCCGCAGCCGACGTTGAAGACATAAATTTCAGTGACCACCGCCTATTGCTCCATCAACACGAGCTACGACAGCCAAATGGTTTTTGTCCACGCTGGCACCGTCGTGGCCTTTTCAGCGTTTTAGAGACTCGAGCTGATCCGCGGACCCGCTGAGTCACGTTAATCATATTCAATTCCTCGCTCGCCGCCGTTTGCTCACTGCTAATAACGGCATCTTGTGTTATACAGTGAAAATTACAAGTTTGGAATACACTGGGTTGATTATCCGCAGGGCCTCAGAGACAATATTACATTTCTCATGCTCGAGGTCTGGAGGCATCTGTGCTAGACCCACAACACAGCACAGTGTGCTCCTGCAGTAACAACGTGTACGTATCGAGATCGTTGGGCGTTGGAGGGAAACGGCGTCCATGCCACAGGTGAGACATTCCAGACTTTTTCTGAAGCCTTGAAGGTGGGCAGTTTGTTTACTTTAAGTTTTGTTTCTTCAGAGGAGAGTTTGAACATATTGCGTAATGTCGCTGTGAGGAAGCAGACTCGATGAAAAGGAAGAAAGGAAAAGAAAAATCCCCGACAGACAACAGATGCTAATGGAAGAGTGCAGGTGGTTATTCATTGTCAAACAATGCCAGAGTTTCCCCAGACATAATTGTTTAGTTGTACACAGTAAAAGGTAAAACACCTGCAGAAAAATGTGGGGACTAGTCATCAGTATTTGTCTATGTGTGTGTCTCATAAGTATTTCTTAAACAGCGCTCTAATGAAAACAATGTGGAATAATAATAAGAAACTACACCTGTATGATATTTGCTCTAGGAGGTTGCTATATTTCTCAGATGGAGGCCACTGTACAATGAGCCAGAGGCTTCTCACAACTTATAAGAGATAAGAAGAGAAAGTACACCACCTCTAAACACAACAGTAAAATGTAATACTTTTAAGATAAAATGGATACTTTCCAGGAATGTGTCTTATTCAGCTGAAAGTTCTCTGCCTCGGGAGCAATGAATTGATGGTCCTTAACCCCTGCCAGTTGCTTTATTGTGAAACTCAAAGACAGTTTTTTTGTAAGATGACGCCCTCAGTGCAGTGAGAGTGTGGCCATTATTCGAACAAGTAAACAAGGTCACGTGAAGATTGCAACCCAGGTGATCCTAAGCACCGTCCCGCTGAGGACAGTCCCACCTGAGAGGAAACGCACAGCACCTCTGCGGTCTTTTATCTGTTCCCTCTGTGTCTGCGTCCCTGTTTTTTGCCTCTGAAGGAGAAGCCTCATTCAGCTCAGCTGGTGTAGGGAGATAATACGTTATCATCACTCACATCCTCAGCATCAGTCTCTGCTGGATTATCTGCTACAAGAGCCAAAACATTGTGTGGCCTTGTAACATAAATCCGCCTGATTGTCATCTATTGGTTCTGAGACATTAGAAAAAAAAACTAAACATAGATGTATTATTATGCAACGACATAACTTGAATGTTTATCTTGTTTGTTAGGTAGGTTCGATCATTGATCGATCACTCATCAATAGTTCTTCATCAAAATGTATAACTATATATTAATTAGACCTCACATATCAGTTATAAATCAGTTGGTCCAAGATCTGAGATGACCATGTTGTTGTCACACAGTGTGTATACATACATGTATCAGTAATACTCTAATGCAGGGCACCACAGACAGGTCATCGCAGGGCACACACACACACACACACACACACATATGCACACACACACAGCCACACCATTCCCACTCTCTCATTCTCACCCTGGGGCATTTTAGTGTCTCCATTTGACCTTCGTGCATGTTTTTTGGACTGTAGGAGTAAACCCACGCACACACAGGAAGAACATACAAACTCCATACAGATATGTGTGGGAGCAGGATATACAGAAATATGGCATATATATATATATATATAGGGGATGTATAAATCTATATATTCCACTTCCTTTTTAAGCTTTGAAAGGTTGCTATTGAGATCTTTGCACAAATCGAGTCTTAATATCTGCCGTCCACTGTCAGTCATATATAGATTGAAGGTCTGTTTGTCCCCACAGAAAATGTTACATGGCAGTCACATATTACATGTTAGTTTCCATAGCAGTCAGTGGGAGAGTCCATGTGCCAGCTTCAGTCTGGTTTAAAACACACAAAGAGGGCGGGATTTGGAACAAAACTTTAGCCTGATTGAACAATGGTACTCGGAGGCAGATCAAATGATCTGCATGTATGGAGCCAGATAGAAAAGAATCCCTCAGTCTCCACGCTTGGCAGTGCGTTGGTCCTATGCACAGACCACTACTGGCTTTGACATATCACAGCAGAGGGAGCACAGGTGCTAGAAATGATGTTTTTGATGTGACATATCTCCCTCCTGCCAAAAGTGTATGCATGCGTGTGTGTGTGTGTATGTGCATGAATGTGATTAGAGGCAGGTGGTGCCCCATGATTGGCCCATTTGAAGTGATTGCTGCCATTGGATTGGACCAATGGGCCACCTGTCTCCTCCAACTCAACTACAGCTGGTATTGAGGTCATTTAAACTGCTGCTTTAGACTTTAAATTATTCTTTGGACTGCATATACATTATATACCCTCTAGACCAGGGCCATATGTACTAGGAACATGTGACATATGTTTATATGGAACATGTACTATAGTATATAACATAATATAATGATATAATACACGGATTACACACATATATCATGTACATATGAACATATAAGTATTCTTCTTGACTGATGGAGGAAATAAAATTATTTGTTTATTTGTAATTATTTGTAAAAAGAGTATAAGAATAAGTTTAAGTGTCAGAAGAAAATGGTGCTGAGAAGTAAGTGCTGCAACCCAATGTTTTCTTAACAAAGTTGTGTAATAATTGTGATTCTGGCGGTGAATTATGACTTTCTATTTTATTAATCTTTTGACGGTTCACAAAAGTGCGTCAGTCATTCGGCACCGCGGTGGCCGACAAGATAAAAACTTTCCCTCTGCCTGTAGCTCAGGGTTGATTTGGTTTTACTGTACATCTCAAAGTGACAGGTTGAGGAATTCAGTTTGTGAAAGGTGCGGCACAGTGTGAGAAGGAGTCGTAAGTTAGCACTCACACACACACACACACACACACACACATGCATGCTGATATAATGAATCAAGTTGTTCCAGGACTTCTCACTCGTCTGTGGGCGTCTCTGTAGAAAAGCAATCCTTTCACTGCATTTTCCAAAGGCTGCCAAGAAAAGTAATAATTACTGTCACAGGCAAGATCTACTCCTCAGAGTTTGTAGAGTCGGGGAGAAGAGTTGCCACCCAAACGGTGAGGAGATATTGCCTCCTCGCAGGCATCCCTGTATCTCAGAGGTTGGAACTGTGTCTGGGGCGTTGCATTTTCACACACAGATAGCTGGTTTTCTGGGCACTAAATGTTGTGTAGTTGCCTGTAGCAAGACACATCTGTTCACTACTCCCACCCCTGAGCGCATTTAAAGCCAAACATGACACAAAACGCAGAGCAAAACAGTGAACGAGAGACTAAGTGGTAATCAAAGCCACAACTCATAGGCTCTTTTCACACATTCTCACAAGGCATTTATGAATCATCCCTGTTTTTAATACAGCTGATCTGTTTTGCTCGGGCAGCGGCTACAGTACATCTTAAAAAATGAAACCCAATAGTGAGAGGAGAAGAGGGCGGAGGGAGAGGGAGAGAAAGAGAGAGAAATGGATGGCGATGGAGAGGGAAAAGGAGTGGGAGAGTGTGTTTTCCATCAGAGTCAACCTTGCCAGGCAATTTGGGCCCCCATTTCAGAGGCCTAATGGGAGATGGACAGTGATGGACAGCGCGTGTGGGTTACTTATTAATCTGGGAGAGGCAATTGGAGAACCTCTATCGACCTGCAGTAAATTAAATAAGGCCTATCCTGAAATGGCATTATTCTCCCTCAACTCTCCCTGTGCTCCTCTCTCCTCTGCTGACCCGCTGCGAGGGATTAGAGCAAATAAAATGGGAAAGTTTTAGACACTGTGAAATGATGATGGATATTTACCACACATACAGTAAAAAAGAAAAAAAAAGTATATACATTCTGAGAAATTGAAGAATCATAAAGAAAAGTATAAGCGGTCTGAGAAATGATGTGTTTATACATTTAATTACAAGAAATAAAGGGAGGGGGGTTCAGTTTTGTTTCCTACAGGGTAGTAAAGATAGAGTTAGTTGGTTCACTGAGTCAGTCATATGTTTGTGATTAGGAATTCACAAAACCAGGAACCTGGATCTTCCCCAAAGATGTGGTTCAGGCAACCGGAACAAGAAATGCGTACAAATGAAAGAGCATTTCTATCAGATAAGTCACTATACAACAATAACTGTCCTCATTTCATAGATGTAAAGTATCAGGGTGAGTCAGAGACTTACTTCATACCACGAGATACAGTAGACTTGAACTTCAATCAACAAGTGGGTCACACATCTACAGCTCAAAGAAATCACACAACACAAAGCCATTCTTTGACTTCCAAAGTAGTGCTTTTAATGCAAAAAGAAAAAAACAAAATGAAGATGTAAGTTTGAAGGAAGTCATATAACTAATATTAATCTCATTAGTGTGACTAAAGCAGGCACTACAGCAGGCTGATTTCATTTTTCATTTAATAATGCGGAAGCAGATAAAGTTCAACATTATTTAATAAAGTCGTGACAGACATGGTGATGGTCGAGACTCAGAGATCTTTATGAGTCCCAGTACGTACAAGTTTCATTGTTGTTGCTTTGCTTGGAGAGACCTTTCTGCATTACATTTACCTGACGTGAACTTTAACAGAATACACTTGAAAAGGTAACACTCAAGTATGATGAATAATTGCATCCAGTTAATCACAAATTGTTATTTTGCACAGAAATGAGGCTACGGAGCATTTTATGATTCAATTAGGATCCAGGCTAAGAGTGCTTATGCCTAATGACCAGCAACATTTCAACAGAGAGCTATTTTCTGTCATGCATACAAGCCCTAGAGAAACACCAACCCACATGCTCACAGCGTCACAACGGCATCTCAGTGCCCTAGAAAAGATTGCTCGCCCAAGTGTTATTAAGAAACACTTAATTGCCTCACACCACAGGCTTCAGTGTCTTTGATTGGTTGATTTCTCGACTTCCCCTCTTTTTTTTTCTGCAGTAGCTCCTGTTAATTTGAGCCATTTATGGATAGGCCTCTCAGAGGTTTTATCTCCGCCAGTCCACCACGTGAACCAGATATGAGAATACGGCTGTGAGGCTGGGCCCTGCCGAAGTCACCTTGTGTCCAATAATAGCCCCGGCTGTGTTGTACATCCATCAGTCTTCTGTCAGATATTTGGGGCAACTTTACCCTGAAGTCTTCACAAGACCTCGGGATACTTTGGCGCTGGCCCTCTCTGCCCCATCTCCCTTATGCAAACTCACTCTCTCTGAAATGACTTGACCAGAAGTGAATGGTCCACTTTGTAGCAGGGCAAGTGATGATATTGCTTTGCCTGAACTCTATTATTTTAACAGGAAAGGGTTCAGTAGTCAATGGGTTGGAGAGGAACCTGGAGAAAATCGCATACTCAAATCCCCAGATGACAGGTAATGGGGTATGGCATGTAAAAATGGGGGTCAAAAATGTTATCATTGCTGCACATCACTTAAAGCAACAGTTTCTGACCCAGCATATGCAGTACTGTAGGCACTTATATTTCAGTGCTCTGTAGGGTCTTTGCTGTTTATTTACCCATCACATGACGCTATATATTTCTTATAGTCAGATACAACACATTTGAAAGGCTAGAGTTATTCATTGCACCATAAAAGTGATCATTTCAAGCAATTTTCATATAGCTTAATATTTGCTCTATTTACCCTCTGTCTATCTGTGTGATGAGATTTAACTGGGTGATTAGTGGACAGCAGGAGCTCCTGGTGCTCAGCCTGATGGGACTAGCTAGAGATAGTCCTGGGCAACCACAGCGCAGACACACCCTGCTGCTGCAAATTAACCTCCTTAGTTTTGCAAACAGTGTCAGATACAATGAGGTCATCATGGTCTTCAAGGACCAGAGAGGAGGGTATTGGCCATGTTGTCCAGTGGGGAAGGAAAGAAGAAAAGCTTGCAGCTCTGCTCTCTGGGTTTTGAGAAAAAAAAAAGTTTCACATTCTTTATGTAGGCCCCTGACCTGCAGTGCAGGTGTCAATAATGTCATAATAGGTGCTACTACACAGTGTAGAGCTCTCAGTTCAAGGTTGGCTGGGTGTGAAGAGCCTGCTTGATCTTGCTCCATCTGATTCCTGATCTGCCATTTTGACCTTTTGAAATTCTCTGTCGATGGCGACAAACTTCATAGACTGCTGAAGACAAAAGATGATCGACCGAGGGACATCTGGACATTTCTATGTATTTTAATGCTTTATCAATAAATATATTTACCTTCCCTTCAGCTGTGTCTTTGTTTAGCTATTAGTAAATATTGGAGAGTAGCAAACTATGGCAACAGCTTCTACACTGAACATCAACATGCCAACATAATAATTAGTCTTTCTTTCAGTGGCATATAGGCACAAAAATGCTGTGGCGCTCATATTCCAGGTACAGGCGTAGCCTTTTAAATGTGTGTGCTCTACAAACTGATCCACTCAGCTCAGTGGAGGAGCTCACTAAAATTTACATGTGATGGCTTGGCCAGTCAGGAGAGTATTGGGTAATAAGGTTAGAAGGCTCTATCTGCGCTCGTAGATCCAGCACTTAGTGTAGCCATTATTCTACAGTATCTCACAAAGCCTTTGCTTTCCAATTTCCTTAGACTACAGGGCAAAAGCCAGATGTTTGCATTTGCTCCGGTTGCACAAAAAAAAGGCCTTTGGTCATGTGAGGGGAGGAAAAAAAAAACAAGCTACTTTTCAAAGTGGATGCTGGGTCAGGGTAAATCGCCTGGGATTTGTGCAGCCTGTCTTACAGGGTTGATGGGTTGATGGGTCCACAGTCATCGGCCGTCGAGCCCATTAGAAGGTGATGCCTCAGTTAGACACAACTATGCACAGCGGCGCATTAAAAGCACTCCTAGTGCCATCTAATCTGGTCATAAATTTTCATTAGTTATGAGGAGTTGATGATGTGTGCATTAGTCCAGTTGCGTATGTCCTCCTGCCTTTGCTTTTGGGACCAGTTGTCATTTGAGCCTGTGAAATGGGAGGACGTGGGTGACGGGGGCAACATCTTGCTCAGACTTAGGGAAAGAGGATCAGCAAATATGTGGACATCTGGTCAAGTGGCTCTCAAGACCCTGTGGTGAATTAGAGAGCAATTATGGGGAAAGAGAAAAGTTCCGCTGTCAAAGGTGGCACACACCCCGTTGCTCCGAACACTGGAGTGGTGTTACGGGTTGGTGACTGAATGACAGTTGTATTTAGCAGGGGGAGATTTATGATGAGAGATGAGCAAATATCGGAGGCAACTGCCCCCATCAGCACTGTCATTACCACCACTAACAAACTCCTCTGGGTGTGAGAGGTCTACTCAACCGGCCGCTCAATGGATCCATTACCAGGGCATTAAGCATGCAAGATGAGAACAGTAAAACACATGGGATGTGTGTGTGTGTGGGTGTGCGTGTGCGTGTGTGTGTGTGTGCATATGTGTGTGGGTTTGTCCATGCTGGTCTGAAACAAAATATTGTGCCAGATTTTCATGACACATAGCTCTTTGGTCATCAACAAACCTGTCCCTAAAAGCTGTCCAAGAGCTCAGCAGAATTTGTGTATAAGAAACACAAGGGAAAGGTTACTAATAGCCTCTCATATGCATAGTAACGTGCGCGTGCACACGCACACACAC
Organism: Karalla daura; assembly: GCA_029224185.1. Classification (NCBI taxonomy): domain Eukaryota; kingdom Metazoa; phylum Chordata; class Actinopteri; order Chaetodontiformes; family Leiognathidae; genus Karalla; species Karalla daura. Next base: position 5,068,481 of record CM055202.1, read on the forward strand.
ACACACAGGCACACACACACACACACGCACGGGCTTGTGCACAAAATCCCATGTGCATCGACACAGAGGCATAAATGCATTCACACACACACACACTCCCGATTTCAAAGCAGGATGAGACACGCCAAGGTTTTTATAGAGACCAAAGTGTCTGTCTAATGGAAAAAACATTTTCTTAAGTACTTTGTTGCACCATCTGCATTATGTGCACAGTAATTGCTTCCGTAGTCTGCAGGTTAGAATCTGCAACCTCCAGGGCAGTGTAAGTAATGGGGAAATGATAATAGTCTTTTATCTCTGCAGATGCACAAGTGTATGAGTGTGTGCGTGTGTGTGTGTGTGTGTGTGTGTGTGGATTTAATGAATCAGTGTTATACTGGGCATTAATGTTTACAGTGTTGACCTCCTTTATTTCCATCCTCGCCTTTTCCGTGTCCACTATAAGTCCACACTGACAGTGCAGAAAAAAACAAAAAAACTAAAGTGTGGCTTTGTCAACAAACACTGAATGTGTTGCTGCACACTTACAGTATTTATATGACATGCAGAAGAGGAAGTGGAAAGGGGGCTCTGTGTAAATCCTGCGATCACATGCCGGCAAGTCTAAAAGGATAAGCGTATTACGAAATCGTCTCAACCGTACAAAAGATCCAGTGTCTCTTGGTAACAAAAAAAAAAAAGCATTTAGTAATCGGAGATGAGTATAATCTTCAGATGGAAATATTCGTAATTGTGGGCATCTTGGGCCTGGGTGATATCAAACCCGCTCAGACCATCTCCATTCCATCAAACCCAACCGAACACTGTAGTTGTGACGCACTGGAATAGGAGATGTTGGAGTAATCCAATAAAGGCATTAGTGTACCATTAGGAGGGCGCTTCCTGGCTTTGGAGGGACACACAGAGCCTTGTTTAGCCTAATAGAGCGTCCCTGTTAGCGTTTATTTATGGCAGCAAGATGTCAAACCACTTAGAGGTGGAATGCTGCCTGTCCATTAAGGCCGCTGCCCAATGGGAAGCCTCAGAAAGAAGATCTTTGACTTGGCCTTTGTCCAGTCTTCTTGTCTGTACCTTCTTGTCTGTACAGTTTTAAAAATACACTGCTTTGCTTTTTTCCAGCTGGAGAAAAAAAAGTTTATCTATCCTAGTGTAACCTATTCTGTTTGTTGCATTCATACTTCACATCTGCACATGTAAACAAAGTAAATGAAAAAACTTGATGAATGAAAAATCGTTCAGATCTAACCGGTAGGTAAATCAACTGAACTGTATATTAACAGACTGCACAGATGCACCCTCCCATTTATACTGATGCTGCATTTAAAAAAACAAAAAACAAATCTCAAATTGCAATATCTCAGGTTTTCATCTCTACCAATATCTTATTACATTAATCTACCTGACCTTGTTTCTTTTGAGATTACTCTCTGATATTGCAGGATTGCAACTCAGTGCCACTCGATAAGAACAAAGGAACTTTATTGTGCTTCCCTAAATTGTTGCCTCTGAATAAGCAATCAGCCACTTTGCTCAGCTTTATCAAAGATGTAAAGCTTCCATATCATCACGCAATCATTACACACGTGGCACTTTCTATATTCTGCACATGTACATATATAGTTTCCTGCTCGCTTTATGTGTTGTGCTTCCCTTGCACTTATCCCCTGAGGGTGAATTGCATTATGGCTCAGATATGATAAGGGAGTTTTCAAGACCATTGCTAAGCTGTTGACAGAACTTTGACTTTGAATAACGTTTGATAGGGTGGCCATAGACCCTAACCCTTGCACAAAATACCACAAAACGAAACATTAGCCCATGAGCAGGCTGAACCAACAGTGGCAAGGAAAACACAAACTCCCTTTAACGGTAGGAAAACCTCAGGCAGAACCAGTCTACTGGTTGAGATGCAATACAAGCGTGTATGTGTAGGAGAGAGTAATAACATGAGTTGATCGGGTCAATGCAGAGGTCCCTTGTTCATCACATTATCCAAGTGGCCTCAGGATTGTGGGGAGGATGACAGAGAACTATACATCCGGTGGAGCCTGATGAAGTGGATGACCTGAACCAGTCTCCAACCAGTGAAACTAGAGAGAAAAAAACACAAAAATACTTCTGTAATGGTCAAGCAGGAAGCTATAAAAAAGTCAAATATTAGCATTTTCAATCTCAAGACGACATAATGGTTAAGCATAGAAGGCCTCACATTTGCTCACAATAACCTTACAAGCTGTCATATAAACATATTATATGAAATGGAATTGCTTTCTGGAGGGACCAACAGCGGATGACCTCTCATAAAACAGCAGCTCACATACAGATATCACCATGCACCACTGTCCCAGAGGCCATCAAAATAAAAGCGACAACATACTGTAAACAACACATGGTAACAGCAAATATGTCTATTAACATGTGAACAATACATTATTACTTCCACTTTCATTTTAATGGTATTTATTGACCATCGACAGCTCACTTGACCCCCCCATGCTCCGAGCTCCTGCCCCCGGTGTGAAGCAGAGAGAGTTATTACTGAAACAGGTTAGTGTCTCCATTCTCAGCACGATACAATCAAATTCACAGTTTATGTGTTTTGTAATGAAATATCGGTTCATCAAATCAGCTGGGAAGTCTATTTTTAGGACATTTCATATATAGATAGTAAATATGTAGAGGTAAATAGTAATAGTAGCAGTAAATAGACACTCCAATATATGGATTATATGCCAAATGAAAATGATTTTTTCTGTTTGAGGCTCATTCATCGCAGTGTTTACTTCCCATGTCCGGCAGACAGATAATGCAGAGGAGCTCTGTTCAGCGTCCCCCCCCTCTAACTGATAACCCTCATAAGCTCTTGTAAGCTCTTGTCAATAAGTACATCAGAACACTTCCTTCTTTGCCTCGCTGATTTCCTGGCTCGTTTGATCTCCACACACCGCTCTTCACTTTGATGTCGTGGCGCGCAGAGGAAGGAGCAGCCCTGAGAGTGGCGAGGGGCCCCTGTAACGCCAGGCTCTGTCTGCCGCGCTCATGATATATGCAGGACGGGCTTGTCAAACACAATCAGCACCAGCAGCTGCTGTTTGCAGGTTTTAAAGCAAAGTCACAGGAGCCGCGGTGGTCGAGCAGCTGACAAGTTGCAAATTCAAGGGCGGTTAAGAGACGTGTGATAAAATAAATATTTTTTTGTTTGTTTTTTTGGTGGCGGAGAGGTTGGTTGTCTTTTGTGCACAAACACAAAAAAAGTGCTGCTGTTCCAGCCGAACGTCAAATTCAAGGTGAGGTTTTACTGGTTGTGTTTAGAGCGGCGGCATAAAAAGCTACAGTTTTGTTGTAATATTTGATGGTTGTCATTCTGGGTAACAGCGCACAGTGAAAACCTCGCACACAGCACTTATAAAATATACACCGGGACCTGTTGCCTTATTCCCCCTCGAGGATTTTACAAAAGCAATCTTACAAATTCCAGTTACGCAAGCTTGATTGAAGCGGCATTTGAAAGTTAAAGAAACTGATCAAGGTCAGAAATATCTGTCTGGCTAAGACAGAACTTTTTTTTCTTCTGGAATAAGGTTTATATTCATTATTATCTGTGTTGCAGTCATGCATACTTTCAATTATCATGTGTTGTAGTGGTCATGGATGTACAGTAGTCTGCATAATTTATTCTGATACTGAATGTCTCTGTCATTGCTTTGAGCTTATGATCGGCAAAGAGTTGCTGTGAAATGATGCCTGTCAGTTAGAATTCACTAGCTAAGCATTCACCTGAAAGGGCCGGGCCTTCAAATCCTAATGTGATTATAATTAGTGCTCCTGGAACGAGCACTATTGTTCTCGTTGCGTCTCCTGCGTCTTTATTCTCGATCTTGCCACAATTTTTGCTGCTTCATAGCTTGAAAATGCTTGATCACACACAAATGATGCATCAAAATGTGCCCCAAGAAGTGTGCTTTTATTTTTTTCCAACATAATTCCCCTGCCAGCTTTGACTCGCGACTGTCGGCAAACGATCCAGAATCTGGACAAGTGATAGAACAAGTGTGTTCCTGGGACTCTCCCAGGCGTGCTGACGTATTTACATACTGGATCGGATCAAGATTCACAACTGCATCCCAATAGAGGTCACTTTTTCCATCCACTAAGACTGTACTGTCTGTACTATGACTTTCATAGTACAGACACTAAACTGCATCAGGGCATTCCTGAGACGCTCCCCTGCCAGATAGGTGCAAGCATTGTCTCCTTAGAGCCAAGTTTTTACCACTTATGCAATTTTGGTTTTCCCCATAAGAATGAATGGGAAAAAGTTCTTCATCTGACAATCCATGAAGGAATGAACACAAATTTTTTTCTTTTATACACTTAAACATGAGCATCCCACTAACAAATATTGATCTGGAATACCAGCTCAAACCCATTCCAGTAGTGTGGCAGAGCTTTTGTGCATGTGTTGACAAGAGGGTATGAGTATGGACACAACTCGCTGAAACATCGATGATTCTCTCTTTCTTATTCTTTCTTAGTCACGCTCTCAAGCCTGTCGAGGATCCTCTCCCAAAACCCAGTATGGAAATGGTCGCTCTTGAGTTATGGCCTCAGCGAGCATATGGATACGGATATTGGCCCCAGCAAGGCTCAAAGTGGCTGCAGCAGGACGCTGTGCTCCATCAATATCAGATTTTAAATTGGAAAAACGTTTGTGTGTCACATGGGGGCCGGACCGACGGGTGGCTTGATGAATCGGCCGTCTCGGTGATTGATGGTCAAAGGGGAGCGGTCAGTGGAAAGTTACGCCACACTATGTCAATATCAGGTTGTTTGCCTCTCATGCATAGCTTTACCTGGGGGAAAAAGTGTACACTAAGTACCCTTGACATGACCATTTTATTTTTTTTCTGGGTTAGACCTGCACACCACATCACTGTGACCATTACTCAAATTGTTATTCCACGACAGGGAAAGAGGACAGACAACAGGGGAGTCCAATCACTCCTTCATCCAAACCATATTGCACAGCAAATGTCTTTGTCCGTGCGGGTAAACAGACACTCACACACATACTCACAACCTGCACCGCATTCACATTCCTTCATATCAACCTCAAACTGCACAACAGAGATTGCATAAAGGCACATCTTGGAAATCAAGGTTGCACATTCCCCAAGCTGTACACAGTAGGACCAAGGACACACACTCACACAGGCACACATCTCCCAGCAATAAATGGCCTTGCTAATTAGCTTTAGTTATGGCATTCACACTGCCATTTGACATTCTCAACACTTAATACAATCCCAGGGGTCTAGAATAGCATAACATTAGGGGAAGGCTTTATCACAGGGAGGGACGGCTGTAAATCAGGAACCTGGAACTCCATTAGCATTTCCGACCAGCAGGGAAGCCCGTGTGATTACCGCGGGGCCGGCCGCTCTCCGCTCACTGATAATCATGACTCATCCAGATGCAGGCGGCCAAACAAAGCTAATGCCATACCACCGAATGCAACTCGGCTTGAAATGCATTGAATATTTTTTTCCTTATTAGTGTATTCAGTGACTGTTGCTGACCGCAAATGTCAAACATCGGGGTTTGTTTTAAATGTCTGCATTTCCTGTGTGGAGTACACCCAAAATAATCAGAATCAAATTGTATTTTATGTGCGATGTTGTCTCAGTGTTAACACCTCTACCCCCATTCCCAGATATTAGAAACATTATTCTATCAGTGCAACTAGGTTAATTATCAAGACAAATCAAAAAGATGTTTTTACTGACTCTTTGAAGGAAATCATTTCTTGTGCTTGTTTGGGTCTTTGACTGTTGTCAGTTGTTCAGTTGATTGCTCCCCTTTTAATGACAAATTAGATTTGATAGAAGTGATTAAAAAAAGAAGCGTCACTGAATTTGCTTGTTAGAGGTTTTTGTTCTTTTCGTGAGCTAAATCTAAAATCAATGTGTTTTTCTTTTGAGCTGTTTAGTATCTAATAGAGAGATCCAGAACTCCCTGCTATTTTAACACTCTGTGTTTACAGTATGCTCCCCTTATGTGCTGGCAGAAGAGCAGCAAATATGAAGCACAGCTGAGCTTGACTCCATTGGTTCTGGTCATAGATGAAAGGATTCTTGATTCGATTTTACTAAGTCGTAGTTTTAACAAGATGGTTACAGTTGTTGGCTGCTGTTTTCATCACTGATGAGACATTTTAATGAAAACTAGAGGCATGGAAAAGTGAGGGGATCATCTCCCGGTTATCATCAAAGAGGGCAAAAATCTCGAGTCTTAACCAACTGAAGAAATTCAATTAATCCATTTGAAAACAGCGATAACGCTACTTTAACGTGTTCTTCCTGAGATGAGATTTTCAGGAGCTGCACTCTTTCTTTCCTTTCATCACATTGCTGCAAAAAGCCATCCCTCATATCCCGCGGAGCAGCTTGAGTGAGTTGCTGAAATTTATTTATTCCTGTTATTCTAACCCTGACGAGAAAATTAATTTTCTGCTGAAATTCACCGCTCGGCTTAGGCAGAGCTGCAGAGGCGAGACGTGGAGAAAAACATTGTCATCCCGTAATGTTCTTATCGACATGTATAAAAGTTGAAACTTTGCTCTCCCTGTATATGCATCAGCCTGATGGCTGAGGAAATCGGGACTGATGGCCACTGCCATTGTGGATGATTAAATGTGAATGAATGAGTGCGGGTAAGGAAAAGCAGCTCCCACCGTGCTGGCTTTGTTGCTTTGCCTCTCTCCCGGTGGAAAAGAGGATGAGAGGCTGCCACCAGGTAGGTGTCACAGCGAGCGGTAATGAATTGCAGGCGGGGGAAGAAAGGGGGAAGAGGATGAGAGAGAAATGGGAGGACAGACGAGATAATGGGGAAATGAATACGTGTGAGGTAAAGAGAAAGAGAAACACACAGGTGTAGATGAGAATAGAGTCGGTGTGGGTGTGGTGGCGGTTTGACAATAGGGTCAGGCTCTTTTAAAATGACAGTCGTAAGATGTCGGTTGGGGCCTCGCAAAAGGCATGCATAGAAGAAGAAAAAGACCTTTCCAAAACATGTCAGGTCCAATACGGGCGTCAAAAAGACTCAGCTTTGAATTCCAGAAAAGGTAATCCACAACTGTCGGCTGAGAGAAAGAGGCAGCTCGTGGCTAAATGGAGAGAAAACAATAGAGGTAGATATAGCATACGTGCTGCTGTCTTTGCCCCTGACACAAGGAGCAATCCAGCCCAGGGGGACATGCATCTTAATATCGTGGGTGAAGGGAGTGAATGCGAAACCTTTATTTTCATAGGCTGTTGTTCGCCGATTACCCACAGTTTAGCTGTGACTGACAGGATCAATACGCACACACAGTGCAATAATAGCCCTCTTACGTGGGCTCTCATTGACTTAACTGCTCATTGTCTTCCATTTGTGGTTTTATCCCAAACATTTGACTCCTTGAACAAAGTGATGATATTCCTGATATGATAATAATGGTATTTCTGAAGCTAAATATAAAAGGAGGTGGATGAGGACATCCATGAGTCTAATTCTTGTATTTATCCTCAAGCTGGTGATGTGCAGATTGCAGAAAGACAATAAGATATTCCAATTTACACTAGAAAAGTCCTGCAGGGGTGTCACAAAAAACAGGTTGTGAAAGAGGCATTTGTCAAATTTTTTCACCTTTTCCCATTCATTTCTCAAGGGATTTTTCTTTTCAGATTATAATAAATTACCTCATGGAGAACTGACATTTCTTAGACAGAAGTTGCAGAACACCTAGTCCTATTGAGAATGTGCCTGGCTGCAACAGTTATCTTGCAATTGACTAGTAGTGTATTTATTTTGGTAGAATGTTAACATGTTGGACAGAGAGACAGATGCCGCATTTGCAATTCATTAAAAAAACATCATCAAAATCATTGCTTGATCTTGGTCTCTTTTCATTCTCTAAAAGTCAAATATAGTGATTGAACATATGGACAATGAAACATAACCCAGGGCAGTTTATGTCTAATGACCGCAGCAGTTCTGTCTTTAAGTGTAATAGTGCCATGTTGCAATGCTAAAAAAATAACACTTATTTAATTCCTGCTTCGCTATTGCATTTAGAACTTAGTTTGACATTGCCTCAGTCTTTTGGCATGATGTAATGCTATGTAGTATTTACGACCCCTTTACAGCACTTTGGCTTTGAAAGCAGTCAGCCAGGGGCAGCATTTTAACTAACTCACATAGACCACATTAATTAGCTCGACATTTAGCCACGGCTGAAAGATTATGAGTTGCTATTGGGTAGGAGTGAGGAGCATCTGTTGACTGCAATCGAGAGCCCATTGTTTCAAAATCTACTTAGAAATGTGTTGGTAAATCCACCAGTGCCACTGTTTACTGCATATTTGCTCTTTTGGTACGAAAGCTTGACAAGCACAGCAACGATCATTAAGGGTACAAGGCTTAGCACACGGTCGATGGACTCCCTAAATCCATTTGGCATTTGAAAGTGTCCTTACATCTAACTTGAACTGGCAAGATGTGCTTTCAAGTCAATGCATTTCCACCATTTTTTCTCATCCGAGAATTGTCAAAGGGTCGGGGCGTCAGCGCTCTACGATCTGCATAGAATTTGAAAAGTGCTGCGGCGAAACTTGATCATTTTCCGCCCAGATATTTTGTCACTGTGCCAGTAATCTAAGCAAACAAAGCCCGATAATCTGCCGGCAGCGTCAATAACCTGGAGTTCATCCAATATTTGTGCGACACAAGGTCGCTTGTTTGCCATAGGCCGGGTTAGACCTGATTGAACTGGAAAGGTTTGTCGTTTGTCTGATGGGGTGAAGAGTGAGACAGTGAGATGCTGATCTATTTCCGGATGAGAGCTGTGCCAGGGAGCAGGCAGGGTGGCATTTGTCCTCTCTGTCTGACTGCCTTGTACCTTGGCTGTACCCCTTATCTTTTTTTTTTTCTCTTGAAAGATGCCAGAATGTAATCAAACAGTATTTGTTCTTAGTATTAGAACGTCTGCAAAGTCTCCCTCCAGCTTTTGATTTTATCTTGCGCTCAATATCTATCAATCTCTGTCTACTGAACGCTCTGAGCCGCTCTCTTTGACTTCTTTCTTCAAGTTAAACTCACAGGTTTGAGGAGCCATTAGCTGCAAGTTTCTCATATGCATGAGCGCTACAATGGAGCAGAGAACGGTTGTTAAGTAGAAATAGATGAGACTGGTCTTTGGGGTCAGTCACCGGTCACGCGCCTCTCTGACTAAGACACTTTCACTGCTTTGCTCAAAAACAGCCACGAGGAAAGCAATCAGTCAGAAACAAAGTGAAGAAAAAATTGGGGAAAGATAAAACGGGAAGAAATCCAAAACGATGAAAGCTGGATGTCAGTGAGAGGTGACAAGGCCGTGCAGGGCGAAGCCCGCGATCGGCGCGGCAGATAAAGGAGGTACAACACAGAGACGACTGGAATAAAACGAGCAGCCGCGCAGAGATGAAAGATCCATCCCAGATGGGGAAATTTATTCCAACTCCCTCTCTCACCACTCACTCCTATAGGCCCCATCTGTGCTCACTCATAACAATGTACAGAATATAAATCTGTGCTCCTCCCGTTGCTCAGCCGTTCCCTGCTGTGCGTGGGGTGATAAAGCAGCTCTCTCATGTAACGCAGCTCGCTCTCGGCCCCCGGGGCTGTCAGACATTCGCCACGCCAACAGGGATTCTGGGATTCAGTCTGGCACTGGAGTTTACACTTTGGTCCCCCTTTTTTTCCCCATGCCGGTCACTCGATGGGGATTTGGTGACTGACGCTGTCCGGAGGCCTATCCAACCCGAGGGAAGAGTTGGGAACATTGTCCAAGCTTTACAGATGTACAGATGTACAGATGTCTCAAGGACAGCTGGAATTTAAAGGGACAGTTCATCAAAATTCATTCAACTTCTTGGATTACAACAGAAATGATCCCAATGTTTTGATGGGCTCTGCTTTATCTGTGTTGTTTGTTCATGTAAAGTGTCATATAAAGTTATAAAGACTAGAACACTATACACTATACTTCCATAGACCTGACTTAAACTGATTGAAATTAATTAATTAAATTAATTATTTCAGAAGCTACACAATGAGCTTTTGTACAAGGCGTAAATATCTTGCCCGGGTATGACTTGATTTTGATTCAGAAAGGAAATCCAAGGCATTGCACATCGAAAAGTCCAGTTTCTTACAAGTGCAACTCCCTTTGTTTTCACCACAAACACAGAAGCATTTCTTTTCTTCCTCTTCTGGCACATTACTGTGTACCAAACTACACCCACCACGGAGGTGTTAATCTACCGGACATGTTCACATCCCATGCTGGATATGAGGATTTAAGGAATCTTCCTGGGCTAAGCTGTACCATTGCAGTACTGGGTAATAATTCACCATGGATGTCAGACTCGGGTTAGGGGGAGTAGATGAGCCTTTATCTCTTGCAGTAATATGTTTTTTTTCTCTTTTTGGGAGTGTTGCCTGGTAGAAGGAAACAAGTTGATGATTCCAACAGAAACTCTGTAAATCATATAAAGTTGACTTTTTAAGACCAATCAAGATGCATTGAATGTTTACCTCTGCAGATCTCCAGAACTCAACAATAACCCCAAAAAAAACTGGATCGGGATCGCTTCAGCCTGTTAAGCTTGGCTGAACTGCCCCTTTAGCACCACAGTCACGGTCTTCTTTTATTTTGAGCTCGACTGCCATGAAACAACCGCTCCGGTAGTTTTGCATGACACTCGTAGCCTCTGCCTTAATATCTCAGCATCAAAACAACCCCCTCGCAGCCCCCCCATTCGGCAGCTGGCAGGGAAGATAACGAGTGTAATTACTCATGAAGTGAGCGGCGTTCACCTCTTCAGCGAGGAGAAAATCAGCGGTGCTGTGTTAGTGGGAAAGTTCAACTCCCCGCAGAGGCCGGGCCACAGACGTCGTCGACTGTTCTGCTGACCCGCACCACAGGTGAGGCGCTGAGCACACACGCGGGACTGCGACTGTCATAACAGCAGACTATGGTTTATTAGGGGAGGGAAATCTAACGCCCCGCTGTGTGTAACCTGTCCACACAGGTGCTTTGTCCCCCTCTCCCCAACAAACAAACTGCGGTATTCTCCACATAGACGCCTCAGACTGCAGAACTCGGGTGAGGTGTTTTCACAACAAAACTTTTTGAGCAACCAACAAATGCGTAAAAAAGTGTAAATATGACAAAACAACAGCAGTAGTTGCAGTAAATGGCTTGAAAGTGAAACACGTGGGTTGAAATAGCGTGAGTTCATACATTTGAATTATTTACGTTTTTGCCCAGCTGTCAAAGCTTGTCAAACTGATTTATTGTTTTTCCTGTACATCTTCAGTCACAGGTGGGGGAGGGGGGGGTCCTGTGTCTGAACCCGTTAGCTACACTGAATTATAAATGCAAAAACACTGCAGAGAAGATGTCAGATGTGCATCATGCGCAAAGTTTAGTGTCAGCAGCTCTGCAGGATCCTCCAGTACTTTTGTTCACCAGACATAATGTGCAGGTCATGTGGACACCGTTAACCACAGTTTGCTTTTGCAATGAGGAAGCTGTCCTCACTGGATTCATATTCTAATGCATATATAAGCAAGATAAAAAGACATAGCGTATGTGTTTCAGTGATATCTGAAAAATTCATATCCACTTGATTTAACCATCTTATTAATGTTTTCATTTTTATTATGACTATATTATATTAAGTATTTTATTACTTTTTATTGTTATTTTTCTTGCTTTTACATGTGCGGACTGTTGTGTATTGTGATATCATTTGTGTGCTGCTGGACAGCGTTATTTGCCCTTGGAGATGAATAAAGCACTTATCTTGTAAAGTAAATGTCCTGGTGTCAATTCTATGATTAATACATGATTAAAATGCTTAAATTACAAAACCCAGTTTCGAGAAAACAGCATCTGCAAAGGCAGCCACCATGGGAGCAAGATTCAGGTGTTTGGTATTGAAACATATGCAAGCTGATTAGTAAATCACAATAATACAGTTGCAAACTATGAGAGTATACTGTACATTTAAGAAGACTTGGTTTAGACTTTGAAAATACACCAAAAGTGATGAGACAGGCGGTCACTAGCCTAGAAAGAGGAGCGTGAAATCAAGCAATATGTTGTATGACCTTCCAGAACTTTAATAAGCTCCTCTCAAGCTCCCATGGATCGGTCTGTGGGTTATAAGTCCCATGGCAAGCAAATATTGCATTCTGGAGGCTTTTACAGTGGAGAGGATATTGAAAAGGAGGCAGATTAGTAGACAGATAATCTCAGCTAACTGGCACTGATAGCCCTGTGGCTGATCCTTCCAAAGACCCGGTATCACCAGCTTTCATGTGAGTGGACCTCCTGACCAACACCAAACAGAGCAAACATGGAAACCCAGAGTTCTGCCTGAGCCCAGTCTCAAACACAAACCTGCGTTTCTTGCGAATTCGTTATGTGACTTTCTTTCTCACACTGTGTTACAACTGTGTCACTTGTTAAACAAATTGAATCTATTGTTCTTTTTTTCTTCGTCGATCATTTGCCTCACAACCTCACACCCAGTCATTATTCTTCTCTTATTCGTCACCTTCTTCACACTGTTGTGGCTGTGATGTTTTTGCAGACCTCTGGTTCTCCACTCCGCTCAGTCAAGCAGGTGTTACAGGCTTTATACAGGGGAAAGTTAAACTGTTTCAGAAACCATTTGTTTGAAATAAACTATACAGACTTCACATAATAGCCAGAGGTTTTAGTGTCCACTTTTAATCCTTTTTTTTTAGACTTGATGTTAAGAAAGTGCTATAAAAAATGATGAGACTGAAAGAGGTGAAGACCTGCTGCATTAGTCGAGAGGATACAGAACGTTTATGTCGACACGTTGGTGCATGTGTCAATATAAAGTATGGGGTACGTGCTCATGGTCATGGTGGAACCTGTCACCCAGGGGAACAATGTGGCATGTTTTTTTTTTCTCGAGTGACAATGGAGCCTGATGATGGAGAAATTACCTCTGTCAGACTTAGGCTTCATGTGGAATTATTATCATTATTTTGGTGGAGCATTAAGAGGAAGGATTCAAAGTGTATTTGTCCCCAGAAACACTATTATTTGCTGAACTAGAAAGATCACAAATGCATGTATATGGTGGGATAGTGGCTCTTGCTGTGCACATGAATCAGTCACTGCGGTGAGACTGTCTCCAAATAAACATCAGTGTGTGCTATAATTGGTGTGATTATGCTCTTAACTAAAATTACATTAATTGCAGTCGCATGCAGTGCAAGGGCACGTAATATATATTAACAGCCTTCGCAACAATTATTTTGGCGAATGCAACAGCAATGACATCTAGACTGTGATTACTGCCAATCATGTGTCCACACTACAGGTCCTAGCACCTAGAGCACTGGTGCAGTGACCACCTGAGATTTCTATAGTATCCAGTCATATTTAAAGTTTCACACATGCATCGGTTCAGTGGTGGGAATGGTTAAGAAGGAATTAGTCGCTGACATTAAAAAAGGCCTGTTGGTGATGCAGGGATGTTGTCCAAACCTTATATACAGGTTGTCTATTGACACAATAACATAGACTATGTACATAGTATGTCATTGTTGCAAACCATGTACAGTTTTCTATGTAAAAACATCGAAAAACTAGTTGGTCGGTGAAACAGGCATTTGTACTTTCACCTTTCATTTACACAGATGCAGCCCATCAGTCAAGCTTTCAGATTGTCACTTTTCCAACACATGTAAAAACATTGTTTGTGACATCTTCTGTTTCTGTCGATTACTGAATTTGGGTGATATATTCAAAATACGTTGATTACTTTAATATTGTTTGCTTGTTAAAGTTGTTTTTTGCAGTGACTATAGTGGAGAAAGCTGTGTTAAGACAATCACAAATAAAGATAAATAGCATTCAAAACAATAAAAATACTGCATTTGAAATGGAAATTTACCCAGACAATGATCAATAAGATACTGTATTTTGCACTTTTAGCAATTGTTGTAACTATAAATTTGCAAGTGAAACTGATAAATTAATGTAACCCATTAAGTATCACTGTATGTTGATTGCATTTATTTAAACTGTGATCATGTCTGAATACAGATACTCTCTAAATCTAATACCTAACATTGGTACATGTGTTCTGGTTGTATTCTGGCAGATGGTAAAAGTGAGAGGTCTATCCTAGAAAATTGATGGCATAAAATAAAAAAATAAAAAAATAAAGCCGTCCTAAATCTTTTGTGAAGGCAGGAATTTAAAGAGAGAAAAGAATCCTGCATTTCAGCAGTAAGGTCAAGAGCTGGAGCAATGATATGATAATGCTCATGAAACAAGACCGGATTTGAAGATTGAACCCAGAGAGGGAAAATATTCCACTCATTTCACTTGATAGTACTGGTGGCAGTGCATTTCACACGCTTTAACCAGCTCTGTCTTTGATATGTGCCGTAATGATACACATGCACATGTGAAATGTGACGTATTTGTGACTCAATGAAACATCAGTATCAATCAGCATCAACGCAGCTAGAAGACATAAGTGCCGGATGCTCATAAAGGGGAGAGACGAGTGGCATTGTGCTGCCGTCCTTCATCCTTTATCACAGTCTCAGGATGTAAAGCACGAGCCGCGCGGCGTTGTTGACGGACGTGTTGCATAGACTTGGTAATAAGATTTGCAGAGCGTGGTGCATCTTCAAAGGATCTCAGGAAATCAGGGCACAAAAACATGCAACACACTTAATCATGGAGGAGTGTTCTTCGGGCGGCGAGGAGCGAGTGAGGAGTGTGTATCATCTCCTTTTCATGCACACAATGATCAATAGTGTTAAGTGGGTTACTGTAATTTAACAGTGGAGTGGAGTGGGCTTTCTGGGAATAACAACACTCGTGGCATTGTGTGTGTTTAGTTGTGGTCCAAAAGAGATTCTGCACACTAAAAGCAAAACCCAAGCATTTTTTTCTTTTCCTTTCCTCCTCGTACTCCCCTATTCAGCACTTTGGAAATGGCGTGAACGAGAGCCATTGGTCACAGGGGGTTGTTTATACCCTGAACCGTTTGGCAGGTGAGATTATATTCGAGAGCGTTCGAGGCACACCGTATTACTATCTGTCTCAAGCCAAAAAGACACAGTAAGAGCCTCCATGCAGACACAGCTGGCCAGCTTTCATGTGCCTCTGGGCTTATGTAAATACCCTCTATGGGCTGAACATCGGTAAACAGCCTTATCACCTTTCCCACCAGGTTTGCACGTTGCACGTCTTGCTCCTGTTTTTTTTTTTTTCCACTTTTCCTCAAAGGATGTCAGACAAGTGATCGTGTCGGCCTTGTAGCCCACGTTGAGTCAAGGGGAAATCATGCACCTAGAGAACAGGTACCATTTTAGCTTTTTTCTGACTTAAGTACCAGAAAGAGGTTAAGAGGGCTTAAAGCTCGGCTCAGAAGCTGCTACATTTGGTAGCATTTTCCTGACACCGATTCCCATTCCGAATTCTCAGTCAGAGTATTAGTTTTGAGTATTTTGCCATTAAACAGTTCGCATATGTGTATCTAAATACCTACACTAAGACAAGACAGTTCCACTAGACAGGTTCAGCATGACTAGCTCAGTGTGAGTCCTTTTCTGTGAGCAGGGTCACAAAACCACTGTGACACTGTTTCATACATGACACGAAATGACACACAAATGATGAAGAACGTTGAGGTGATATTAAGAGACAATGATGTGATATCAAGTTTGCAAATACCTGTTGTTTGCATTTAAAAAAACATAACATTTCTCCACTCATTGTCACTGATTAGTTAGTAGTTATTTTTAACTTGTTGTTAGTAATATACATAAATAAGATGAGATGTATAGATACATAAGAAGTTGACAGACCAATCAGTCTGTTTACGTCACATTTTACTATCTCGGACCTTTCACACAGCAGGCTTCAAAAATGGAATCAGGTACTCGGTACTTTCCCTAATGAAACAGCAAAAAAAACAAGGAGCCTAGCTGTGCTAGAACTGTGGGGTAAAACAGCATTGATTCTCCAATATAAGGACACTGAGGCAGAGCTTTGCACTTCTGGGTAACACTGCGAGGAGGATGGAGGATCAAGTTAGGGAGCAGACACGTTTGTAGATCACTCAGTCACATGAAGACCTGAGCACGCAGAGAGCTGGTTGACACCTGTTATACATCACTGGTGTGGACACCTGACGCCATCCTTGTTCCACCCACAGGGATCAACAGAGCTGACGCACATTTTATTTGGAATTGACGCAACGACTGGGACATATTTAAAGGTTTTGCTTTAAAGGAATCGCTGCAGGGGCCACTTCTGTTCCTCTCCACCTTGCAGATTTGGTTATGGAGCAGTTGGAGTCTCGCTGATACTGTATGCGAGCTACACTGTATGCACTGGCATACAGCCATTAATTATTATCACAGCTGTGCAGAATTTTCTTATTGCTTAAAACGGTGCAAGGAAGATGAAACAGTGCAATAAAACTTGTTTATTTATCGGTAAAAAAACGAGTTGGAAAGCAGAATTTTGTATTTTTTCTGGTTTTCATCCCAACACTGAAAAAAGTGCTTAATGTGTAACACTGTTAATGGACTATTGGTAATTGTTGTGAAAGTTCCCGATGCTTGGGCAATCAGTTTGGCACGCGTCTGAAGCGTTCAGGCTTCGTGACAGCAGCTCTGCGTGAAAATGTCAGACATCCTCTCATTTATAAACTCAATGAAGCCGAGCTGCTGATGACGTGGCGTCACATTGATTGGAGCACAACAGGACCAGAATATATTTAGAGAGTGGTATATGTTGATGTTACAATTTTAACTTGGAAAAAGAAGCACGCTCTCAGCTCTCCGCTAAAACAGCAGCAGTTTCATTCATGTTATCTTTACCTGCAAGAGCTACTTTCTGTGAGATGGCTTGCAATTCCTCGCGCCACGTTTGATGCCTTGACTTGGTTATCAGAATGCAACATATGGCGAAAAGAGACAGTGGTTTACTGAATTTCAACAGGTGCTTCATTCAGGTGTCTGTACAGTACATGAGTGAAATACATAGGAGGCATGGTCATGAATGGTGCAGTTTTAATGAATACAGCAATTAATACAACAATTATAAGCACTAGTTGGACTAGTCGTTGAGAGCTGTTTTGTACACACTTGGTTTCAGTTAATTTCTTCATCTTTGCATGGAGCGACCCTTTAAGTGAAATGCAAGCAATTCTAAGTGCATTAGAGGATAATGTGATGTTTAAGCAGTAAATTGAGAGACCCACCTATAAAACAAATTACATTAACCTGATGTAATCTCTGTGATTAGCAAGGCCTGATGTAGGATTGCGTTTGTGTTTAATAAAGCGATTGCTCAGGCACTTGTGAAATGTTCCCGTACACTCGACTGTACACTGATGTTGCTTTCCCTCACCGTGATTTTCAGACAAAAATCATTAATTAAGCCAATCTACAAGTTAATGAATGACCACTGCATTCATCAGATGATTTAACTTTGGTTATTGATCATCTGCCCGGGATTGCAGCATTGTCATCATTAGGCCTGACAGTAATTTATGTCCTTACACACTGGAACGTCATTACACATCCACACTGTTTGACTAACAGGAAAATTAGCATTCTTGCAGCTTAATCGCGAGCCTCTCCCTGCTGATCAGTAAATGTTTGCTAATTACTAAACTTGTCTCTGTCGCGCTATGTCTGTCATTAACCATATACCGTAAGCTGTGGACTCAGGCTTTTCATCTCGGGAGGAATCAAAAGCCCATTAAAGGCCGGCCAGGGAACTCTGCTGAGAGGGTCGTCACAGTGAGCGGGTCGTTATGACCCATATGTAGGTTTACTGTATTTGATTCCACGGTGGTGGAAACGCACGCCGGCTCCTCATTAGCGTCGTGGAAACGGGCCCTGAATCCGTAACGAAGCTGTGACCTATTGGTCTATTGACACTACGGCGTCTTACAGTGCCAGAGCATCTCTCCAGGACAGTGTAGCTGCAGATTGATGATGCAGATGCACGTTCTCCTCTGTGACTTCTTCCTCTCTTCCTCTCGTTTGCATGCATGGGCTCACAGCCCATAAGCAATCAAGGGAGAAGCACTATGTATATGTATGTGCTCCCTACACATATAGCATAAATAGCACCCAGTGGACCGGGGATGTGCTTGCATCATGTTTGATTTTAAACACATCAGATGTTGGAGTGGAAATTTGATCCTTTCGACTCTGCAACACAGTAAAACAAACAAAACATCTGTCGCTGCGGATTAAACTCATTTACTTGTTTACCAAAACACTCTTTAAGGGGTGAGCATATAATTACTGTTATGCTCCACTGTCCCTGTTTGGCCTCACTTTGCCGCTGTTTATACAGTTTTTGTTTTGTTATTTTATTTTTTTGTTTTAATCATGTCACAAAACTTAAGAAAAATAAAATATGTTTTGTGATCAAACAAAAAAATAAAAAAGAATACTCACACTCTAGTACACTCTACACTCTAGTAGTGTGAAATGAATAGCCGGAATAGCGGCCTCCATATGATGCCAGTTTGTCTTCAGTAACGGCAAGGAATACAGATTTAACACATCCTGTACAGGCTGCGACGCTGTTTCACCCCCATTACTGATGTGATAATGTTCGCAGCTTTCATGTGCCAGACGTGTTTTCTCATAAACCTTCTCTGGATGAGTCAATAAACCGTAAAGATGTTGTTTATACATCAATCATCTGAAATCCACTCTTTTAATCGCACCTACCGCAGATTCTTTCTGCTTCTGTCAACTCGCGTGGAGGAGACGAGGGCAGAGGCGCACGTTTGTCTTCTGTCACTCCGAATATATTGTGATTAAATTACCTGAAGGTGAAATATTTTTCTCTGCAGTTTTCAAATCCCTTTAGAGTCAAGAATAAAACGAGTGAAGTAAAGGATGTCATGCTAAACATTTTCCAGCAATTAATTTTTCTTTCCCCGCTATTGTTCTATTTCCAAAAAGACATTTTTCAGGTCCAAGCTAATCTCAACTGTACTCCTAAGGAAATTAAGACATGCAGCATTCAATACTGTGGACTCACAAAAACCCTCAGAAAAAATCAATCAAAATGACAAAACAAAGAAAAAGGCCAAATGAGAATAAAACGGCTTGCACAATGGAAAGTGAGGCAATAGCTTTGCCTGTTAACCGTGCCTTTGTGTTTTTATCCGTCTTTCACTGTCACTGGTCCAGCACCAGTGCCTGGATGGATGGCATGCACAGAAAAGTGGAAATGATGGTATCAGTTATGATGTCACTTTAAGAATAAAGCCGAGATGCTAAAAAGCTCCGGCGACTGAACTCAGATATTTCCTACCTGTGTGTGAGTCATAAATCACAGCGGGTGCTGTGCTGCAAATACATAAGAGTGTGTGAGCTCAGCCAAATTCAGCTTTAGCGATGGTTCCGCAAAGTCTATTATCTACATATGTCAAATGCGAGACTTGTACAAAGAGGAGGAATTTGAGTTTTTGATTCTTCTTTCATAGATGTCTCATTTATCTGTGCCTCTAGTTTAGTTTGTATATGTTAGGGCAAAATCAATAGGTAATCAGCCTTTTTTTTTTCTCTCCACCCACTGTGTGTAGATAAATGCCCGCGTTACACAATGCAAGAGGTGCGACGGCTCACGCCTGACTGGCTCTGTCCAAAAGTGAGGGAGGCTTCCTCGAGGTGCCTCTCTGCCAGCGTCTGACAGCATGTCAGTCAATACGCAATGTCTTCCTGACGTGTGAAAAGCATGAAGGTCAGGATGGAGATTGATGGAAATCAATTTTCATTCATCTTTGCTTTCTCCAAAGATACTGTAAAGCTACAGCAAAAAACAAAAAAAAAGAAACTGAAAAGCAGGAAGCCAAGTATTGAGCCGCTAAGACAGTTCTTGCCTATTTTATCTGGTAAACTGTTCGATGTTGTGCATGAACTGCTCCTCATCACTCACCAGCAGCTTAATAATGACAATACTCATCCGAGCAAATTATCCTACTTGTAGAGGAAGTTGTGCAGATGTAAAATGCAAGTGGTGTTGCTAAAAAGCTAAACTAAAACTGCGTAACTAATTCAGGACTCTGCAGCCCGAACGAATAATAATTCAAGTTTTCAGGTGCACTGTTGCATATTTCATGCGCGACATTGCATCACCCCCCCCACCCACCACCACCATCTAACAGAGCTTGTTAAATTTCCGTCTTCTAATTTTGGAAGTCACGTACAGCCACACTGGCCGGGCCCTCGCATGGCTCTAATGCAGCAGCTTAGATTGTAATTATCCACATGGAAAGGTTATTGGACGGGCTTCTCTGAATAGCAGGCACCTCGCCTGGACTGAGAATGTAGATCTCACGTCGCCAAACATGTCGAATTAAAATATGATATTGGTTTGGGGATTTCACAGGATGGTGCCCTTGTAATCTAAGTCTGCCCGAGGGTCTCCCATCAATCTCAGTGTTGAATTAATGTATGGCAAGACGAGGATAGTAATGACTTTCCCGTGTAATCTGGGATATTGCTTCTGCGGCATCAAACACCACGGCGCTTTCATTGTTCGTTGTTTAAACTTCAGACAGAGTTGCAGTGATATTGATAAATGCAAAAAATATGTTTTTTTTAATAGCTTGTTGCAAACTTTGATGGAGGTCTACACGTCATTTGAAATGCTGCAAAAATATTTGAATTGCAAATTGAAATTACCCCGAATTCAGCAAAGTTAGTGGAGAGTGAAGGTGACACGAGGTAATACAGCAGTGTGAAGGCTGTTTTGCATGTGTGTGTGTGTGTGTGTGTGTGTGTGTGTGTGTGTGTGTGTGTGTGTGTGTGTGTGTGTGTGTGTGCATTAAGCCCACATCTTCCTGCAAGGTCATGGGACTAAAGCACACAGCTTAAGCTTATTTATTATCAGCAGCTTCCGTGTTTGCACTGAATTAGAATCCTCCATAGCACATCGCTCTTCAAAAAGCAAAACTGAAAAAGTGAATAAAAACTTCGATTTTTCAATGATTGTCATTACATTAAAGCAGCATTTTGTGTTTTTATTGCACTTGATGGCTGGAAATTGGACTTAAACATTAAAGAAATCAGCAAGAAACTCAGACATGAATAAAGAGAATAACTTTAAGAGGTTACTTTTTGTTTTCCTTTCTCCTTTTTTTTCCTGTTTTCATCTGTCTTCTTTTGGTCTCGGAGATAAATTCATAAAAGCCTCACATGAGCACACATTTTACTTCTACACTGGACTAGTTCAGCTCCAGCGCATCTACACCCTTTATTCAATGTTGCAAATTTGTGACTAATCACACCCACTCACATGATGCTAAAATTAAGCTTGCCCTTTTCTTTGTGAACACACACCCTTAGAGCCGCGTCGCACATTGTGTCGACATATGGCCAAGGACGGTTTTCTACTGTGCCCAATAAAAGCCCATCTCTGTTCTCTGAGAGAGAAAATCTAAACAAAACACAGAGTTGAATCCATCACAGAGAATCTGTGATGACATAAAAATCACAAATCACACCCATGACCACACATTTTAGGTATTTTTCGTGTAACTCTCCTTCCTCTCCCATCACCTCTCTCTATCTGTTTTCTTTACACACACACACACACACACACACACACACACACAGTGTCACTGCCAGTATCATGATTTAATATCTCATTTTCAGCGCTCTAACAATCTGCTGATGTTACGAACACGGAATTTGATAACGCGTAATCAGCCCGGCCCAGTGTTTTGGCTCAAGACTGTAATATATTCAGTCACTGTGTAAATATATATGTATCATAACTGTGATTTTAGAGCATGCTCAAAATCCAAAGACTGTGGTGTAAGCAAATTTTTTACCTGCGTGTAAGAAGCGTGTGATGAATATTCAGGACCTGGGGAAGGGCAAAAAACAGATTTAGAGACAAGCAATGGTTGTTATCGTGATGTGCACTTTCTTTCAACCACAGCGGTCATTTTTCAAAACTTTCCTTACAACGCAAAATAAATTCCAAGCCTGATTAAAAAATTCTTTGTATCCCAAAAGTACAATCTTACTACATTTCAAAACACAAAACTGCATAAAGAAAGATGTAAGATATTCTCCATGCAATCACTGACATATTTCAACACCCTATCAAATCCATGTGTCATCGTTTCAATAAAAACAAAGGCATAAAGCTGTGATGTATTGGCTGCATGGCTGTGAGCGTCTCCTCTCGACTTGTGGGACTTTATTTGCTCTGATTGACTAAAGTGCTCTCCTTGGAGGCGTTGAGTGGATGTGCCACCTGCTGCTGCTTCCAGTTCTTCTCCGACTTTGTCGCTGCATTGAGGTTACAGTTTGACACAAATCAAAAAGCTTTCTGCTCTGGAGTTTTTAGTGCTGGTCAAGCCCACACTCCTCCACAGTGAGTGTTGCTAATGCAGCCGCTGTTTGAATAGCAGTCAGGGCCTCAGTGTGCAACCTGGGGCAGCGGCACTAATGAAAGTCTTGGTGGATGTGCCGCAGTCGTACCCGCCTGCTTGTGGATAAGGGGAATATTCAATGTGCCGAGCCACTGGCTATTGTTTTAAGCCCATAAAAGTATCGCCTCTCCCTCCCTCTGATGGGAATTTGCAGATTTCAGAGAGTATGTTTTTATACGACACCGAGCTGCGGTGCCAGTGAAGCGGGCGGCTTACCGACAGCTTATTGGCTGAAGCCGCTTTTTATGAAGGGTGATAAAAATCACCAAACCGACAGATCAGTTCCTCACGCAACACCTGGCTTATCGGGCCTTTCTCATCACTTCAATGCGCTGAGGGCTTTGGTGAAAACACAGGTGGGTGTGAAAGGGTCTGTCTAAAGATACCCCCCCACACACACACACACACACCTGCCCCCTCCACCCCCACCATCACAGCATCTCTCATTATACGCTTATGAGCTTGCAGCCCACTGGGAGACATGTATGTTGCTCTTTGAAGCTGGCAGCGACACCTTCAAAGCTACACTTCTCTTTGAAGATTCCCTTGCCGTTTTCCTCCTCCGTATGACATCTTTATTCAGATGAGCACTTTAACTATGTTAATGAACATACATCACAGGACTGCGGCACACGCGATGGCCGATCTTGACACTTGCACTTGATACCTGCGGAAATGTCAACCACAGCTGAGATCTCATGGAACCAACGGACTCAACGTATCGCTCGGTGATTCGCTCTGTGTGTGTGATTGTATGATGGCACCAAGTCACATGATGAAACAGGCAAAAAGAGTTTGGTCATTGGGATAAAGCTACTGTGGAGACAGAGACCAGAGACCTAACATTCATACTCTTCATCATTGACATCATTGACACATGACATTGGTCTGAGGCAGAAGGCAGAAGCGTGTTCGGTTTCAACTGGACTCAAGAATCTCAGCACCTTCTGAACACCCTGAACACTGAGAAGAAAGAGGGACAGTGAAAACAACAGGAAGTGACAGAGAGAGAGATGAAAACAGCAATAAACAGTAGGAAAAACAGCAACATCTCAGCAGATCGGTAGAAGAGAGAGGGTCACTGACAACAACATCAAGAAGTGACAACTCTGCAATTGCTAAGAGCAACAGCAACAACAATAATAACATCAGCAGCAACAACAACCCCTATAACAACAACTACACCTCAGAAAATAGAAAGAGGAGAGAGGGTCAGTGACAACAGCAGTGACAATAAAAAAAAGCACCACCAATAACAAAGTCATCAGCGAAAAATGACTTCATAAATGGTTCTCAAAAAGAGAGATAGAGAAGAGAGAAAGAGTGCTGTCTTAAAAGCGTGCCCTGTAATTGGTTGGAGACCTGTGCAGAGCGTGTTTCCTTCTTTCACACAGTGTGTTGAAGGTACAGTACACAGCAGCAGACACCAGTGGGTACAAAGCAGGTAAGATAAGGATGTTCATGCATTCACAATATCCTGGATGAGACACTGTGGAAATATTTCTGCCTTTTGAAATCCAGCTTTTAAATATGTGAAACTTGATGATTTATGTTGTATACAATACAATTTCTTTTATATCGCCTCATATTTCTGTATGTGTATTCAATACACTGCACCAGGAATCTATTCAGAGAAAAGCAAGTTTTCTATTAAGTGTAGGTCTAACACTGCAGAACTGACAAATAAACCTTGTGAATCTTTTTTCCGTTTCTTTTTTAAATGTTAAATAAATTGCTGTGAAATTTAGCACAAATGTCCCCAAGTGCCCAGAAGATGAATCCAAATGGCTCCACTGATCCCTTGACATTTTCAGCATCGCCTCCAGCAGGTCAAAGTTATCCTTACACTTATCCTGTGAAATATCTCCCTTAATGGATTTGGTTTTAAAAAAAAAACCTTTTTTCCAGATAGTAATGGTTCCAAAAAGATGTGTCTTAATGACTTTAATGACCTTGTGACCTTTCTTCCGGCGTTGCTCTAAAGTTGACATTTGTGGTTTTGAGTGAAATTTCCTATATTGTACAATACTAACACAACTATAGCTTTATCCTCAAACTCAAGATGAATGAAAATGAATCAATCATCCATCATTTGCAACATAGAGTAATTTATTTGGTGTCTACTAACAGTAGCAGCACTCCTTGGCTGGCACTCCTGACTACGTCTTCATCAAATGTAGTCAAGCTGCTTCCTCAAAACGCTGAGTAACATCAAAAGGGGGCCTGATAAAATAAACCAATTTTGCTCTCCAGGTCCGTGCCCTTCAATGGGACCACTGCTGGTTAATTACACTAGACATGCAAGGACAGAGTTAAATGGTCACACTGTATTCACCATTCTGCAGACAATACCCTTCACCTATCAACCTCTGGAAGAATGAAAATACACAGAACAAGATTGTAATTACATGAATTGAGAAATAGTCATTTGGTTCTTAAATTTGTTACAAGGCCATGACTCCATTATGCCAAGAGTGGGAGTACTTAATTGTTATTGCTTTGGTGTTTTGCATTCCCATTATGTCTGGTTTCTTTTCTGCTTATCTCTTAATTGCGCTTCTGATGTTAATCAGATCGGAAATTTTCATTTGCGGCGGCACTGGGATGGACCTCCACTGATTGGTGTTCCTTCAGTTGTCACCCAGCTGGCTCTCGTGCAACTTCAAAATTGTTTCTGGAATGCAATCTTCCTCCAAATGATATGGCTCTGCATTTAAATGAAAAACATTGCAAAGCATGGGCAAAGCAGTTTTGGTGCTTATTAGCAGGGTTTTATATGAAAAAAATGATCAGCTCCAAGTTGCTGGAGCTGTGACTGTGGAATAAGCCCAACACTGGCTACGAAGAAGTCAAAAATATTCCAAAAACAACACCAATCTACAGGTTGCAGTTTTTTTCTTTATCAAATTATCTTTTTAATGATGTTTTGCTCGTGAAGGCGGAGCATTAATTTTCAGCATCCAACATCTGTCGTTTGTAACACCACTCAATAAATTGTTATAGATTATTGCAGAATTTTGAACATCATTAAGTTAATTGTTTGTTATTAAATATGCAACATGAAGTTAATAGTTTCCTTGAATTAATTTATCCTCAGGAGCTCCCATCACCAGCAACACTCCTACAGCTGGGGACCATGTTCCCATATTACTGTGCTGGTCCAAAGTTTCTATCTACTAATATTTCTACTAAAGGTTAAATCAACATGATTACATGCTGTTGCATCGTGTAATGTAATAAAACGGGTCTCAGCTGCATTCGGTACATATGCTCGGTGCGACACAGACACAGTGTATTTACTATAAGCACTGGGACACTGAGAGCAATGAGCTCCACTGTTTCAGTGACAGACCAGTGGGTTCAACAGTTAATTAGGAAAGATGAGGAGGCATCTTTTTTTCAATTATCTCTGATGAAGTAAAACGCTGTTTTTTATTTCTTTCTTTTTTATCCTCCATGTTTTGACAGCAATACACCATACTGCTGTCAAATGGCTGTCTTAAAGTTTTCCAACTTACCCTTAAAATATCAACTTTTGGTTTGTTTCATTCATTAGGAAAAATAGATTCTGGGACAAATGCCATTCCAGGACTTTTGACTCTGTCACAGACACAAAATGAAAGTAAAGTTTAAAGAGTGGTTGGTACTGTACTTGGTACAGATATAGGGGATACAGTTACATTCAATGTATTTCCAGATATGGTAAAATTGGAAGAAAACTATTTCAGTCAACAATTTTGACACCAAAGATGAATTCTTTTAGATTTATAATTTGGATACATAAAAATGTGAAAACCACAGTTAACCACACAAATAACTATAGCATAACTATAGCCCTATAATTTTACTATATTTTGGAGAAACATATTATCAATGTCGCAACACTTAAACATTTTCATCAATTTTCACGTATCCTGTAAGGTGTTTTCAGATGGATCTCACTTTGAAGTTTGCCAGCACAGTATTAAATATTCATAGCGTTGCATCAAATACTGCAATAAAATGTTTGTGTTTTGGATGGTATTTAAAGTTGAAAGGATATTTACCTCTGTTGAAGTTTCACTGAATTGCTGTGTGTGAGGTAAAGAAAATCAAAGCGAGGCACAACAGACCATCTTCCCTGTTTCTCCCAGGCCCCCAGGGCCAGATGCTTCATCTACAAAAATAGATTATTTCTTACTCAAACTGGTACAGATTGTTTGGCAGAGGGAATAGCTTCACAAATCTCTATTATCTGAAAGGGGCTGAATGCAAAGATGTTCACAACCTGTCTATTGTAGGAAATCTGCTAATGTCAAACTGTTGTGTTTCAGACAAATCTTAAGAGTGTTTCATACAGAGTGTATTTTTGAGTGAATCAGACAACCATTCATAGTATACACAACCTTTACTTTTGAAACAGAGGTGAAACTGTTCCATCTCTGCAGCTCACCCACAGTATGAAGGCAGGTTGTTTACCTCATGTTCTGGCTGCTTCTAAGAGCCTATGATGGGCTCAGAGCCCAGCTACACCCCATGAATCAGGCAGGTGGACCTCTGCCAAGTCATTTTACTTGTAGTTACCTTACACACACACAAGTTCACACACAGTAAAGAATGGGACCAGTCTACTCACATCAGTGGTGCAACTCATTCTCGGTACCTGCTCCTTAGCCATGGAAAAACAAGTGGCTGGATACTGTACCTCTTGACTTATGCATGGTTTTTGTAAGCGATGGCAGTCTGCTCACTGTTTGGAATAATTGTAAAATGAGCAAATCTTGTTATAGCGATGTGACATTTATGTGATGCAGAGTTGGACCTCGTACGTATGAACTCCCCTACTCAGGGATGCATATCCTTTGAAACACGTACAGAGGCCCTTCAATATTTCAGGAGGTTTCTAATTATTTCACTTAAACACTTGCAGTCAACGTGAGACTAGCAAATTATACACAGACTCCAAACCATGCACTGATGAATGCACGTGTTGTGTGAGATGTGTCCTTATTTCTTCTCAGATAGCATCTTTGACTCAATTCCCTTCTTTCTTGAGTTTTACATCTTGTGCCATAGAGAGAAGGCTTGTGTGGCACTAGATGACCCTGCCTCTAAGTAAGTATCTTAATATGTTAACTTATTTAGAGAGAACTTGCCTTGATTACAACTCTTGGAAACATTCAAAGCTGCAGCAAATGACAGATAATCGAGTGTTGATTACAGGAAGTTAAATTACGACAACATCCAATGAATAAACTTTGAGGGAAAGGTTGCATAAAAATTACATGTGATTTTACAGGATGTCGTGTGCAGGATGTGTCTCGTCAGGCTGTAATACCCATGGGGTCTCCACCGGTTTCCTGGCAACCTCCCGGTGACGACAGGGCTCCGGTCGAATGAATCTGTTAACGAAAGCGCTCTTGCTGTCCTATCATAACAGACATTCAGGACTAGAGAGGATTCCTAGGTTGCCAGGGAAGAAAATCCAGGCAGCAGGTCTGTTTGTCCTGACAATATAATTGAGTAAACCAGTTGCTGTTGTGTGAATGTATTATTTCAGATGCCCTGGTCATTTCTGATTGTGGCGACTGAACCAGTGGCGCCCAGGATCCATGCTGTTCATATATAATTAGTGCCTTGTTCTGTAACACTGTCACACTGTTTGTTGATATGTTGGATATTATGTGACCTCTCGCCTGCCTGTCCAAAAATCAGAAATCTCCAAATTAAGGCTCTAACAACAGCAATACCTATTTTTTGGGTGATTTGACGTGTCATATGTAATGTAGTCTCCCTCTCTCTATCTCTCTCTCACACAAACACACACACACACACACACACACACACACACACACGCACACACGCACACATACATATATAATGTATAAGGTGGGGCTGTCAGATATTGTGTCAACAGTTTTGACATGTCTTCATCATTGCATTAATTCACAAAACCTTTTGTCAGAATGTGAGATAAGGCTGTTTTATTTAATGAAAAAATATGAGATCATTATTAAAGTACATACTAATTTTGTATTCTGGGGATAAATTACTATAATCTGTTAACAAATGTCTAACAGTTTGGTGTGTCTTCCCGGCAAATGTTCCTCCTCTAAACAGTAATAAATAAATTAGGGCTGTTCCTTAAAAGCTGAAGCAATAGCAAATTTTCCAGAATGAGTGCAATATTTCATCATATTCCACCTGTGTTGCATTAAACAGTGGAAATAAGCTGTCAGGCAAGCATCTCCCTTTAGATCCCATCTGAAATCCTCTGGAACGGCTCAGGTTGCAGCAAAGAGCTTCTCCATCCCTTCTCCACGCGCTGCCGCTAATGACGGAGATGAGAAGTGTCGGGGCGATCTTCCCACCCTTCCCCGGCAGAATTAGCATTAGCATAATGGGCTTTTTAACACAGCCCTTACCTGCCACAAGGCCCTCCGGAAGCTCGCTGTCCAGGGCCATTAGTGGCTAACTGGCAGGGAGCCAGCGCTCAGCTTTCAATTGAAAACAGAGGGCAGTGGAGGGGGAGGCGCACAAAAGAAGAGGCCATCAATTTTTTATGCCCAGAGTGAGTTTATCAGTTAGAAGGGGGGGAAAAAAAGAAAGGAAGAAAACAAGACAATGAAAGAAATGGAGCATTACAGCGAGTGGATAAAAATCAAACTTAAATCCTGAACATTACACACATCAATTATTCATCAACCTGTAGGCATCAGATTTCTTGAACCAGTGTTTCTCAATTATTATTTTTAATTCATTATTTCAGATTCCCGGGGCTTGTCAGAGCATACTGAACCGAACTGAAAATGAGAAATAAGAATATAAGAAAAATTATAAGAAAATAATAGTTACATTTGCTATTTCGAGGACAAATAAGTCTAACTAGCTGCCATTTGTGCCTGAATTGATCTTTCAAAATTTCTCAAGATTGAACCTAAGAAAGCACAAAGGTGATTGCACTAGTGCGCTGTAAATTTTTAATGAAGCCTATATCTATGATTATCCCTTAATATTTTTTCCCGTCCGGTCAGACAAATGTTTATTGCTGTGGACACAGGAAAAACGAGACCTGAGGGGGTCTTTGTAGATCAGGCTCCATCGTGATATTGAGTCATTATGTTTTATGGACATCATGAAGCCATGGGCTGTATAGGAAACCTATCGACTGGCTCTGGTGGACACTGTTGGAGGGTGTTGATGGGATGAGAGTGAATCTCTGAGGATCTGACGGTGATGAAGAGTGGACTGCGATAAGCTTGACCTGGGCACTGAAACTGATGAGCCGGAGGTGAGTTGGGAGGAGGAGGTCATGACGGCTCTGCGCTGAAATGACAGCACAGAGAAATACAACAAGAAGGTCATTGTGACTCATATTTATGTGTCTTCTTAGATGCCACCTTTTGTGGCTTTAAGGCTACGTACAAAGCATGGTGGGTCGAATGGAACACGTTTTCCCCTGCTGCTGTTCATACAAAATGCATGACAAGGAAACAGGCTTAATTTATTTTAACCTACGAGCTTTAACTGAACTGCGTTTTGTTGGGGGGTTACTGGTACATTGAGTATTGAGAACAGAGGAAAGAACAGATTGACCTAACGGGAGGTGAGACTATGCCGACTGCAGTATGTAACGATTTTATTTATTTTCTTTAATGTTTGCCAAAACTCTTATTAAGTCTTGACAGTAGAATATGAAAGTAATAATCTGTGAAAAAGTTATGTTCCTCTGGCTCCACTGAAGCAGACCGAGCCAGAAATAAAACAAGGATCAACATTGAAGCAGCTTTTGAGAGATGGAGAGAGTTATGGGACCTGAAAGGTTTCAGAACTGATACAGAGGAGCCCATATTTCAGCTAGACAACTAAGCATTGCTGCTTGCGTCATGTTTAATTTGCTTTTGGTATATAACCACAAACCTAAGATGCCTATGGTCACATTAAATGCTAAGCCAGCAAGCCAGCAGCAGTCAGCAGTAAATTGTTGCTTGTTTGTTGCTAAATCTGGCTTGTTAGCTTGTTTGCTAACAAGCAGTTAGCAGCTAACAGTGGTTAAAGTTATCTTTGTGGTTACTGTTCAGTGCAGCTTGTTTGTTAAAGCTACTGATTAAGACTTCTTATCATGGCTACTGCTGTCGTCATGGCTACTGTTTAACATAGCTTGTATGGCTACTGTTAGCATAGCTTATATACTACCATACTAACATACTAACAGTATACTCTTTGGTTAGAGTTATCTTTATGACTATTGTTTAGCATAGCTTCTATGTTTAAGCATTTCTTAGAGTTGTTTGTCATTGTTATTGTACCCTTGTGTACTAGTAGTTGGAGTTATCTTTAGGGCTACTGTTTAATGTAGCCTTTATGCTAACAAGTTCCAGTCGTCTTTATGGCTACTGTTCGTAACATGTATGCTACACCGCTAGTTACAGTTGTCATTATGGCTACTGTTTAGCATAGCTTTATGCTAACTCTTTCTAGAATTGTCTTGTGGTTAGGCGGACCGTTGCTACGGTTACTAGTCCACATTTACTAGTCCACACTTGCTGACTGGGTGGTGTGGGGAGGTACTTCAAGGGCGGAGCTGTAGCACTGCAGAGAAGAAGCAGCTTCATCATACCTTTGAGAAAATGTAAAACGTCTCTGTATATACAGGTTTTACACTAATTTAGATGTTTTAAATATGACTTTAAAGCTAAAACAGTATTTCTGTTTATGTTTTTATGTTGTTGGGATTGGAGTCTTATTGGAACTCTCCTTCTTTATAATGTGGGTGAATAGACAGGCTATGAAATGTATAAATGCATGATGGCTCTCACATGGAGGGCACGTGAAAGATCACTCCTGTGCTCTGCAGCTCTCCGGTTGCCCTGTTTGACGCTGCTCATACAAACGGTCTGGGAAACGGCTTCGATCGATAGATGATAAATCTCACCTCTGGGTCACTTGTAAGCAAGTTTTCATCACTCCAGCCTGGTGCGCTACTCCATCATGGGTTCATTACTGTCCCTTGTGGCCAGAGAGTAGAAAGCACCTGCTACAACTGCGGATGGCCAAAACAGGGATTGAAGTGGTTGTTTTTTCAGCTTGTTGGCCAGAGAGAGAGGGAGAGAGAAAATTGACCTGTTCTATTTTTCCAAACAGTGCAAATGTAGCATGCAGCCTCCATTTTTTGGCAGTCATTTATAACAAAGACTAAGTGGTTAGTTTAGGAAAAAAAAAAAAAAGTTTCTGATGCAATAAATGAATCCGGAATGGATATTGATCCCTTGGGAAGGAAATAAAATACTCCACAGTGTCTGAGACTCACGACGAGTCTCATTAAACCATCTGAGATGCTTCCTCTTGGGGTTGCCATACAGTACATTTTATTCTTTTTACTTAAAAAACATGTATTTACTGTAGGAGCCACGCAAGGACAGGTTTTTCATATTTACTTGCTAAAAAAATCAAAAATCACCTGAGAAAACCCAGGAGCTGGAACACCTCCCAGGTTAGCGGGGTTAGCCTGCTGACAGATAACAAAATACTTTTTGCCAGGTCAACACCCCAAAGAATTTCTCTTCCACTTTGTGCGAGGAAGCCAACTGCAGCTGAGGACAAAGCAATGAAGCTCACTGCTTTGGAAATATGTAAAGCGACAGGGGACACAATTGCCCAAAGGCTTCACCTAGTAAAAAAAAAAAAAAAAAAACTTGGCTTGGTCTTTTTGTCACATGCAGTCGCTGGTGTGTGAATATTGTGAGGGGGTTTATACATATATTATTGATGTTGGTAAAATAAAAACAAGCCTCCTGTGTTATAGGACTTTACTTGTTATACACATTATTAAATTCATCCTTGCTCCAGCCTCTGCTCGAGGTGACCTGTCCTTTCTCTTGGTATTTCTGCGCTCTTCCCAAAGACAGTATTTTGTCAATGCTCATGACACCTTCAGTGCAGTGTTTTTTTCCTTCCCTCTACCCTCTTGTCATGTGTGGACAGTGAAAGGTAACATTTATTTTTAGAGGTGTCATCCCCCAACAGGTAACAAGAACCTGGTCCTCATTACCGCCACTGGAAGATAGTGAACTGTCACATATGGGTGAGACAAATGTAGAGCAGCCCCCCACTGTCACCCAAATGAAAATAATTACACTCCAGAGGCCCCTCACCTTGTTCTCATTACTCAGTGGGCGCAGGGATCCGCCAAGACGCAGGCACCGGGCGTACAGAGCAGCGGATAGCAACCACAAGGCAGACAGGATTGGAAACAGAGGGTGGGTAGGGGAGGAGATCCTCACTCCCAGAAGACTCACCTCTGCCCTGTAGTTATGGGGGTGGGATTGTTGAGGTTCTCATAATCTTCACCTGATTTCTCTTGAATGATCAATGATCACATTGATGGAAAGAATACTGGAGTGTTATCCTCCAGTAAATGCACTCATGGAGATATAAACTTATCTTCACAAAACAAGGATATAAGACACACCTTTTGTCAATTTCTGGTTTACATTATTGAAATGCGTGATTCTAGATGCTAGAGTGTAATGGAAGACACGTTTAGGCTACATTTAGTATTCACATTTAAACCAACAGTGAAATCAGTTTGCACAGACAGATTTTGCCACACTGATTATCAATATCAAGTATCAGCAGCCCCCGGGAAAAGGGACAGAACTCAGACTATCAAATCCAAAAGACTAAGATTAAATAGAATTAGTGAAACGCAGTGTTTATATATATACAGAGTTGCCTTGCATATTATGATTCCCACCCTGCCTGTTCCTATTTACAGTCACAAGATGGAGTTCCAATCTGCAGGAATCTGACAGAAATCATCATATCCCCCAAAATGTCAACCTCTAATTGGAGGCAAGTTATTTTTTTGCTGTTTGTTCTTCAAGTTTTCAAAATTTGAGATTTGTCAAATGTGATGAACACGACTGGGGAAAATAAACAGAAATGAGAGGATATGTTTGTCAGAGTCGGCAAGAGACAAATGAAGTGAAAATGATGGAGAAAAAAAAATTCCAATTCGTAATTAAGCGTAAACTGATAATAACTGATAATAGTTGTTTTTCATACTTACCTCAGAGGTAATTGTACTTATAATTAGAATGAATGGCGAAGAATTTGTCATCTGTTCTCGCATTACCATTTAATTATGTCTGAATGCGTATTGAAAATAAAAAGAAATGTCACAGATTAACAGTTTGGTTGCTAATGATCAAGATCTGTGGCAAAGAGATAAGATATAACAAGCTTTGACTTTAGACACTTTAGTAAGCTGCAGAAAATAGAAAAATAAAATCTTACTGATAAGTTGGTAGTGGATGTGGATGTGGCTGAAGTTCACATCCGCTACTTTGCACCTCTTTCTCTCATACACCAATCACATGTCATTACTGCATCGGTTCATTTCATCCAGTTCAACATCTAAATTCTGAGAGTAGCAATCTTTTAATAGAGGGAAAATGGGTTCAAAAACACTTACCAATCACACCGTTTCGGCATAAACAGATTTGGTTGTTCATTCAATGAGTATGAGGCAGCACAGTCAATTGGTGTGTGTCACTGTCGCCTTGCAGGAAGATGGTGACCGGTTCGAAAGACAGTTAACATAATGGATATGGATGGATCAATCAGGATGGTTGAGTTCTGAATAATAATGAATTGTTCTTAACAGAATGAAGAATTGTCCAGAAAATCTGTGAATGTGACTGACAAGGAATGCATGTATTATTTATGTTGGTTTCATTTAGTTTCAGTATTTAAAACTAAAACAACTTCCAGTCTGCTACACTGTATATGACCACCCAAGCAGAATGTACAATAACTTTAATGATTCATATATAAGCAATAGTCCCTTCTGAATATATTTAACACTTTTTTTTAATTATGTGAATTAAGTCCTTATCTTTAGTCTGTCCAGAGGGAAATGATCTGCACTTTGCAGCTTCTCCAAAGTGGCAGAGTAATTTCCTGTTGCAGAGATTGCTCGTGGATAAAACTTGAAACACACTCCAAAAAAGGTGGTTACATTAACACAATCTGACAGTGACAGAGTCCGCTGCTAAAAATACCTCATTATACCACCATGAGTAAAATGCTACACAATGGAGATTTAAGATATGTTTTTCACAGGAAGGTGGAAATAATACACACTTTATTTCACAATGTCAAGAAATGATTTTGGGGAGAAAAAAAAAAATTCCAGTGAAATTAAAGCGCAGAAGTATTGAAAAACATGTCAAGGAAACAGCGTAATAGCGCGGAGAAGAGTGAAGAAAAGAAACCTTGAACCTCAGTAGCTTTTTTCCCAGAATCCTCTCCGCCAAGCAAAGTGTACTTGAGCATCAAATATTGAGTATCCCACTGAAGACGTCCTCGCGGGTATTTTTTGCCACCATTAAAGCCACCCCAGTGCCAAAGGTCAGAACACATTAGGAACCATCCCTCTCCTCGTGCTGTCACCGCAGCCTCCCCCTGAAAAGTTTCTCTCACCAAAATGCAACTGTCCCGCGTCTCCCGAATGTAAAAAAGGAGATATAATCCCTGGGGAATGAAACCTTTGTCTCTTCCATCCACTTGTCAAAAGCTGAAGGAATCATTTATTCTGAGTGAGGAATGGTCCCCTCGACCGAGTGTCGGAGACTCATGACTTATTAACAAAAGACTCCATTGATTATTGATTGCATATGGTTTCACACTTATATGTATTTAATGTCCCAGGAACTTGATTCTAGGTCACTTTCAGACTCGCTTTGATGTCCGGAAGACATTGAGGCATAAACATAATATGACGGTGACAGGCAGCTCGTTGACCATGTCCAGTCAGAGTTAGATAATTAAACCTGTCACAGAAAATCAGCCTTCACACTGAATTTGCATTAATAGTTAAATGTCCAGATATGAATGGTGAATGAATCCAATTGAAGGAAGAGTGTGTTTAGCTTGCTAAATTTAACATATCGGTTTAATTTAATGTGCCCTGCGTTCTCCTCTGGGAAAATAACAAAACTAAAAAGGGAAATATGCATTTTGCATCTTCTTGGTTTAATGATGGTTTTCCCTATTTTTCTGTTCACTTGTCCTAATGCCATTTAATCTACATCTAGAGAGCTGGTTTTAAACATTTCTGAGCAAACACTGAGTCGTGATTGGCAATTACCTCAAGTGAATGCTAATACAGTAAGTGCAACGTAGTCTTTAATAGGGACAGTGTGTATTATGTCAGTTGTAGTATGCACATGACATACTGATCGATAGATGGTTGTATGGATATACTGATTAAATATGACTTTCAAGTGTTATATTGGTTTATCTCTATAAAAGTGATACTTATTTATTCCATTTTAGATGGTCACATAAGTGAAATACCTTTTGGTGAAATTTAGTATATGCACTTAAAGGTAAACATGTCACAGAGATACAAAAGATGTATTATGGGGATCATGATAAAGCATGGTAATATGACTGTCTCCTGTCTGCTGGTGACATCACTATACACCTTGTACACGATATATAGTCTCAAATGGCAGCAAAATCCATTAGGAGCTTTTGTTGATTTTTGTTTATTTCTGAACAAAAACTGTCTGGTCTGCATAAATAAAGAGAACAACTGTTCCAAATGCTCTTTTTTTCCCACAAAAAATCCAAACATCCTGAACAAAAGCACTTTTGAGGCAAAGAGGTCACCAAGACAGCAGGGGCTGATTGTTGGCATTAAAATGTCTTCAAACTAAGCAACGGCTCATTGTCTTATATGGCCAAGAGGACCTGGATTAGATGAGCGTGGCAGACGGCGCCTGATGCCTGGCACAGGTGTGCCAGATTGACTCATCAGTCACTCTCCAGGAAGGAGACAGGGGAGTGGCCAAGGCGGCACACCTGTGCCACATGTACAATCCAGCCTTTTTTTTGGGAGGGGGGGATTGAGTTGAACCTGGAAGGGGGCAGAAAAACACATTTTTTGATACCACTCGCTTGCTTGTGGCTTTCCTGCCCCAGAATATTCCGATCTATCTAATAGGAATTGTGTGACTCACACACAATTCATGGAAATGAGTCACATCACATTTATAATAATCTTTTATCTAAAGCAAAGTAGGAAATTCTGAGAAACAGAGCAATTTAAAAAGTGTAAGTGTGACTTACATCCAGTTTGGCACAATAAAAATGTATGGAGCACATGGTCTTGTCTTTAAGTGTTAAACAAAATGTTCAAATGGAAGAAAGTACGAGTGCTCGGAGGAAGGCTGAGCGGCTCGGACAGCGGGTAAACAGGTCAGTGGGAGAGGTGTGGGGGTTGTGCTTCAAGTGCCAGCTGGAGGCAGAGGAGGAAATAGGTCCCTCCTGCCACGCGGGCTCAGACACCTGTCTCGAGCCAGATTAATTGGCTCGGGACAGGTTAAAGTGCACACGCTCGGTGACAGAGGGAGAGAGAGAAGCAGAGAAAATACCCGTCTATGAGCAGACACACAGTCACTCTCACTCCAGTTTCCATTCCCACCTGAGTCCTTAAATTTTACTGCCTGCTCTGAATGTGTGCACTGATGTATGTACATATCTGAATAGTGTCAATTTGAGAATAGCTTCGAGACTCAGTAAAACCTGTGTGTGTGGCAAAAAAAGAAAAAAGAAAGTGTGAAAAAAGCATTTTCTCCGTGCACTGGTGCAAGCCAGCCCCGTTAAAAGCCACTCGGGTGCCTCTGTGGCGCCTTTATTGCTACTGAGTGGGAGGGTTTTTGGCTGCACCTCAAAGCTTCAGAGACTAATTTCAAGGACAAATCAACCTTGGTTATGGAGCTTGGTGCATCTGGTTAAGTCCTCAAGAACTGCTGGCAATATGGGATCCTTTATTGATCATGATTCTAATCACGTAAATAAATTTAAAAAAAAAAAAAGAAAAGCAAAGGCTAGTGTTGGACTTGGTGGATTTTCTTTCCTCTGTGCTCCACAGTTGGTCAAGTCCAAATGAACTCCAAACAAGTGAAAGAACTGCAGCAAAATGAAATGAACAGTACATAGAAATTAATGAAAAAACAAAAGATTGCTTTGTTTATAGTGAGTAAAAGTTAGTTAGTAGAAAGTCCCGAAAACATGCGTCACGGTACTGACTTTAGAATTTAGCTCAAAGCCTTTAAGAAGTTTGTTGAGCTGCATTTACTTTCACATTTCTTTTCATTTCTTACCAAAAAGGGTGTCGATGTGGATGCTTACTTTTTTCAATTTTGGTTTCAATTCTCTTCATTAAGTGTTCATCTTTTAATTATCACTATTATTATTGCTATTATTGCTACTCTGTAAATGAACATTGTCATTCACTTACCTATTTAATTACTTGTTTATAGCTCCTCGCATTTATTAGTTTTATCCAGTCTCTGGTGTTTGCTCACTACAAACTGCCAACAGAGATAGCGCTTCACTTGCCTTCAATCCAGTGTCTATGTGTGTGTGTGTAATGTGTGAGAGAAGGCGTGTGTGTGTGTGAGAGAGAGAGAGAGTTTGGGTTTTGCTTCTGCTCTGTTTTATTTCCTTTTATTATGTAAAGCGTTTTGTGCTTCAATTTAACTTGTGAAAAGTTCTGAATAGATACAGTCTGATTGGTTGAATGATTGTTTGATGAGCTGATGGAAATGTTGGTTTGCATCTTTTTTCTTTGTTTTTTTTTAATGAAGACACTGTGCATACTCACTACATTGGCTGCATTTTTGGCTTTGATTTTACAGGCCTCCAGTTATTGTTATTCAGCCGTGCTCTGCGATCTCCTGTCCAGGGTGATTTCCTGCCCTCCCTTGAATGTGAGCAGATGATAGGCTCCTATAGACCCCTGTGGTAAGATGATGGATGGATGTTATTCCACCAGCCACAATGTTCAGGGGTCATTTTAACACAAGTATCCTACATTGAGACTTTTTTTTTTTCTCCATTTGTGCTCATTGAACAAGTGTGACATTCAGGCATCGTGGCAATAAGCCTCAGCAAGGTTTCAACGTCCAAGTGTTGCACAGGAAATTACATGACAGAAGTTGAGAAAGAAAGCACCCTACCCTCGATTCTATTCATTTGGCCACCCACCACAAGAAAACGGACCTTTAACTGCTGGCAATTTTTCCATTGACATGCTGTGGCATGCCATTCTTTCTAGGATCTTTGATCTGACAGTAATAGATGTATAGGAAAGATGACTCACATCTAATATGATTGTAGAGACTGGCAGACCCATTTTTGCGTGCGATCTTTTCCTCCTGAGACTTGACAAGATCCTGACAAAATTAGCTCCGTATTTCCTCTGCCCTTCTCCTACAAATCTAATTTGTGTGACAGCACAGAGCGAGCTGTGATTTGTAATTAAACTATAGACTGGCATATAATTGGTATTTTCTTGCATGACAAGCATCCCAGCCAAGCTATCCAAAATGAGCAGGTGGGTGAATTCTGGGCTAATCTCTCTTGTTATTTTGCTCAACAAACCATCCTCATGCAGGAAAGAGAGAGAAAAGCTATCTATCAGCTGTCACAAATAAATTGATAATTTATTGGTGTTGTACTCGTCTGTGATGAGGGCGCAGGAGCCTGTAAGTAGAGATGAAGTCTGTGACGCTAGATTTCCAGGCTCATGTTTAGTTATTAGATTTGGGAGAGAACCAACAGAATCGGATTCGGTTAAAAATTCTGTGAAATAAGCAGAAGGGTGCTGCTCCACCTCCTTTTTTTTTCGTCCTGAATTGAGATAGATCCTTAATGTTTATGTTTGGTGCACTGTGTGTTCACAGAGGCATTTTCCTGCAGAGGGAAGAAGGGCTGATTGAGACGTTTTTAGATCTCAGTGGTGCAGCGTTATTGATACTGTCTGTCAGAAAAGAATTAAAGAGATCAGCCTGGACACCGCAACTCCTGCTCTCAGATAAAATGAGGACTTTGCACAAAGAAAGTGAGTTTGAAAAGACTGCAGCGATGTTCTGCAGAAGGGCTCTTTCTCGGCATGTCAGCTGGTGATAACTGGATCAAGCTGTTTGGAATATATATATAA
Source organism: Karalla daura (assembly GCA_029224185.1). NCBI lineage: Eukaryota > Metazoa > Chordata > Actinopteri > Chaetodontiformes > Leiognathidae > Karalla > Karalla daura. The sequence continues at coordinate 5,108,051 of CM055202.1, forward strand.
CAAAAAGAGAAGAAGACACGGTCAAACTGTGCAGCAGCATTGACCGCGCTTTTGCTGGTGTGGAAATGACAAGGTCAAGTATGTGTCAGTGGTGATGAGGTGTCAGGGCAGGTCAAATGACAAAACTACCACTACAAGAGGCTGTGAAGCTTCATCATGACCTGTCAGTCACCAGAATGGGATTTCTCCACGTGGGTCCTGACAGGTGAGCCACTGACTGGACAGTGAGTTCAACCTCACATTAACAACCCTTTTTGGAACAAAAATCAGCACAAGCATAAAGACAGTAGTTTATGTTTATGCTTCCGCTTGGTCTGAAACAGATGATCCAAACTATAGCTGTTAATGTATGTGAAAGATTCCAGAACCCCAACCCTAACCCTTTTTATAGTTTATATTTAGCCTTCTATCCCTTGTTTGTATTTGTCATTATACCAACCATTTGCATATGCTGTATACCTGCAGGGCTCTTAATGGCACTGCATTCAGAGCCATTCAAGCTGTAGTAGATTCCCTTTTATGTGTCAGTACTTTGTCAATAAAGCTGATTAATTTCTTTGAGACTCACCAATATTGTGGAAATTATCTGGCATGATGTGGGATTACTTTCCTGTTATTTTTTTTATTTATTTGTTTTTCATGTTTCAACATCTCTCAAGAGACCATATTTAAGTCACGGGGGGATTTAAAATGCTGATTTGCACACATGAAAGCTTAATGGAGGCTTCCATCGTTTGGTTATTTGCAGACTTTCCACATTACACACTGCACCAGTTATCAGCCTTTTGGGACACATCTGACAATAATGCCGACATAAAAACGACACCACTATCGCGCATCCTCCATTAATGCATTAATATTTTCCTCCTTAGAAATTATAATATTCACTATTTCCTGCTTACAATGTCACTCTTCCATTTGCCTTGCACACATTACTGCTCGATGATTTGTAGATGGCAAGCCCACGAGGTATTGTTCCTGTGGTGCTTTTCAAGGCTGTGCCCAAAAAAAAAAAAAGAAAAGAGCCCAAAACAGCTAAAAGGGTTATACAGGCTCTGGGCACTCACCTGTAAACACCAACCCCAGTGCACGGCTTGGGAAGTGGGCCTCGGTGCTTTTACTCTGGGTAATGTTCTCTCTCTGCTCTGAGCAAAAACATGAATAAACATCAGCCTCACGGTCGATGTGAAAGGCAACAAAACAAGAAAGAGCGAGGAGAACAAAGCTGAATCCAGGGTGCTTCCACCAGGAGATTCGGCTCCTAGAGATAACTCATACTTTGCGTTGAGAGTACCCTGATTAGGTTTAAAGGGAGGATAGCTCAGCCAAGACACGCTGGTCTAAAGAGACATGTCTGAATCGGGAGCAGTGACAGGGTGTGCAGAGTGCATGGGTTTAAGAAGACCTGAAAAGACCTGATCTTCCTTGTGATAACCAAGAAAGGATAGCTTGAAAGAAAGAGCTACTCACTGCTCATCATGTTGCTCATAGTGGCCGAGACTCAGTAAAAGTCCTGGTCTGAGTCACTGCATGTTCCAGGACAGAAATGTCCCAGGAAACAGCGTCTAATGGAAAAATACCAGGGACACGACCACAAAGCAACTCAGCTTTAAACAGTCTACTCTAAAATGGATGGCTGGATGGGTGGATGGGTACGGTTGCGCAGAATAATAAAATCTATATCTTGGATGGAAGTTCCCCGAGACTGCCACAAACACAACAAAAACCTTGCACAAAAAAAAGTTAGAGGAATGAATATAGTCCCAAACTAACCCTCAGTGGGATGAAGTAGCCACATCAAGTTGACCATGCATTGGTCATACATAAACATACACTGAGGACTGAAATATCATCAAACCATAGTTTTAAATTAGGTACAGTTTGTTTACAGTCTTGTAAAGTCAGCACCAGCGCAAACAAATGCATTTACCCATCACTTCCATTTAGTTATATGACTACACTTCACATTTGACGGCATATTTATCACATCTTGGACAGCAACTTGACAGAGAATTACAAAGAGGTCATCTGCTGTCTGAGATAAGCTCAGCATGGCTAATCCAAACCTTGTCATGTAGTGACAGTTACTCTTGTTGGTATTACCTCCAGAACCTATTTATCACTGTTTCGACAACTATTCTGAAACATGTGAGTGTAATGAAAGAAAGTCCAGCCCCGTGTTGCACCTGATGAAAGGCATTAGGTCTGTTTATCTGAATCTGACACGTCTCATTACTCACACCCTGTTCTGTAAATGGTTCATTTTCAGTTATTGAACCGATGGTAAAAGTGTCTAACTGGATGTGAGCTCATGATTGCTTTCTATTTTTACATCAGTAAGTGCAAAGAGTATCCTCTCTCCCTATCTTGTCATTTTGGACATGACAGCCCCCTCGTTTTTTATCACGGCAGCAAACTGAGCAAAAAATCCTATTGTTCAGGAAGATGCCTGCAAAACTAATGTGAGAGATGGAATTCTGTTGAAATAAAATACTGTATTATTCATGCCGCAGGCATATCAGTATTATCCATGGTAACTATGATTTAAATATTCAATTAGGGAGAGGGGAAAGTTATTTTAGGTAACACAGATAAGTGGGCTCCCAAGATGGAGAAAAAGTGAAAGAGGTAAAAGCTCGTGATTAAAAAAGTTACTCACCAAAAGCATTTTCTTCTTTTTCAGTTGAAATCTCATGTTTCACCCTGTGTTGGCCTTGGGGGGGGTCACCATGTTCACAGTGACTGCCCCAAAGGGAAAGTTCCAGTTATTCATCAGCATCAAATCATCTAATTGTATCTTGGATTTCTGCTGTCTTTGTGCTGTTTTTTTCAACTGTCAGAAAATGGCAAAAATATATAGCCACAGAAATGTTTTCGATGCCTTTAAAGTGATGTACATGCAGAGATAATGACAACACAAGGTGATAACTGTTGCAGTTTTCTCCATCTGAGCACTTGTTTCTACCCCCTGATTCAAAACTGGGAGCAAGAAACACTTAAACACTTTAGAAACATACATTTTCAGAAGAAATAACCCACATGGAAAAGTCATTTTTTTAACCATACTGGTCACCTCGCTCGATTTTAGTTTTACTCTCATTCACACTAAAAGCGGTTCTTTCGCCTTCAGTCATGACCCGCTACACACAGGAAAACCCTGTCCTGAACGCAGCTCAAGATGGCCGACCACTTTCCATTACTTCCGCCCATGTTGACAGTTGTAAGAAAGCATCTTTCCATCGTGTTCAAATATTGATCCATGTCCCTGGCATCTCTTTTAAAACAGAGGACCTCTCAACACGCATTACCTTTTTTTGCTGAGTTTACGGTCTTGAACTGTTCCTCGTGTGTCTGTGCCTTTTTTGCAGACACTTACTGTAAGTGAATATCACAGCCCGTAAAGAAGAAGTGAGCGTAAGTGCAGGATATGGCAGTAAAAGATGGTTGACGTCTTGTGATTGAGCGACCGCAGTGACATGTCCCCGGGGAGCAGACTGCTCTTTACCGCAGTGATATGAAATGCAGGTAAGAAGCAGAAGCATTGTTGTCATCGCAGGAAAATGTCCTTCAGTCTAAAACATCTCTGGCTGAAGCACTAATATTACATCTTTAGGGAGAAATACTGCTGAGTCTCCTTTGCCAGAGGTCACTAAAAGGTGGAACGAGTCCAGACCTGGTCTATCAGCACCCGAATCTGTAAATGCTGTTTAGACAGCTTTATCTAGCTCAAAACTGACTAAATTCAACAAATAAGATCAAGGCCTTGTTAGGATAATATTCTTCTCTGAATAAATAGATAGGAACTAACCTGTTTGTGAAGTTTCCTTCGGGAAAGTTAAACAAGACTTTCACCATTGAGTGATCAGCAACAGGTCGACTGATGCAGGGTGATATATGGAGCAGGTTCATTCCACAAAGAGGCTTTTGTTTGTGAGCAATGCCTTAAATATCGGCCTACACACAGGATTTAATCCATCCCCTCTCACAGTTCACTATGCTTGGAACTGAACCTGTTCTGTATCACAGCTTTACTATGACACTGATAGGTGCCTGCTTACTTGCTATGGATAGGTTGCCTACTGTCTGTACTTGTGTCGATTACTAACAATTTACTGAATTTAATCAGCAAGATCTTTGTAAGAAATAGGAAGACGTCAACTACTGACTTGACAACAAAGTCGCTCCAACTTGTCATGGGTGGCTGATACTGCTGTCAGTGTGCAGGGACAGCTTGCCCTCATTTTAGTACAGTGAAGGATTCAGTATAAAAGTGAGAGTCACATGCGGAGGGGACGGCATTGGTCAGACAGGTTAGGTATGAGACAAAATGTGAAAACAAAATGAGGCACTTTTGCAAATGTGTGTATAGATCTGCTTACTGGGAGTCATCACCATATTTTTGAAGCTGTATCTAAAGCCTGAAATGAGTCTTTTCACGTTGTGTCAGCCACAACAAGTGTTCACATCGTAGAGTGTGGAGCCTGGTGTCCGGCTTCTCCTGTCTCAGCAGACACCGGCAGGAATGTAGTGTGGCCACGCTGCTTCATCATCAAAACAACAACAAAAAAGATTTTTTAATGATCCAGCAGATTTCTGATGTTTTCAGCTCCAAGGTAAAAAAAACAACAAAAAGAACAAAAAAACTGCCACAAACTGCATGGCATGTAGCGTTGAGCATGACTGTAGGCCTGGGCACTTGTTGCCACACATGAAGTCTGACCTGAACTTTGACGGACTGGCGGTCGCCTTCTGGGAGTGTGTCATGTGTTTTCAAGAAGCAGTCGCTTTTAACAGGACCTGTTGTTTTTTGTTTATGGCTTTAATTCACCACAATCCTGTTAGGCCGCGCTGTAATGTAAGTAAATCTGCAAAGGGTTCTAAATCAGCGGCTAAAGCAGGCCTGGCCTGGTCCAGAGCGGCGTTGACATCAGTTTCTGACAGGAGCAGCTCCGCGCTGCTCGGACATGTCTGTGTCAGGTATTAGATTAGTTTCCACGCCTAGCCCTTTAGACAAGAGTGTGTTTGTTCCTGCTGTAATGCTGTTATCTGCCTTTCTTTCTCTCTTCTAATCTGGACACCACAAGTAAGCGGTTCTGACAAGGGCTGTGCACAAATTGAATTTTTCTTCCCCTATCCCTTTCGATTTATAATTCCCTCTCTCGCCCTACAAGCAAACTCAATTTCTGACCCTTTAGACAAAAGGCTCAGATAAAGCAATTAGTTTGGGATTCTGTGTGAGCTTGTGGCTCGTCCGGCCTGACAGCGAGTGTGAGGCACTAACAGCAGCACAAACAGGGGTGATGACGGTCACCGGCGGATAAATTCAGCTCTGCAGAGATGAACTCGGAGTCACCAGCAACAAAGAGATTCTGCCTCTGGAAAGAGTTCAGGCGGCAGGTAAACATAACTGTAAAAGCGGCGAGAGCCCAGACGGCCCCTCCAATATGTCTCGACTGCGTGTCTTTGATCAGTGCAATTTCCTCCTTTGACTTCTCCAGGCTTTGAATGCCCCCCCCCCTCCACAGGGTCCTCTTTTATTTTACCGCACTTTTCAGACTCTGAGGTGATCTATCATATATGAGGTCAGTGCTGAGATGGAATGCAAAAGGCTCAGGGGGTGAGTGTGTCTTTGGATTCTTTTAAGAGAGAGCACAATGACACCAGCACATACAAAAATCATGTAAGGACTGCATAAAAGGAAACGTCATTCTCAGAGGTTATAACATAACACTGACGGACAGCTGTGACTGCTGATAAATACTGCAAGGAGCTGCCACTTTACCTTATGTTTTCAGAGATGAAGTTCTGGATCATCTTCCTTTTGATGGTATTTCCCCCCCAACCCCTCCAGCGTCCTCCAGTCCTGTACTGCTCATTTTCTCCCTAATATCCAGTGTTCCTCTTTTCCCAAATACGAGCACTGAATGAGCAACGACTCCGCTGCAGAGCCAGTGGAAAGTAAGGGCGCAGGCTATTTGAACTCTGGAGTTTTTAAAGTCACCCTGGCCATATCTCCAGCGCAAGAATTCAATTTGGCCATTGCAGGAGAAAACTGAAAACCGTAAAGGAGGATTTAGAGTGAAATACATGGCATGTGGGATCCGTAAAGAAATGGAGTTATCTCGCAGTCTGGCCTGGGAGATACGGATGTGGCTGAACTGATGAGGTTCTCAGTCATTATCTTCGGGGTGATAGCATGGTATATTGTATGCGCTTTTTTTTTTCCAAACCTCTTATCACCATAATTGCCTTAAGGAAATGTTTTTTTTTCCTCTTTCCCAATCAATTCTGTGATTCCACAAAGGTATTTCCAATCATTTTGCCATGACATAATGGACAATATATGTATATATAGAGTACGTTTCAGTCAGGATAGACAGAGTTCTGCTTCTATGGCGATAAAATAATATGTTGGACGGGAACAGTTTCTTTGTTATGGAATACTGAATTTTCAACTGGTGGCTTCCCCTTCTGTCTGACTGCTCGCTGTCTCCTCGGTCTCAGTGTGCAGCTCAGTCAATGGGAAACATCCATACAGATGGTAATTGAACCACACAGAGCAGTTCCTGCTGGTTCTGTGCTATCTGCCCTGGCACAAATGAGAGTCAAAAGGATGGGCGGAGGGCCATGCTGTTTCCCCCCCGCCAGAGACTGAGGCCTTGAACAGAGAGATACCATGAATGGCCCGAGACGCCCCGCGATGACCTATTTGCACACCCACCAATGATACTTGGAAAGAACAGAGGGTAGTTTTTTTTTTTTTGTGTGTGCGCGTTTAATTGTACGAAATCCGGCCATTCTCAATCTTTCTTCTCACCGATATAAACCACTCTGTCTGGCACAGAAAGGCTATCTACGCTGTGTAAACTGTTTGTGTCGTTCTGTGGCCCAGCAGCCCGAACACTGAGTCTCCGGGGATGGAAGCTAACACTGAATCATTGTGCCTTCTCAGCGGGGAGCCGAGGAGAGTACAATCGCCAAATCCCTGGAGCTGGAATATCAGTCCTGCAGTCAAACGGCAAACAATGCATCTCCTCACTGCACACATGCCCGTAATGCTGGCCGCTGCCATAACAAATACAACGCATTGACAATACGTGACCTCAGACAATATTGTTGTATAATTGTGTGTTGGAGTTATTTTGAAAAACAAATTGATGCATTTATGCCTCAGACTTTGTGTGAAACAGTTGCGAGGTTTGTATAAGGCAGTATCGGATTCCAGATCAGACGGTCGGGAGGTCAGGTCACATTGAGGTCAGTGATGACCTTTTGATTGATTAACTCTGATGAGAAATAAAATCCCTCACTGAAAGAAGCAACACACTCATCCTCATTACTAGTTTTGTTCTTAGGGCAAAATTAAAAAGTCCATCACTAGAAAACTTCAACTTGAGGAGTTGGTTAATCTGTTTTGTGTGAATGCAAAATTCGTTATTATATCCCAGCGAATGAGAAATGAATGAAGATTATGTTAAAAACATGAATCCCTTATGATGATTCATCAAAACTTTAACCTTTTTGAATGATTTGAAGACATTTGTTGTCTTTGTGTAAACATTTTGCATTTAGCATTTATTTTTGCTTGTCAGGATATCATTGAGAAATATTTAAGCAGGCAGCATCTAGAAGTTATGGCCTTGACACCTATCTAAAGGTTATCAGTGGTGAGACGTTAAATGTGAATAAAACAACCTGTCATAGTTCTTATTACCGTGAATGAAGTGAAGCTATGTACATATTGGTAGCATATAAACATATTTATAGACAAAATTATTGTCTAAAATACGAAGAGAAGTAGCGGAAACGCATGCACTTAGAACTACATTGCGGGAACGCATTACACTCTGTAGTCACTCTGCAAGTAATGTCGTCATTGATGGCACACATATAATTTCATGCTCTGGAATAGAAGTTGAACACAATTTCAATCTCCATATTTGCTCCCAGCGCGACTGTCTCCAAAAAGAAAAATACACCCTCTCTCACCCTCTTTGGTCTCTGGATCCAGCACTCCCTCTCTAAAATTTCTGAGGTTTGCCAAGTCCATGTCCCTCTGCATTGAAGCCTGGCGCCGATAACGCACGCAGCTGCCAAGCGCTTCACACTGGACCTCAAAGGTTCCTCTTTTGACCTGTGTCTTTTTAGCCCTGGTTTCATGTGTGCCCGCAGATTCCAGCTGCATTTTGCTCATGTCACGTCAGGTCTCTGTGGCTTCTTCCTCAGCAAAGGGAACCAGTATCCTCGTGCATTTCTGCACTGGATATAATTCGGACCTAATCAGTGCGACCTGTCAGTTTCAGTCGACCGTCAACATGATTTGTGACACTGGTGACGAAACATGCTTTGTGTGTAGTCTAGTATAGTAGAAGAGAGAACTTTTTTTTTTCTTTAGCTTGTTTCACTTTAGAAAAGTCTGATTTTCTTTTACATAAACATTTTATCAGCCATCCGTATTTCTCAGTAATTTATAATATAATTTATTTCTCCTAGTCATTTCCCATTCAAAACTTCTATTACATTCCATTTAGATCAGTCCATATGCATATTTATTTCATCCCATTATTGTATGTGAATAACAAATACGCTCATTTATCATACAGACATTCTTTACATTTCTTTTTCCAATAAATCCAATTCAATAGCATTCACTGTATTAGTATGTCCACATGGCGTCACAGCAGAATTGGATCTCATTATGTCATTTAGGATGTGGACAACATTGAGAATATTAATTAGGAAAAGGCAACTTTTGACTGCAGCTTGCATAGTTATGTCAGTGAAGTGTTTGAGTTTTCACTAGATGCACAGCCAAAGTCGTTCAAGTATTGGTTCGAACTGGTGCTTCATTTGGACCCTGATGTTAGCCTTTAGTCTTCGTGTTTACCAGTTAGCGGTTTTACTAATCCATGGTGTCATAGGTGCTTTTAAGCAGGTTATTGTTACAGCTAATTCAGGCTGAAATCTTTGATCTTCTTTCTCTCACTCTGATAGGTCAAAAAACGCTTGTACATGGTGATCTCCTTTGTTTGACATGATAACAGGTGATTGCTTTGATACTGTCTAATTTATTCACTTTGACATTATGAGGCCGCTTGACTGACAAACACTCAAAATCACAGTATAAGTAGTGTTGACGAGAGCAGGATTCGGGTTAACAGGAAATCAAATTTTCATCCAGAACATTTTCCAATAGTGCTCTGAATAGGCCTTTTCCCCTCTTGTAAAATACATATAGGCTCGCTGGTCAGAGCAGGAGGTTCACAGTGCTGAGGAAGAGGTTTGTGTCAAGTCCAGCAGGGCTACCTAAAATAAGATGTGTGAGGGCACAGACATGTATCCACCAGTCTCCCATGTCACACACTGAGATGTATTTCAAATAGAAAATGCCCCTGCCGGCTTTCTCTCTTCTCGGATGAAAGACAATTGCAGTTCAGGGGGATGCAGCATGGATTTTTGACAGTCCCTGAACAACATATAAAAACGGCCTCGTTGCGGTGCTGGCAGTGTTTAAGAGCCATTACTTTCTCATTCGGCACATGCGCCAAGGTCGTCAGACAGGATAATGAGGTTGTTGCATCCAATGACTCCCTTCAACGCTGCTCTATTATGTACAGCAGACAGACCCGGGGCATTGTCTCCACTGAAGGGTTTGTGTTAGCTTTTGGAAATTGAAATTTTCCCTTCAGGCTCAAGGGAGGGAACAAAATATTTGGCATTGATTTCCACCCCACTTTTCTCTCTCTTGATGTTGGTGAGTCAACAATAGTGACTTTGTGAATGTAAATTAGATGTATGGCTGATAAAGTGCTTTCTGAACTTTGCAAGATCTGCACTGGAACGGGTGGGAACAACAAACAGAACATACAAACTCATCATAGGACTGGTCTGGACAGTGCTGGACTATTTCATTACGCCCAGTTTTGTGTTTATTTGTAAAGCAATTAAAATGAAAAGCAAACTAAATTCTATTAAGCTGACCTTATGTAAAACATATGGGAAACCATTAATTGTTATAACTCAGTACATTCAAATTTTAACAACTCTAAAAACAGGAGTCACACCAATAAGTAGGCATTATGAAACATTTGTAGGGCACAACCAGTCAGGTATCTGCATCCATTTAAGACGAGTCTGTCCTTTTATAACTTTTTCTATTCGAAAGGAAACAAACATCACTATATTTCAAATCAAAACAGAAAAAGTAAATACACTTAAAACATACGACTTGTGACGCAGTGAATGACTAATCACAACAAATCGGTGCGTCAATCCAAGCTAAACCAGCACACAAAGAATCGCAAAAGTCCGAAAAACAAATTTTCAGTATTACAGAATGAACCCGAATCCAAACAATTCCAAGGTTAACAACACAAGAACACCCAATAGTTCAACTCAGCATTCAATTTCTGGTTTTCTTCTTTTTTCAAGGGCAAACAAAAATCTCTTCCAGTTTTTGGAAGAGAACATTCCCCACAAAAGAAAAACAAACATTAACAGACATAATATTCTTTTGTTACCATTTAGAGCTTAAAGTTGGTATGTCAGTCCAGTCCAGTAAGTTTAAAATCCAGTCTGTGTGAAATTCTTATGTATCTTTGGTCATTTCATGAAGTACAAAATATTTGGGCAGGAAATGCAAAAATATGCCAAATATATTGTTCAAAGAAAGTTTAAACAAATGTCAATTCCCTGGAGAGGTTTTTGCTTACTTTATCTGCAATCTTGGGCCTGTTATATAGAAATCATGCTATTCTTCACATACAAGGACAGATGTACACCATGCTATAAGATAGTCAGTAGAGAGCAGGAATTTTGGTTCAGAAGCAAATACTATCACCTCTGCTTTCCTTTGAGCTCTTTTCTGTATATAAATTAGAATTCAGCCATGCAGTCATAAGGATCAGCTGCCTAAATTAAAATAAGTGTATGAAAGACAGAAAAAATCAGCAGGGCAAGTCTGACTGAGGAACATAAGGCCTCTGCTGAGCAGCCAGTTAGCAGAGTTTCTATTTGTGCGTGCAGTATTTCTGACGGCGCCTGTGACAGGTCTTTAAGTTGATCTGAGTAATGTTTCATGCCCGGCTCTGTGCCTGGAATGCTAATGCTCCGCTCAGCCATTTAAGGTTTAAATTGTCTGCGCAACAGCGGCTCACCTGCAAACACACATTGGGCGCAGCATATCAAGGTGGAGGTTAGGCGGGGACGCGGATTCATGAGGCGTCGCGCAAGGTCCTTTCAGATCGACCTTGCCTCGTAAAGGCTAAAGGTTTCGCACAATGCTTCCCGCACCGCGGCGGCCGCTGCACATCCACTTTGCCCGGGGAGAGCTCTGAATCACTCGTGTCATCAAACATACGAGTGCTGATTCAAAACCTCCTCGGGGAGCTGAGGCCCAAGGCAGGCGTCCATAGACGGAGGTCGAATTAGGAGTTCTGGAAATACGTATTTTTGCCGGTATTTCTGCCTGAGTGGCATCAACAGCAGCAGTTATAGGATGGAGGAGGGTAGGTTTACATTAATGATTCAGTGGTATCAATAAAATAAAAAAAACAGAATAACGAGAGTCGTAGGTGCTTGGAGATGATGCAGGGGTGAGTTGGAGTTCAGCTGAATGAGGATGGAGTTCACAGACACTTCAAAAGGCTTGACACAGGCAAACTTCCAGGGACTGTAATTACATCTGCTGATGAAACCAGCGGATGCTACTTCATAAATAGCAAGCATGCAGAATCCAGCTCTATTTCGGCAAAGAAAATAATAATCCTAAAAAAAAATGAAAGATAAGAGGAAAAGCATTGCACCCAGTCGAGCAATACGGTGAGAGGAGGAATAATAATAAAAAATAATAATAATTAAAAAAAAAGATTCGGCAGCAAGTTTTTTTGGGCTTGGGAATTAGCGTTAAGAAACATTAGAATTAAGACCGTTATATAAAGAATGCTAATGGAAGCTCCATGATATGAGATTATGCACGTCAACAAAACCAGGTTTGCCGGCGTCAGGCGTATTTGGGATTGTGCTCAAAGCTCCAAGTTGAAGAGTGGGATGAGGTTATATCATATTTACAGTCTTGAGCATCATTTACATAAGTGTTTTTAAATAGCGGTACTGTCTCTAACAGGAAAATGATGCCTCGCTCGCGCAGCCCCCTGAGCTCGAAGCCTAGCCACGTCGCACCGACCGCCAAAAACAGCCGCATTTTAGAAACCGGCTCTGCCAATCGCATGATTGATTGCGGGTGCAACAACTCCCCTTTGTTCTTATAATCAACACGGCCCAGCGTGTTTATCTTCGGTCCAGCTCGTAATTGCCTGGACTATATGCAAATGTACCACTTCCCTGTGATGCCTCTATTAATCTCGCACCGTAGCGAGTGCAGTTTCTGGCGCTCGATGAGAGCGACGCCTGCTCTCGTTGCCTCGGCGTCGGTTAATGGCTGCTAATTTCCACGCGTTGTGTCTTGAAACGTTGATTGTTTAGCGGAGCGTTTCCGCAAAGAAGCGACCAATTAGCAGCCGAGGAGAGCGCGCCGCGCAGCACGGATTAAACATAACCGCTGCAGGGGAAGCGTAGCGATCGAGGGAAAGAGCTAATGAAGCACATGCCTGCGGGCTACTTTAGGCAAACAAGCCTGCAGCCAAACTTGCATACAGCGTGTACATCCAGTGCATCCTTTTGATTATGGTGATGTAGTCCCTCGCTGCCTCCCCGCTCATCTATGCTCCACGTTGCGGCGTTGGGGAAATACGTATGAGACGGCAACTTTTCTCTCTGTAAATACCTTTATAGTGACGCTGTTCATGGGGAAGCTAAACCAGACCCAGGAAAGCCAGGAATGTAAATCATTCACAACATAGGAGTATTAAACCTGCTATGAAAAAGCACAACACAGAGGCTGCAAATATGAAACTGGTTAGGAAAGTTATCCTATACCGCCTGTTTTGGCAAATTCTGCTATGTTTGTACATATTGGCAGGCTTTTTTGGATACCAATGTGTCACCAAATTATAACCTCATGATTTTAATAACAATAACAATGCATAAAATGTCATTGGAATCATCCTACCCACATTGTACCCAAACACTAAGTGTGTGTCTGTTCGACCTAAATATCACAATAAAGACCCGGGTCCTTCTACTCAGCTGTGAGCCGACAGCACTGACCACCAAAATTACAATACTGACGGGTTCAACTCTCCCTCCGCTGTGTGCTGCCACAGCTGCTGTAGCATTTCAAAGCCCCCCCGTTTCCACTTTATCATCCACCTGTTGGCGATGGCTTCACGTCCCCGGCGGGAGGAGGCTGTTATCGCTCCCTGCTGTGCCCGACTTGCTTTAACCTTGTCCACACAGCGTTCCAGAGGCCCCTCCTCCTCCACCCTGGCATGTATAGGCTGTAGGCTCTGAGTGAATCTCTACAGAAGTTATCTCCACTTCCCACTCTCTGCTCTGCCGAGATTGGTGCTTTCTTGTGAGTGATGAGGTCAGTCAAAAGTCCAAGTACGGGTTTTGCATATATTCAGTATTTGCATGATAATAAATTTCACCTGAGTGAATGCAATTGCAGGTAATTAAAATGCAAACGTGTGGCCATCTAATATGTATCATCATAAACACATGGAAAAGGAGCACTTTGCAATTCCCTTTTCCTTGTTTTTTTCACTGTACTTCAAATGCTCTATGCAAATGTTTTTCCGATCGGGGGGACAAAAAGTTCATGTTAACTTTTTGTCAGATAATGATCTACTTTTGTCTGAGAATTGTTTTTCAGATAATAAACCACTAAAAACATTGTTTGGAAGTTTTACAAGAGATTTGTATTTTACAAGTGGCAATATATCCCCAAGGCAAGACACAATGAGTGCACTTTTGCTGATGGTGTTGTATGAAAAAGACCAATTCTGAAAAAAAAACAAATATATCGTTGAGAGTTGTATCTCAAAGGTTCTTAGAAGCTTATTACTGCACCACACTGTATCTAGGTCAAGAGAATTTAAATTAACTCAGCCGTAAACTTTAGTGGGAGATTGCAAACAATCCCTTTGGATCCAAATAACTTTACAGTAGAACAAAACAAAAAATGATGGATACAAACTCGGAGGCACCTCTATAACCACCGTTTATCTCGGACCTAAAACAGTCATTTCGGGTACGAATTTATCCCAGATTATGGGTGCAAACATGAATCGGGCTGTGTTGTTTCTCAGCCTGTGGGAGCGGAGCAGGGAGCAGTCTCCTGCACTGTCATGGCCCTTACAAACTGTCAGGTTCCTCTCCCGGGGTGCCGTGATGCTGTTGTTGCGTGCTTAGAGCTTTCCGGAGCTGCAGACATAGGAACGGACAGCTACGACAGGTTTTCCCACATGGATTTCACCTCATTACTCAGTAAGGCCTTTTTTCTTAATTGGAGTTCCCGACACTGCCTGTCTCAGTGACACAAGTCACATTTTTCTCTCTTTTTTTTTTCCTTTTCAGTGTTTTGTGTCTTTCTTTACTTGTGCTTCTTTCCTCAACAGCCAAATGAAAATGTCTGCTTGGAAATCCCTCATTTTAATGGGCAGCCAAAGGTCACTCTGACTGCATGTAAGTTATTATATGAGCAAATAGCTGCAATAATTATCACATTTTAGCACAATGTTAAAATAGCAAAGAAGTTAAATGCCCAAAGAAAAGGCTCATTATATGGAGACAAAAATAGTGATTTTCATGTTATGACTGTGTATGGAAGCGAAGCCTTGAGAGAGATAACCTCTTTTATTCACGCCCACATTGCATGGCATTGTTCTGCGCTCCCTGGTTTTTGCTGAGATGCCTTAAAGAACACAAATTGGTTTTACATTCATGCGGCGGGCTTTAAAGCGGCAGCTAGACGGCGTGAGATGATTGCATCAGATTACGTGTCGCCATCGTCCAGCCACCGCTGAATCCCAGTGTCTCTGTATGTCTTCACATCTATAATTCAGCATTACATGGGTTTGTGAATGTGGCTCCTTTAATAAACCATGCATACGGAGCCACTTTCTGTTTGGCGCACCGGGTCAGAGCCTCCCCGGGTCACTCCGGCAGCTGAATTAAAGTCCTACTTAGCGGGTTTTGATGGACGGCGTTTGTCGTTAACCTTCAGGCGTAATGGCGCCGTCGCTCGTGTAAATGGAGCCCGCCGGAAGGTACAAAATCACGGGGTGCTCCGTCGTTCAGGTGGAGATGGAGCGTGTGGTGCTGATGAGAGGGAGCGGCCGCCTGATGGAGGCGACCTCGGCCGCAGGCGACAGCCGCGGGGCGGCTTCTAGTTGATGCTGACCGCGTGAGAGGAGTCTCTGACGTCTATCCGCACAGTGTGATTATAGATAAAGGAGCCTCTTTATCTGGATGCTGAGGAGGAAATCTGGCAATTTGTTACTCCGGGCAGACGCAGAGTGAGAGAGGTCGTTCTGAGAGTCAAAGAAAAGAGAGAGGGAGTAATAAGAAACGCTATTGTTCAGAGAGATTTTAGTCTCTGAATGATATGACGGTGTAATATCCAGCAGGAGCTTCAATAATCTATTCAAGCTCACTATTAGTGGCCCAACAATATGGTCTATTCACCTGTTTATCTCACATACTCTTGATGCTTCACAGTGTTGAATGGATTCGAGAGGAGGAGGGGTTTAAGATGCAGTACAAACAGATTCAAAGGAAACTGAAGTTGAGAGAAACTGGGCTTGTCTGTAAAGGAGGAGCAGCTTCTGGAAACAAGTTTTTGAAATAACTCCTCTCCTCTTTGCATAATTACGACCTGAATGAATGCGAACCTGGACTCGCTGTGCATCTGTGAGAGTATTATGAAGAGTCTGACAGCATCGGGCTGCCCCGTCAGCCAATTACTTCAGTGGTTTTCACCATTTTGACTGAAGTAGGCTCACACTCCAAATCCAACTTTTTTGCCAATATGTGACCCATACCTTATTATTTTATGACAGAACAGTACAAATCAGACACTGTCTTATGCCTCGTTTTCTCAGTTGGATATGTATCTGATGTCTTTTTCAAAGTGACCTCAGTCTAAACAGTCATGTCACATATCATCTCTTTTTTTTCCAATATTCTTCTTCCCTTTGTCGCTTGAACTTTATTTTGTCGGCTCAGATTAAACAACGCATTCAAAATAGTGAAAAACTGCTTCTTCTGCATGTGTAGGTGGCTTCAGGGCAGTAGATCATACCAGAGCCTGATTGCTTCACACTTCAATTATAATGTGAGCCGCCACTCAAAAAAATCAGATCTCAGCAAAAAATCTGAATCAGTGGTGTGGACCTTCAGTGTGAACATAGTCTTAGAGCAGATATTCCCCAACCCGTCTTTCTTTCTGCTGGTTTTTTACTTGGATTTTGGGATCACTTGGATTTGAATTTCGTGTCCCCTGTGCGTTTTCGTGCCTCTCACCTTTCCTGTCATAAGTGGACTTGACTCCTGAGTATTTCATCCACGGGTTTTGCCTTTGTCAGTTTGACAGGTTGTCTGCAGTAGCTGCTTGTGTTCTTGTCAGTGCTCCTGTTTGTTCTCCTGTCATTTCAGTTTGTTCTTAGTTTGTTTTTTTCCGTGTCTTTGCTGTGTTGTTGGATTTGTCTGACCGGCGCCTCCATTGTCCCTGTCAGACCCACACGCGCCTCGTTCTTTTGCTAATTTACTTTGCTTTTCAGACTCGTTAAACACGCTCACAATGCCAGTAAAAAAAAGAAGAAAAAACAGACAGGTCACAACTATGTTCCACTCATGTTCAGTGAGCAGAAAATTGTCTCAACCACACCACTTTAACTTAGTTCAGGAAGAATTTAATTGGTGTTTCCACTGTGGACACAAGACAAATGAGCTGTTTTTAATGGCAATGGACTGAGCTATTTGTTAAAGTTAACCTTATTGTGCCGATTGCAGGAACTAATCTATTGATAAATAAAGTGCTGCCTTGACTCCCTCTGAGCCTGCAAGAGAGGTGTTAGTACTTTAAATGTAACTGTCAACATGTAAGGTATTGTCGTGTTATTTTAACATTTTACACACTTTATAAACTTCAACTGTGGCATCGTTGCTTTTCTTAATTCAGCTTTATTTTAAGATCCTAAAACTCGTCTGGTGTGGGAAGGGACAGATCTTGTACGAGCTTCCTCAGATAGGAATCGACAGCTCGACAGACATGATTGAGCAGTTGGAGGTATCACGGTGTGTGTGCTGTATTCTCCGCTTTTCCAGCCAAGAGCCAGTCAATTGTTTTTTCAGAGATCAATGAAATTCAACAGACGCCTGATTAGTTTGTCAGCGAGGTGCTGTCAAGTCAGCTGGACTAAATGAGATTTGTTTTCCTGTGATTCCAGCACTTGGCAGCCTTAATCACAATGACGAAGTGACTTGAAGAAGGTTTTGTTCCGCCCTGTCGATGGAGGTGACTGCGCAGCTCAGTGGGGGTTTATGATCTGAAAAAAAAAAAAAACGAAAAAACAAAATCTCCAAATGAACAAATGCCTGCATTTGTCTTCATCTTTGACAGTCAGTAATTTCTTCCTGCGGTGTTCGACGTCTGTTGCAATCAAGATGGAAGGGTACTTGCAGTTTTTAGCTCATGATTGACGTCTCAACTTCAGAGAGATTCAGATGTTTTTTATGTTGAAAGTTACAGTGAGCGATACGCAGTTACAGCACGTCTGTCAGCTCTCCGAGCGCACCTGCAGCTCTGACCTGTCCTCCCATTGTCAAATGGCTCCTGGAGAGACCGCCAAATATTTCCAACAGAGAGCCGTTGAGCTCTTTAAGCCTCACCATCGTTGTTCAGACATGTGAATTTTACGGCTGATATTACTCCTTCTGAAATGGAAGGTGTTTCTGGTTTCGAGGTTGGAAAAAAATAGGCCTCGGTTGTCAAGTGTCCTACAGTCCAGTTGAAAAGCTGCTGGTTGAACCAGTGTTTCACACCAAACTGCAGCTGCACTCTGCTGAAAGGAAATATTCAAAATATTTGAACTTGAATTTGTGGCTTTTCAAATAGATCCAGAATCCAAGTTATTCGACCTCAGCTGCCAAGACATTACACTTCAGCTGCACAATATGTTTATCTTATGACATCTCGCCCAGTTTTCTAAGTTATTAGCATCGTGGGTGTCGGCTGGCTACTTTATGTCCTGCTCACTCTGGCCGAAGTCAGGAAATACACCCTGGAGAGGCTGTGAGTCCATCACAGGACACACAAACCATTTACTTTTACACTCACACCTGGGGGTGATTTGGAGTCTCTAACTGACAGTAACGTTTATGCTGCTGGACGTTGGGAAGAAGCTGGGGTGCGTGGAGACAACCCACATAGACACAGGTTGAACATGCGTACCGCACACAAACGTATTAAATATACTCCAAAACATGTTCTACTTACTGTCAAAACATGATGCCTATGTTACTGTGATTTAAAAAAAAGAAAAAGAAAAAGCCTCAGAGACTGTGTGAGTGGTTCCTGCTGTAGCCTGTTGCCCGGAGCAGAGCGAAGGAGCATGCTCAAAGGTTACTGGGGTTGTCTAATTCCACTCCTCCAGATTTTTGTATTAATATTTATCAGATCTTGTGCACAGCTCCCTCTGGAGGCCTTTACGTAACTCTCTGTTGTTTAACATACTACCAGTGGAATTCAGATGTAGTGGCCACAACAAAACATGAAGCCTCGGGTCTCTAGCATTTGGTTTCCACATACTTTCAAACAGTGTCTCTATTAATAGCTGTACTTTGACGTCCCTTAAATCTCACTTCTGCCAGTTTGTCACGGTGCCTTGTTTGGCTTCATTTGTCATAAAATGACTCAGTGGTTTGGCTGGAAACCTAAGTGGCTCACTCACCCTGCACCAATCGCTCAAATTTCCTCTGGACTCATTGGTGATATTTTACAACTGAAGCTGTTTACACCCCTTAAAGGTTAAGGACTTAACTTCAGGCAAAGAATAAAACTACACCAAATCAACAGGCCTTTTTATGGTAAAATCATTTCAAATGCACATTTTATTTGGTCAGTACTGTTATATTTGATGAATTTGTTAACAGTTCACATAGCAAACAAATTAAATTATATAAAAAAAGGGACAATCGAATTACAGAAGTCTTCATAATAGATGATAAATCTTCAGCTCCTGAATCAAGCGCTGTGTGGTAGAAATCCTGTGAATTTGTGTGTCCTTCATGGTCTCGTCCGCAGAGGACTGAATGTCAGAGCTCTGCCCCTGGCTTCGATATCTTCATTTGCATTCTTGTGTGTCGCCATCTGCATCACTGATTGGACGGGACAGAAAATCCTCCTTAAAGGTCAACATCTGGTGGAGAAAAGTGACCAAAATTACTTGTTTCACAACGTTCAAGGCAAAATTTGATGTTTTGTGCACACCGGTCCTAATATATACAGTAGATACCTATATTTCAAAACACTGCATTATATCCTCTAACTGTTATAAATAGTACGTGCTTATGAAAGATTTTTGATGCTAACAAGTGGCCACCTGCTCGTGGGCTGTCACTGGTGGCCTGACAGATAGTGTTGGCTGTTTTCCCTCGCATCCTGCAGAGTCCTCCCCTCCCTGAGCCCTCATCCGCTGACACAGAAGAAAGAGTTTGCAGGCTAGCAGGTCCCTGATGGCTTTATCTTAGCACTAATTCACTGCGCCCTTCACATTCTACATCTTTACTTCCCGTGCGCTGTTTGTTATTCCACTCGTGTAAGTCCGTCTACATCTGTTTCTGCCTCCCTTTCCCTGAAGCCTGGTCCGAACCCCACATCCCTCCTCCCCCCTCCCCTTTCCTCCTCCTCCTCCTCCTACTCCAAACTCAACCCAATCAATTCTCCCAAGGTCTCACTTCTGAGCCAAGGTGGAAGTCATAATGAAGCCATCGACATTTGAATGAGAAATGTCTTTATGTCTTACGATCAAAATGATGGTAATACTTTAAATTCCAAACTCCAGACCTCACTTAAAGCTTGTACACAAATTTGGAATAAATTAGCTATGCTCATGATACGTTTAAGGCGGATTACAGAAGACTAAAACTGAGAACCATAAACAATAATATATTTCCAAAGAAGTTATTCACTTTAATTAAAAAATGTATATATTTTTCCCTTTATTTGCTTTGTCTGCTTCCTTTGTTTGAGGCAGAAATTAAACTCTGAGGATATTATTTCAGAGGCTGATCCCCTCAGCTTAAGATGATTTACTAATACTAAACTAAACATTTCATATCAGTCGCTGGCAGCTGCAAACACAGTCGCAATTTAAGCTCCCTTTAAAGTCATTGTATGGCTGGGACCATGAAACACAGCTGAACATATCTATATCTGATAAATCAATATGTCAAACGTTTGTTTCACATCATTTTACTCTCTCTCTCTCTGCAGTACCTTGTTTGCATCAACACAAAGCAAGACTGTTGGTTGTCCCAACATTCCCATCTCTGGGAGGAGAAGCAACAGACCCCAACTGTGTAACTGTGTAATGAACAGAGAAAGTTTGCAGTTCATACTGCTACAGTGCGTGTGCTGTAGCTCTGCTCCTCTTGTCCAAGATTAAAACCCAGTTTGTGATTTTAGTCTTGAGTTGACTACGTTCTTTATTTTTCCAACAATTTTGAGAGTTGATAAAACTGTTCGTCCTTTATCTCACTCACTATGAAACTAGAGATGTTATACGAGTCTGCTGGTGCCATATCCAGGACACATACAGACAGAGGCAGGCACACACACCCTGTTCACTCTGACACTCACACCTCTGGGCAACTATCTGAGTCTCCAATTGACTTAAAAGTGTATTTTGGGACAGCAGGGGGAAACCAGGATAAATCCCACACAGAAAGGACCTCAGCCTGACCTTCTCTCGTGTATTATTACTATTACTACGAATGTTATCATTATAATCATGCCTTTAGTTCTCTAACAAGAGCAAATCATCCTCTGAAGATGGTGCATTCACACCTTGGAGCTCCCCTGTACAGACATAGCCTCTCTTTTTTATTTCATTTTTTTTTTTCGGAGCAATAGTTATCTAATGGGTGGTGCAATATTAGGCACGGGGTAGAAGAAATCTTGCTCGTCTTTCTCGCAACACCTTTCCAACCTCGAGGCTCACGCTGCCTCCCTATGTAGTAGCACCAGCTATAACACCATAAAGAGCCTGAGCTCCCCTACGCTCCGCAGTGATAATGTATTCCTCGGGTTCCAGGTCTGTGCAGCGGAGGGTTTTGAGAGCACCGTGGGCGTCCTCAGGACGCCTCCCGAGCGCCAGAGAAGATGTCGGCGCGGGGCACACAGCTGGCGCGGTGGCAAAACAATCGCTCACCACCGCAGGGAGCGGGGTTCGGTTCCAGCCGGCGGTACCTCCAGCTCGCCGATGAATAATGAGTTAATGAGCGCCGAAAATTGCACTGCCCGCCTGATCTGCATGGAGACAACCTCGGATGTGCGAGCGCGCCCACCTCGGCACAAATGGGTCTGTGTGTAGCGCGGCAGTTAAATTACAGGGGGAACGCGAAAAGGTGCGGGGCGACCTCAGGGCCGCTATGAAGCAAATACAATGAAGCTGACTGTGATTCTGTGTCGGACTCCGAATGGAGACTGAGATGTGACCAATGGACTGTTACAGTCCATTTATCTGCCGAGGTATTAATGTGGAAATGACAAAACATTGCATTTTATCTTAAGGTTCATGCAGATACGAGTCCTGAGATGATGTTTTGTCGCAAAAAGAAAAAAAAAAAGCTGTGTAATGTTAGTGTTTGTCATAGGGAGGGCTATGAAGTAGAATATGTCTATTTTCAGGATGAATATAACTGAAATTATGCAGTTTATACAAATATGTTTTGTAAGATTTCTGTCAAAACCTGTTTTACCTGTGGTTACATTTTCCCAGCTGCTACTGAACATCACAGAGCTGTAGACTCTTGGTTTTGTTTCTAGATGTTTTTTTTTTTTTTTCCAACATCTCAAATATCAGTAAAACATCTCCAGGATCTTTCAGCTGCTCAATCAAAACAACAGCACTGTTTTGTTTTCGACTTGCTGGCGAAGTACCCTCCAGTGGAAGCAACTATATGTTTCATATTTTCCGTGAATGTGTTGAAATGTTCGACAAGATTTATGTATCTGCAGTATTACGTAAGGGTTGGCGGTCTCGGTATTCATGGATAAAAATGCCATGTTAAATTATCGTAAATGAAACTTGGTCCTTTTCGACATTTTGCTGCTTGGTGAAACACAACTTGACTTTTAACACGAAGGAATCCCAGCAAAGTGAGTTGATTTGTCGGGGCTTTGCGCTCACTGTTATCACTTATGTGAAATCAATGTTTGCTCTTTGAGACTTTGCGGGGAGGAGTGGGACTAGAAGGTTCGGGCACAGTGAGCTGTTAGATGAGGAGCTGCAGGCGACGGGTCGCGCACACCTCCAACTTCTCGGCATGCGACCAAACTCCTCTCGGTTTTCGCTGCGCCCTGCGGCCACAGACTCATGCCTTCTGTAGCATAAAATCAGATCACAGTTGCTCAACAGAATGATGGAAACGGGCCAATTACTGTCTGACCTCTTTATTTATACAACTATAGTTTCTTTTGCTGCCCTCAGAGTTGCGTGACCTGCAGTATTGAACCACATTAGAGTTAATGATGAAAGGTATCAACCAGGACTGAAATCTTCCAGAGTGCCTGTTTTCCATACAGTTACAGTTAGAATACCATTATATCCACCTCTCCACTGTGGGTCTGTGAAATAGCATGTTACAAATGTGATCGTGTTCGCCTGGCAAACAGACTGGGTAATGAAATGACCTTGTAGCCTGCCGCCAGGAACTGATGTTTAAAACATCCATACCCTAACTGACACGGCCCTGCTTTGTTTGAAGTTCTCTCACCTGCTGTTAGAACAACCATCTGTGATGCTCATCGCTGTAGGGCACACTGCCGGCTCGCTGACAGAACAGTCTCGGCGCGTCGAGCAGAGATGTGGGTTCACCTGTACCCTCCCTGGAACCGGTCTCATGTCCGCAGGGGTGTGAAGTGGTGAGGCGAGCGCGAGCATGAATTATACAGCGTAGCTCAGAGGAGCGAATTATTACAATTTGAACTCAATTAAACTGCATTGCATCTGGGTTAGCAGGCAAATGTTTCACTGATAAATTTTGTGTTATCTGTGTGCACCAACAAGCAAATTTCACATGGGGAATTACTGTCCTTTCTCTCAGGCCTGATGGAAATGGAAAACAAGCTTCAAATGACTTTTGCTGTGATATTTTCTATGGTATCTGAGCACACAAGAGGCACCCGTGAGCACACAAAAGGGTCAAATGAGGTCCTTTATGTTGTGAGACTAATTCAATTCAATTTCAATTCGGTTCAGCTTTATTTAAAGTGCCAGTTCATAATAATATTATCTTGAGGCACTTGACATTAGAGCCGGCCCGGACCACGCTCTGTTAAACCTGGATGCATAAACCAAGGCAACCTGAACCTGCACTGCCAACACACACGTCTTTGACTTGAAAAAAATATGTTGAAATCCTTAATTTTATTTTAGTAGATTTAAAGGGAACACAATTAAAAAATCTACATATTCCAGAAATGTTGACACTAACCTCAACATATTTTTATGTTAAACTTTATTTTAGATCAGCATGTAGGCTTCAGGGGTCTGAGGCGGAACCACTTGACTTAACCAGTGGACGACTGTATGGTACAGAGCTTCTCTGGCCATGTGAACACAGAACAACCAGAGCAACGTTTGCTGCAGTATCAAAACATGTAGGATGGCAGCAAAATATGAACTAGTTTCTACAGTGTCTTCTACGTATTTTATCACATTATTATTATTTGACTTGACAAAATCACAGTGTGGGTGAACAGAGAAATATCCATTCCTCTCATTCCTCTGTGCTTAACACACACACACACACACACACACACACACACACACACACAATAGCATGGATGCATATGAGTCTGCCTACACATACAAAAGAACAGACACCAATGTTACATACGAGGACTGCAGTCACTCTCTTTGTTTTTTCAGAGTAATTATTTTGATTCAATACGCACTGAGAGGACGGCAAACAAAGCATTAGTACAGTCTCAAAATACTTGGTAATACTGATATAAAAAAAATCAGAGGAGTGCAATAAAAAAGACATCAAACATACTGACTAAGAAGGATGGAGAGAAACACAAAGGTAATTTGCCTCGAGTCCTCACTCTCTAGAAATGTGTTTATGGCTTGAAACACACACACCCACACACACACACATGTAGCTGCACATACACACACCCACACACGTACACACACACACACACACACACAACACGCACACACACAAATACTCACACACACAGAGAAAAACTTCAGACTTTTAAGACAATGTCCAACAACAACAAAGGTGTTTTGACAGCTTGTCAAACTTCTCCCAATGGGAGTATCTATTAAAAGTCTGCAGCGCAGCGTTTCTCTGGTGTCCAGAGCCAGAAGCGCAGGTCTGCACAAGCTCCATGTCGACACGGCTGTGTGCAACATCAGCGTGATACGTTGAAACAAATGAGTAATTGAGCCAGTGATATCCCTTTTTTATGTGAGTTCAATTCACAACTAACCAAAAAAAACCTTACTTCAGAAGGAAGAGAAACAGTGTGCGGAAAGGCTTCACTTGTTTGTTAGGCTTTAGCAGAATGGTTAAAAAAGCAACTCTTTGTGCATTATTTCATTTATTTATTTATTTTTACATCCTACTGCCAGGTCTGACAGATTGCCCTTTAATGGCTGAGCAACTCGCCGCAATAACAGCACCTGTGCACGATCCTCACGAGCCAGGAAAGTGTGGTCTGAACTGTCGTTCAGTGATGTGTGCACTTGTAAACTACAGATCAGAGATCATGAACGCTTCCGCATGTATTTATAGTTCTTTGCTTTGCAGCACGTGCGTTACCTTCCTCCCAACATGTCTGTCATGCCGCCTGATTGACATTTTCTCGAGATCCATCTTCTGCTTGGCTGCAAAGTAAGTAATGGTGATAGGCTGTCAGAGAGAATCAGATTCAGGGCCTCCACAACCTGCGCAGCCATGGGTTGGCCCTAGGTGGGTGTGCTATTTTCTCCTCGGCAGGTGGCAGCGATGAATACAGCCGCTAATTAATTTCTAATGTAACCCTGATGCTAAAGCAGCCGTCAAAAAGCCCCTCGATCTACGCTTGGGTGCTTCGCGGGATGCAGCATTTACAGGATTCGCACAGTGTTTTAATAGAAAGTTCAAAGAGGAGAGAAGTTTCCACGCTGCTACGTTCCTCTCAGCCCATATGCACCTGCAGACAGCACACGGTGAGGAAAATATGGCACACCTACCCGGGGCTATTCACCAGCCCTGCGTGAGTGGGTGGGGGTGGACTTTGTGGCAATGGTGCAACAGCATCCCGGTCTTCACAGCTGGCTCGCTGTGGGATCTTAAATCATGTGTCAATCAGGCTCCAAGTGGATCGACAGGCACACGAGGCAACACGGAATAGAAGTTCTTGTCAGGAATAGAAAGAGTACGCATATGTTTGCAAGATGAAGCTCAGCAGTGTCTTTTCCCTCATCGTTCTCACTTTACTGATTCACCATATGAAAGCCGAGGATGGTCACATACTTTCTTATTTTACTGCCATTTTCCCGTGATAGTGACTTATTATTTCTCAGCTGGTGAGAAGGCAAATCAATTGATCAATTGATCTGTCAAACTTTTATGTATAGAGCACTTTGCATGTGGAACGAAGAAGCCAAAAGTGCTTTAAAAAAGGAATAATAATAATAATTCATGAATTAATTCACATGCGTATACGCTCATAAAAGTGTGCATACTGGGACATGTCTGTACGTTGGTCCATAGAAATAAGGACACAGAGGGAGGAGTCAAGAGGGGGATTGAGGAGTATCTATTATTGATCAATGCATCAGGATGCACTTCAGGCAAGGATTGACTCTACTAAATAAAGTAAAATAAATATAATAGTGCATGGTCAGCACCAGGACCGAGGCAGTTTCTACCGTTTGCAGGTATTTTGCAGACGTGACAGTTCTGGCGCCGTTTGCCTATTTTGTTGCTCTTAGAATCCAAAAGAAGAAAAATTCAGATGCAGAAAAAAAGGACGTTTCCTGTCGACGACTGTGTCGCAATTAATTTTAAACTTGACGTTTTGACAAGAAACTTTCTAAACATATATTTCGCCCTCAACCGGCTGAGCCTCTTTTCATAAATACAACAGTGTGAAAGCCATATGCTATAAACAGTCAATGCCTTGAAGTGAGTCTCTTCCACTGAAATAATAGACATCGCTAGTGTGGCTTTGCCAATCCAATTATAGGCTGCCGTGATTCATAGCATAACATGACGACTTGATGCAGTCATATGCGGTGTGAGTGATAAACAATGAATACAATTATGCGAATCCAACATATCAATTATCTGACGTTGTTATGAAGCGTCTGCTTCTGCCACCGAAGCCCATCAGGCACCATGACAGCGCCAGCCTGCAGGAATCCGATCGAGACAAAGGCCTGAGCAGGGAGCGGAGGATCGCACCGATATCATTATTGCCTGCCCTTCATCCCGAGAAATTTACCGCAGGTAAATAATCACAGAGCCGCTCGGCTCCCTGCGCGTCCCGCGCTCCTCGAGCCGAGGAGGCAGCTCAGCTGCTGGCGCCACGCAGCGAGACGAGGGCGAGGACGGCATTAAATGGGATTCCATTTTACATAGAAGCGGCACAAACGGCGTGCGCTGTAGCCTTAAAAAGCGATGCTTGGATGTTCAAAAGCTCACCACCTGGAGATTCACCACAGCTGCGGCGGATCCCAGTTGTGGCACGTTTACACAGAGGGGGAAATAAATGTAGAAAAAGCAGCAAGTTGAATGAGTTCCCCGCTGTCATATTTTATTTGATGCATTTGTTTCGAACATTTCTGTTTTTGCCAAAAACATTGTGCCTAAATGGATAATTAAACAATATCCATGTGTTTGGAGTTACTAATACAGCTGCTTGTTTGATTTAGTTTTATTTTTTTAGAAATGCTAGGTTAAAGGGAAAAATAATGAGGTTATTGTTTAGTAACTGTGTTTGACTGTAATGGGTGCAGTGGGTGTAGCAGCATGAAAGTCTGCTCATCTATACTGTACAGGTTGGATGGAAGTCCCAGCTGCATCCATCCATCCATCCATCCATCCATCCATCCATCCGTCGATCATTTCGTACCTTGACGGTGTTGTGAGTATGTGTGCAGTCTGTCTCCAGCATACTGTAGGGCAAAGGCATAGAAAGAGATGACACCATGGCGGGCTCCCCAGTCCACCACACACACACACACACACACACATACACATACACACCATTTACCCACACTCACACCTAGGAGCAATTTAGATTCTCCAATGGACCTAAGCATGCATGCAAACCTGACACAGAAATGGCCTCTGTCCAATACAATGTGTCGCCCTACTGTCAATCATCATGCAAGTTTAATACAGTCAATTTGTGTTCATAGCACCTTTTAACATGCAGGCAACAAAGAGCAATTAAACAAAAGCTATAAGAACAATACTACTACTACTACTAATACTAATAATAATAACAATAATATATATTTGTACAATATTTGATAATTGGGCATTAGTATTAAAACACAATTGTTATTACTATGATTAAAAAGGTAAGAAAACACTATAAAATAGAAACTCAAACACAACACAACCCAAAGCAAATGAAAGGAAGTTTCAACTGATGTGTTTTCGCATGTTTTTTAAAAGCAAAGGCAAGGACATGTGTCCCAGAGCGAGCAGCAACCAGGCAACCCTAGACCTGCTGCTGGTATGAAGATGCAGAAGGTCTCAGATATATTCAGGGGCCTAATCGTGAAGGGCTCAGTCTGTGGGCCCTCGATACGAGTCAATTAAAATGGAAGCTAGTGTAATGAGTGTGAAATGGGTGTAAATGAATAAAAGTGCATCACGGTCTGGCTCTGTATGTAAGCTATGCTGTGGGAGCCGCAAGGCTGTTAGCTCTGTTTAGCTTATCGTAGCTTAGCATTAATACTGCAGGCGGGAGGGAAACTGAGAGACGGACAAGATACAGTGTTAATGAGCGAGAGTGTGCTTATGCTTTGCTAATGGCCTCATGGCTGCGGCTGCAGAGGAAGAATACGCATTGATCTCGTCTTCCACTCGGGACTGAAGTGAATTTCTCGAAATATCAAACTCTTACTTCAGCGAGATTGGGAGGAACCAACACATCGATTCTTCTTTTTCACAGCTGCATTTACCAACCAGCTTTGTAGCTGGAACATAATCAGAAAACACACTGACAGGAGAAGGATTTAGCCCATCAGGTCCTCGGGGGTCCGGATCAAAAACACTCTGTGCGCAGTATTAGAAAATATCATCACTTGGTTTGATGCAATTACAATGATTTTATTGTCTTTCCACCGTATTAAAGTCAAAACACTGAATCTACTTAACTGCTACAAGTCTCACGTTTGACTGATAAGCTATGCAAATGCATTTCTGATTAATCTTTTTTTTTTCTTTTTTGAAAGCGGCACTTTAAGGCTCCTAAAGAGAATAATCAGTTTTTTCATGACACGTTAACAGTGCGCAACACTTGACTGTCCAACCCTAAGCGTTCAATCGAAGGTTCATTACAAGTTGTTAAATTAGAGCAGATGAGAATAGAAGACTACAAACAATATCCAATAGATTTGTTCTGGTGTTATGCTTTAAGGTTTTTGTTTTTTTGGGGTTTTTTTGCTGCACAAGCGTGGGAGCCAACGCTTTTATTACACTGCGATCGGGGAGGAATGCAATTAATCCTGCATCGATCAGCCCTTCATTTAGCCGCGGCTGGCTAGTTTGTATTATTTGTGTTTTGCTGTGTTCTCATTCGTGCACTCAATTCATTTTTGATCAATATGCTATTAAAGGCCTTGTTCCTGAGGCAGGACCGGTTTTTTCCTTTGGCGGCTGGGCAGCGACACTGTTTGGTGTAGTCGCCCCCCCCTCCGCCACCCCTCGAGGGGTGTGAATGACTGACACCAGGGTTAAAAGAAAATTAGTTTGCATCCAGGTAAGCAAGCGTGATGTAAGGCGCCGGGTGTCAAGTTGAAATTATCGATCGCTGTTATGTCTGTCGCTCTGGTGGCCTTTGGCTGTTGAGAGGTGAAAAATCAGTCACCCCGGGGTGAGAGAGCCGTGTTACCGAGCACAGCGAGTGACCGGGATCAGTCCTAAGTGAAAAGGCTGTGACTCAGAAACAAATTACACTCACTCTCACACACTCTTTCTTGAGCCGGAGTCTGTCATTGATCCATAAATGAAGTGCACAAATGTGGGCGGAATAAGTAAAAGACGATTAAAAATTCATCTGAGTACACTTCCTCATTTCCTATCAACATGTTTTATGCTAATAATAATTCCCTCTCCGGCCAAACCGTTCAGACCGGGCCTGCACTTAAAATAGAGCCTCCTTTTCAAATTACACACATGTACTCAATTCCAGCTCTAATATTACAATAATAATAAATTAGTAATAGTACCATTTATCAGCCATTTGCATTAGTGTTGATGAATTATTAAGATCTTGTGAATAAGTTTCCAAAAGGACCATGTAATACCATTTGAGGATGATTCATTTTCATTCACCGGTTGTGATCTGGGGCCGATGGTGGAAAGCAGAGGGATTGTTACACTGTAAGAAATGATGCAACACTTGTTCTCTAAAGGGAGAAACATATCTCATTAATCCAAATGAGGGCAAGGGTCACGTCGAGATATAATTGTGAAACAGGGGAAAGTGCAGTGCAGAGAGAGATCAAATACAATTACAACAAATTACAATTTCTTTTCAAGAAACATCAACGTTTTCTAAGATTGAACTGGAGGAAATCCTGTTCAAGCAGTGCATGTTCACTGCAAACTCTCTCTCTCTTTCTCTCTCTCTCTCTCTCTGTCTCTCTCTCTCTCTCTCTCTCTCTTTCTCTGTCTAGGAAATCAAGTCATCATCATAATTAATAGCAATCATCAACACAGGGTAGAAAGACAAGGTTGGCAGCAGCAACTTTGTGTGAACACGATTAGTTTGTGAGTGTTTGGCGCATGTCGAGGTGGGCAGCGAATCCCCGAGGTCGAATGCTGAGCTAACAGGAATGGAAATGGTTGAAATCCATCATTATTGAGCCAGAAGTAAATGAAAGGAAAACCAGCTGTAGAAATTAGCGACCAAATAACATCTAATGCTAATCCAATATTCAAATGTCTGTAGCATTTCCTCGCTCCAAAATTAAATGGGTTAGTTCTTGGCCCGAGCCACTCCTGCCTCAACTCCAAGAGATTAAGTTGAGTTGCTATTTGCACAACTTTACTCAATAAAACATTGGCAAAAACATAATCTCCTCTGCATGAACAGGGTATTGATGGTCGCCCAAAGTCCAGACCGAGAACGTAGGAAACCTGTAGGGAGGGTTTATTACGTGTTAAAGATGAGGCGCCGAGCTGTGTGTGCGTGCTACATGTGTGCATGTGCATCTGTCACATCGATCCATAACTCATAATATATGTCTGAATATGCAAATTGGCCATAAAGAGCCATCAAGCCACACAGGGTTGTGACTCGTGTCTCATGTGCATTGTTTCATGGCCAACATTATGTTGGCACATTTGGGATTTTATGGCGTACATTATTTCATAGATTGCCTGTTTGAGCACGCCTGTAAATGAATGATAGAGCACAGATTTCTTTTTTCCTACAATTCTGCAGTTGTGAGATGTCGAACGAACCCCCATAGCGTTGCAGGAGTGAACCCCACTCAGTCCAGGTCGTTGCTTAAATCTTCAGATGGCGCACAGGTCAGATCGTCTTCCTTTACAGTCTCCTACATTTGCCCTACCATCAAACAGAGCGAAAGAGTCCGTCTCATCACTTTGGGGAATTACAGGTTTTTGCAGCACTCCTGTGGTCGGCGGGTACATTTTCCAAGGGGAGACAGAGAATGTGATTGAGGTGTCGGCAGCTGGCATCTTTGGATTACAAAGATTGGGGGAGCAGCAGGTGGTGCCACAGCCAGTAATGGAAGTCTCATTTTCTTGATGTAGAAAGGCGAGAGCCACTGCCTGATAGCCCTCAGCTTGAAAGGAGCCGTTCCGCCGGTCAGAGACTCTGCAAGTAATGGGAATATTCTCTCACCAAAAACAGGACGTCTCTAATCAAAATCTTTAAGAGTTGCACGTTCAGTAAGCACCTTTTTAATTAGAACAAGCGATTTCATTGGTCAGAAAAGGCTGATTAACCTTGAATGTTACTGGCTTGCAGGTCTCGTTGCATCTTCTCCGATATACCCGTTAAAGAAGGGTCAATTATGCGCACAGGCATCATAGAGAGCAAAGGGTATTTATGCATTCATCTCCAAATCCAGATGAAGCAGAGATAAAAAGCAGACTCACTTCGATACACAAATAAATTGAGGGCAGGGCTTGATTTGCACAGAGACTTTTGGAGGAGCCTTATTTTCTGCTTTTCAAAGAATATTATATCCAAACATGCAAGATCATTGAAATACAGTGATAGTGAATAAAATTGGGGCACAAATCTCTATTAAAATGAACCCACAGCTGAACCACACATTTGTCTCAGGTACCGGCAAGATTTACGGGAAATTAATGTAAACGATGTTTGACATGTGTTCACATTCCACATATGTTCAGGGAAGAGGCTTCAGGTTCAGCTTTCTACGTTAATCGACAGCACTGGAAAACAGGGATGGCCGCAGCAGGAATAGAGACAGAATAGTGGTAATTAAGAAAGACAGTTTGGTAAAATAAGTGTAATAAGTGATTAGTTGCAGCCTAGAGCCACAGTTGAATGTATGTCAAATAGAATATATGTAGAATGTAAAGCAGACCTCTTAAGTGCTTCTTTTTAGTTGAGTTGAGCTCCGCGTATAGTAGCCCTTCTGTAATTCAAACCATGATTGAGGTTGATTTTTAAGTTGAGGACACTAACCAAACAACATTCCTCTATGAATTTAAAAGATAAAATCAATCCAGCTTACTTTGTTGCCAGGCATATACAGCACGGGCATATACACTTATTTATCTTCTCTCCCAGAGGGAGACGAGAGGTTCACAGCGTGTACAGCATGAGCAAACCTTATTCACTTATTTATTTATTTATATATCTTTTTTTTTTTTTTTTCAAGAATAAATGAAATATTTTCAGGGTTGGGAGTCTTGCATGGCTGCTCACCCCCTGTACACTTGCTGTGCAGTTGTTTGGATCATGTTGCATGTGATGTTTCAGGAAATATAGATGGTAATTTTGAGCCGTTCCTCCGACTCTACACCCCCTTCCTTCGCCGTGTTCATTTATTTAATCTGTCATTGAGAGGGAAATAATTTTCTTTCTAGCACGGCTAGTTTTCTCCAAACTGCAGGAGCTGCTGCTGCAGCTACGGCCCAACGCACATCGACACCCTACGCTGGCTTCCACAGGCTGAAATTTTACTGTTTTATCGATGAAAAAAATAATTTATACACTATAGGGTGGATAGAATGAAAGGAAAGCAAGTTATGGTGAATTTACGCAGCATTTGGTTGATAAGATACCTAGCTAATGCTAGCTAGCTAGATAGTTAAATGCATGCGGATTGTGTGTGTGTGTGTGTGTGTGTGTGTACACAGGCTGCTCTCTTTTGGGCCATTGCACAAAGTGTCTCACGCAGACAAGCCCTCGGGCAGATAGGATGCAATACGTTGTTAAAACTGAGCACAAGTGTGGAAAAAGAACTGGGGGAGCTGCTGTTTCTCACCTCTCCACCTGACTCTTAATTCCAGTCAACTGGAGCAGCAGCACAAACTCAGCAGATGCTGGAGCACTTTTCTACAGATTTTTGCAGCAGATCCTGCAGCTTTACTCTGGTCCAATGATAATGCCATTGGTCTTGGACATGTGGCTACATTGTATGTTTACAAGATTGATTATTTAATTTAATGAAAGCGATGGCACTCTTGCATGTTCTAGCTGTTTCATTGCTGGTTATTTGGAGGAACTTCTCCATAGAAGTGTTCTCTCTGCGGTCCCTCTGCAAATGTGTGTGTGTGTGTGTGTGTGTGTGTGTGTGTGTGTGTGTGTGTGAGCAGGCATGTGCTGGTGTGTTTGTGTGCGGCCTGTCTGTGGGAATGAGTACACAGGCTTGAGTTTTCACACTGGAGGTGCCAATTAGCTCTTGGAGACGGCGAGAGAGCCTGAGTTGGCTCAGCGGTAACGAGCTGCTCCGGCAGAACCTCTCCGCCACCTTCTCACTTTATCTCACGCTATCTTCCTTCCTGCCCTTCCTCTTCGACTCTGCCCAGTCCTCTATTGCTCTATCCCTTGCTCTGTTCCTGCCAGCCCGTTGCTTATTTCCTCTGTCACTTCTTTGTATTGCCCACTGTCTCTGCTCCTTCCCCTCCTCTTGCCTCGGCTCCAGCTTTGTCATTTTGTGTGGGAACCCAGCTGTCTTATTATAGCAGCGCGCTTCCAGCAGTCTTCTTTCTCTTTCTTCCTCTGTACTTTTACCCTCCCCTGCTCTGCCTCACCCCTCTCCCCTCTCCCGGCGTCTTCGCCTTTCATGTTCTCGTCTCATCCTCTGAGCTGCTTTCCCGTTGCCTTCTTGACAGTTTCAGCCACTGACTGACAGAATCATTAAAGTGACCGAAATCAATTGTTTTTTTTGTCGTGCGTGGTGAAGCGCTTGCCACTTGAAAGACGCCTACGCTCACTTAATGAAACTCATCCTCACGGATGGTCATAAGTTGTAAGTTATGCGAGTGTGACCTTTCTGAGCGATGACTCTTAGCCCTTGTCTCACGCTGTATTAACTTTCACGCATTCACGTGTCATTTCATGGCTGGTGTGTGTCTTTGTAGGACTTCCACTCGGGCGACTGTCCAGTAAATCACTCAGAGTCCTCAGAGTCCTCTGAATCATGTCTCCCGAAGCCGGACCCACAGAATTGATCTCCTTGGGACGTATTTGGTCTCTGACACCAGACGAAAGGACTTGAGAGGTTTCAGCGCATCAGGTCTCTTTGAAGACTCCTTGATCTTTGACCATGACTTGAATTTTAGCTGAGGCTGAAGGACCTAATGGCCAGGCCATACGACAGAGTGGAAAATGCACCTGAAACTGGTAACTCAGAGGCCGCAGGTGCCTTTTGTTGTATCTGGAACCAAATCCAAAAGAGATTCAATGGAGCACAACCTCAAGTGGAAGTTTGGCAAACTTTTCAGGGACTTTAGAAACACTTACTCCTTTTCAATGTGTTTTGAAAGAATCTGTTTCATTTGCTAGTTTGTTCCACATCATTATGCTTATTGTTTTATCATGTATTATGCGACTGTCAAGGTCTCAAGGTTAGAGAACAGGCCATGTAATCTGATGGAGAAAGAATTTCTGTTACGGGCTCGAGGTCTGTTGAAGCAGTATTGTGGGTGAGAAAGAGTCACGACGCTCATATTGAAGGTACTCAAGGTCTGTCTTTTATTTAAGGCTGTGCTTACAATCTTAAACAACACATCTGGTGGGTAGGAGCTCCCAGAAGAGACAGACCCCTCGGTATTAAAGGACAGCAAAACCACAAATATCATAGTCAATCTACATCTTAAAGAAGAGAACTTGAACTCATTACCCATTGCTCTCATCATCCATTCCACCATCTCTTATCCATCCACCGTCATCCTGCAACAGAATAGAAACTAGGTCCTCTAGCTGAGCATCCTTAACACCTAAACAGCTGGTTAGCCACAGGAGGTTGATAAAGAGGAACCACAGATCCATACACTAGATTTGAACTGTGTGATCACGCCATCTTCATCATAATGTGGCTTACAACTTATAGCAACATGCAGGATTCTCCAGCTTGGTGTGATAGTTCCCACCATACAGATGCGAACTAGTGATAAACAAATTATAAAGAGACAAATGATTAGGTGAAACTGATTCATGACTGTTCCCTTTACTAACTGAGTTTAAACAAGGTCATACAGGTCACAGCGTTTCTCCATCATAACTAATCATGGGTTTGATCCTCGATAACCACTGGGAAAATCCATTTACAGCTCAAGTGGCTTTGAACAATGCACTTCACCCTGATTGCTGCAGTTGTAATCACTCAGTATGCATCTGCACTAATCTACAGTTAAATACGCCAAATGTGATATCCACGCAAGGTAAAAAGTCATTTCAATTTCCTTTGTGTGTTTTCATTTGAAAGTTTTCACTTGAGCAAACTGTGACTGATTCACAACATCAGCGTGCTGTATGAAGCTAGTGGTGTGAGGGACATTGAAACATACCTGCATCAGCTGTTGACCTTTTGATCCCTCCATCTATCCACTATCTGACTTACTTTGCACTTAAATGATGCCACAAGGACATCTACAGCCTACATAGGTCAAAGCCAAGTCTCCAGCAGCCTTTTCAGTCTGCTCAGTGGCAGATCCAGATACGTTATACAACCTCCTGTGGAGTAAACATGAAAACAAAGTGAAAGGCTGTCACAACCTTGATGAATATATCATGCTGGCATATATGAGGAAGATGAGCAGTTTCAAACCTGAATGGACGCACATTGTTGGAAATGTACTTTTTTTTCTTTAGTATTGAAAAATAAAATGAATTCAGAGGCATTAGTTTACTCTGTGCTGTGCTTCATCACTGAACAGTCGTAAATGGGAGCGTGCTCCGTGGCAGTGTGAACAGGCAGCGAACATTTTGATACCCCCCAAAAATAAAAATTCAAATGGTCTGGGCCAGAAAATGAGTTTTGAGAGCATGAAATCTCAGTGACTGGCAGAGCAATGACTGAGCCGCTCACACTGATCAACAACACACACAGATTTATTCTGGTCATTTTGAACCATGGGCCATTAAAACCGCATTTACTGGACTTGAGTCTAATGAATCACTGTCTATTGAGCTGCTGCGCTATTAGAAAATGCATGAAATTAATTATGAGCAATGGTAAATTGTGAGGTTTAGCGCGGTGTTGGCAGTGATTATGCACTGATAAATAGATTCCAACAAATCCAAGTCATTACAGAGCGATGTGGGTCCAGGCCGAGGAGCTGCTTCATTTCGAGTCAGAACTTGAAAGATTTCAATTTGTTTGATCAGAGAATGTGACCACCATTACTCGACCAGTGACCCCTATTAGAGGCTGCATCTAGTTGTGAGAAAAAGTTAAGAAAACGTTACAATTTAATGACGTGTTGGAGTTTCAACACTGTGATATTCCACCAAAACAAATGCAGAGGTTCCACATCATGACCTGTAAAATCCACACAACCCACATGACTGTGAAACTGGAAATATATAATGTTTACTACTTTATTTATTATACATGTTTTATACCACGGGCTTGTTGTGAGACTGTTTTCAAGTGTTTGCAAGAGGGAGCTGATAATTTAAGTCCTGTCCTTTCGTCCATATTTCTGCTCTCATTTTCCTGTGTCTCCAGTTTTTTTCTGTAATACATGGTTTTATTACTGTCACAAACTTATCAATAAAACATGCACTTTGCTGGAAATAAACAGCTCTTGGTTGTTCAGTACCTTAAAAGCACCCAAATCTTGATTTCATTAGGCAAAATGAACCCACTCAACCCAAACAGTTGGCTCCAGGAGCTGATTTAACCACGTATAGAACAGTGAACCAGCACAGTGGATTATAACTTGCCTGAATGGAGACCCAACATGTGCATACGGCGCAGTGTTCAGAACCTGGGTTGTTTGTGCTTTGACCTTAATCCCTTATGTCCCACTGTGTTCTACGAGAGGGAAAAGCCGAAACCTCAGGAGGCTCTATGGGTCTGATTAAAATTAATGGGAAATCCAATAACTGTTGTCGTGGTTACCTCTGAATTTGATCTGCGGCTGGTCCGAGCAGTTGCAGGTACATGGGAAATAAAGGTTATTAAATTGCAGGTCATGTCTGTTTGGTTTCTCGTGCTCTGCCTTTTTTTTTTTTTTTTTTTTTAAGGATTCGAGACGAGCTCGTACGATATCTGAAGTGTGAGTGACGGTTTCCTCCGTCTGGTGATGTTTTTATCTCGATTGCTCACAATCGATCCTCCACTGGATTTCGTTTTTCCTGATATGGAAATAAAATGTCAAACCCTTCTAACAGCTCTTATCGCTGGCCTTCAGTGTTGTCTAACAGCCATGAAAAGTGTGATTAAACCTTTTTTTTTCTCCTCCACTCAGTTTTTTAAACAAAATTCAATTAACTTCCCATCTTTTCGGCTTTGATGTCAAAATTTGACAGTTTGTCGCTCCGATCTGAAGTGACTTGTCTGTGCACTTCATCTATTCTCAAAAATCCAAACCCTAACATAATCTGTGTTTAAGTTTAAGACGGAGATGGAATGAACTTAGTCTGCTCCTTAAATTTGATTAACACAGACGAAGAGATAAAACTATATTTACTCTGGTGTTGGGCAAACGTTGCTGCTAGGTTTAACACTTTTTTTTATAACGACTTGCTATAAATCCTGTTTTACAGTGATGTGTGCCAAGAACAACACAGAGTACTAAAAAAAAAGGAATCTTTTGGGACTTGAGGCTTTGAAGGTATAAGAGCAAACTTCACTGGCGTTTGGTTTAATCAACAAAAGCAGTTCAGTGTTTTCAATCCTGGCACCCCTCAGCTAGGCAGCTGAGGTGAAAATGGCGGAAAAATGTTGGCTCCTGTGGAGAAGCCTCGTGGATCTAAAAGAAACGTCTCATGGCTGGCACTTAACAACATCTTCCTTGATCTCAGGCATCTTTTCTCGTCATTGTCTTGCTGCAAACCGAACGAACAAATGAGCAGACAAAGCAAGCTGAGGCTCGTCTGCTCGGGTAAAATTAGCCTCTTGTTGTGTCGTCTGCCTCTTCACACGCGGCTGCTCCGGTGCCATTTTCAAGGCAGAGAAGCTCATCAAGATAAGCGACCAACGCTGCTAAATTGACCAACAGAAGGGAGAAGGTCACTTTTTAAAATGCCACCCCGGCCTCCAGGCAAAAAAAAAAAAGAGAAGTCGCATATTGCTTTAAGCGCAGAGCGTTTTGCTCGCGTGTGAGTGCCAAAACGGCCCCGATCGCAATGGGCACAATCTTATCTGAGCTGTGCTCTGCAGCTGATTCCCATGTGGCACACAGATGCATAATGAAGCTGGACTGTGACAACCCACAGATGTTATTGTGAGCCGCACTGCCAGTGGTTGGCAGAAAAGCCTGCTGTTTGTCTGGTGCTACAATGCACTCTCTGGATGTGTGTGTGTAGGTGTGTGTGTGTGTGTGTGTGTGTGTGTAGGCTCTGCAGAGGGAGCCCACTGGTTTCAGTGTGCTGTGGCATGTGTTGGGAGGATGTGGGGGGATGCTGTGTTGTGTTGATGAAGTGTGTGGCCAGGTCCATCCAGGTGCACTTCAGGAGGTGGACGACCCGTGCAGTACCTGATGTCTATGTTTACCTGTCTCCCTCCATTGCCTCACCGTGTGTGTGTGTGTGTGTGTGTGTGTGTGTGTGTGTGTGTGTGTGTGTGTGTGTGTGTGTTAGCTTCAGCTACATTTTCTCTCACTGTTATGAGTGCAGAAAAGAGAAGATGGTGTCTACACATACATTGAAAACACTAATATAGAAAAGAAATCATTACTGACTGTCAAATCAAAAGGTAAATCACTCCATTTTCAGTCTTTGTTCAATATCACATGCTCACATTACTGATTTAACGTGCATTTTGAACAGCTGTCATAATATCCCCATTTTAAATCCATACCTGCGGCAAAGGAAAGGAAGCGCTCAGTCGTCTCTTCGCCCAGGAGGCAGATAAAGAGTAATATCTATATCTATATATTTTACGCTCATATTCCTTGCAACCTGTTGGCAGCCGGGAGTCGTCACTCTCCATTTAACTATTCGTGTCAACATGTGGCTCCAGAGTCACGAGGCTCAACAGCTCCAGTATAATGTCGCTGAGCCATACCTTCTTTTGTCAAAAGGCCACAAGTTAAAAGCAAAAAGATGAGCTGACGTCGCCTCGAGATTGATCATAGTTACACTGTGTTTATTAACAGGGGCATCAAGGGAGGGTTGTTGATGGCATCCAGTCCGATTATTTATTGATTGTTTTTACTGAACCCTGAACAATTGATTTCCGGCTGCTCTGTGAGTCCAAACCTCACGCGTGTGACTCAGATATGCGACAGTTGTTGATTCTTTATCTTTAAGTGTGGACAAGAGCGTTTCCCAGACACACAGTTGCTGATCCATCAGTATCGATCATAGCAGAGTTAGCTCTCTATTACGCTTTTTTCTTTTCCTTTTTTTTTTACTGAAACAAAAACGAGACTGAAGAGAGCGAGAATTAATGAAGGCAATGAAATCTTATTACTCTGCAATATCTTTACTGAGAATTAAGGAATTTCATTTAATGTTGTTAATTATTCAACAGCATAATGAAGCCGAGTATCCCCCCTCAAAAAGAAAAAAAAGAGTGAATGAGACGAAATGTGACTTTGCTCTTGACTTTACTGAACATTTTTAAGTTTGATTTGGAAACAGCTGTGGATGAAGGCTGACGAAACTCCTCAGATGCTGAGGAGGTGTCAGCGACTCCACCGACAGCTTTGAATTCCCGTCATTATTTATTTAGCCCAGCTGATGTTGATCATAATGCAGCTGCTTTTGAGTTTTCCTCACATCCTCCTTTTGTTTGTAGGTGGCTTTGCACAATTTTTACATACACTAACCTGCTCGTCTGAAACGGGCGCCAGCGAGTAAGTCATTCTCATGCTGCGATGGAGAACTGTGTGTGTGGGCGTGTGTTTGTATGTGTGTGTTTGTGTGTGTGTGAGAGAGAGAGAGAAAAAGAGCAAGCTGTGGATAATTTGGACCATCTGCATTCGCACAATTGGAAATTTTGAGCATCTTTTTAATTAGGTGTTTTTCCGGCACAAAGTCGTTTGAGAGCCGAGTCGTCGGCCTCCGTCCCGGCTTCAGCTGCAATATGCTTCAGACGGCGCTGACAGCTTGTTATCCCATCAGTTCCCATCTAATCTCACAGCTCACTTCCTATCACTGCGAGATCTCGCTGTGTGTAATCCTTCATACCTGACTACATTTTCAGCAAGAGACACAGCCAGGCGCACGTGATTCTGCATTTCCACATCGGATTTCAGCTCAGATTTGCTTCAAGCGGAAAGTCTGAATTCAGAGTGACTTATCCCTAATGGAACGAACCAAACTTTGAGTGTGTTTAATGAATAAGATAAAAGAAAAGTGAAGTGAAACTTGTCCGTGCCTTGGTTTCCTTTCACATCTTAATTGTGCTTTTTAATCTGAATCTTAATTTTTATGTCTTGGCTATCCTCTGCCCTCTTCTCTCTCGATTGAAGAGCTTTCTCTGCTCTCCTTTGATGAACTTTAGAAGGATGCAGGCACTTCCTGGTCCTCGTCTCTCATGTGTAATTTAAGGGTATCAGGCAGTCTAGACAGAAATTCTGCTATGCGGCGCTAAATCAGCGTCTGATCAAAGCAAAGAGCATTGAAGGCTGGACAATACTCCTGAGTGAATGAAAGCCATTCATAGAGCCACGATGCGGGTGGATTGGTCTGATGATACCATGCCATTACCTGTAATCAGACCTGAGACGGTGCAGCTGACGGCACAAGAGCCTCAGATGAAGGTGATGCACGTTGCAGAGATGTTCACCCACTTTGTCACTATTTCTGCATGAACGATCTACACATGGAGCTGTTATAAAACTGAAGCTTTTGTCTCTAGTTGTTGAAAAGCTAAATATGAATGATCCATCCTCTGTGTAAGTCATGGCCATTGTGTAAACACCTACACACGACTGACTATGTTTTCATCTCTGGTCCATCAAATGAGCGAACTATTAATAAAACTTTGAGATGCAGTTTTCTCTCAGTAGCATCATAATGCAGCAAAAATGACATGAAATACAAAATTTCCTGTTCTCTATTGGCGTCTTTGTGTACATTTGCATATGGCTAGGAATTTCTTTATTGACTATCACCAGAATCATGCTACCATGTGTTTCATGCATATGTATTCAGATACCAGTACTGGGAAACTGAATGCATAAATACACATGTCCACGTATCATTTCCACTGGTATTTCAATATTTTGCCGATGGC
Source organism: Karalla daura (assembly GCA_029224185.1). NCBI lineage: Eukaryota > Metazoa > Chordata > Actinopteri > Chaetodontiformes > Leiognathidae > Karalla > Karalla daura. The sequence continues at coordinate 5,149,285 of CM055202.1, forward strand.
CAGCTCATAATTAGCTATAAATGACTGTTACTCGGTCCTAGCTGGACCGGCTTGATGTTAGCTGCAGCAGAAGGTCTCGACCACCGGGATGTAGCAGCAGCTGCTTTGAACTCTGCAAGTCTGAGCCGATCTGCCTCCGCTGAATTATTGATGTGAAAAAATTGTTTTCGGACGTCTCTGGGCAAACCGTATCTCCCACAAATCACTTTCAAATGGAGATGAAATATAGATTACACAGTATGAGACTGTTATCATGGAAGACAGGACACTTACACCGTACGTATACACGCAGTGCTCGCTGCCACGTTTCACACGTGCTCTCCTGCAGCGTCTGCAGGGTAATGCATGCTGACGATCAGCTGAAGTCATAATGATGCAATTTATTCCAACTTTGGGGTAAGTAGAAGATCAGGAATTAATATCCTTTTATACAAGCATGGGTTTAGCAAAGTGCTGAGCCTCGCTCCATCTCATCTGGTGAGACACTGAGCCTTAGATGCACCCGGTGATGATCCTCTCACCTGTTACCAAGCAGCGTGTTCACCTGGGGAGTGATCCCAACGCGATCCCAACACGTGTCACGAGACTTCGCTGCTTTTCAGAGGCTCCAGTCGAAACTCGGTTCCTAATCTGTTGCTGCATTGAGTTTACAATAAGCTGAAGACTATGGCACTTATGTTATACACAACTGTTGTGAAATGTGATTTTGTTTCATTGGGTTTCTATTTGTCCTTGATTCCTCTTTCCTAGTGTCTCTGTACTTTGATTCGATGTGTTTGTCTGTTTTGTCTCAAAGTTCTTCTTTTTGTCAACTTTCCCTCTGCCCAGACATGGACTTTTTCATTTGATGTTTACATTTATGGCTTTCTTGTTTTGTATTTCGTTTTCACCTTTTTTCTTAAACAAGCCTTTTTCTTTGAAGTTTGCTCCCTGTCTGGACTGTCATCACTTCTGTAGATTTCCTTTGATTCTGCACTTTTCAGCCCTTTCAATATGGAAACATATTGCTGACACACACACACACACACACACATAATGTTAATTTCACATTATAACATGAAAGGGATATGCTTTTAATTATGTGATACAAAGCCCTTTTTCTGTGTGTGGCAGCAACACTTCACATACTTCAAAAACGTCAGAAAAAGCTTTGAGACAACAACAAGCGTTACAACTCTGCACCAAATATGTTACATGCCACGTGTCTGCACTCACTCGCTTGTGCATGTGTGTAAATTTAAGGGCATGTGACGAGAAAAACGTGGCAAAGCCACGTCGAAATCTGCCCGGCTCTGTTCGAGAGGTTTGACCTTCCGTTCGAAGATTTAACAAATGGCTGAGAAGAGCTTCCAGCCCCCACAGTGGGTGAGCGTCCAACAACCCGTGATGCATATTTAACAGCATCCAGCAGCCTCCGTCTCCTCCGCCACAAACGACACCCTGGTCCAAGCGCTCCGTCTCGGGTCGGAGTGGACAGACAGCCTCGATTATTCGCTCCATCGGACGATCGGCAGCGTATCGCTCTCTGCTGATAATGATAATGAAGGACGAAGCAGCGCTGTCTCCCTCGCCGGTTACTCTTTAACTTGCAATCTTTCTTGTCGCAACAGATTTCTCCAGATCAGCTCGGGGGACTCTCGGGGAGTTTGATTATTCTCAGGTCTTCACGGGGGTTATGACTGACGTAGACGGGGGAAAAAGTGCTGCGAGTTTAACCTCTAAAAATCTAATCTCCCAGTAGGAGCCGACAGCGAGCACACAATTTCTCCTACGCAGGTCGTTTTTGATGAATGTAAATGATGTAAATGTAGATAATATTGCTTATTATGTCGATTATATTGCTATATTACTCGTCTCACGCTGCCTATTTCTGCAGCTAAGTAACTAATTTATAACCGAACATAAATGTCTCGTTTCGCGCAAAGTCAACAATTTCAAAGGGGGGAAATTAAAACACCGATGTTAACAATATTATACATTCAATTTATGTGTGTTTTAACAGGGTCCATTAATCACACCCTCCGTTTTCCAGCTCCACATCAAAACGCAGACTGCACCGCCGCTCCTTCCTGGTCCAGCATTAATCTGCCATTAGGCTTGTACCGTGCGTAAGAAAATCTTTATCCCATCTTCCTGGTTGGAGATTACACAACAGATAAATATTTTAAGTGCAAGATTACAGTGTGGCTGGGAGCTGCAGGGGATTACGCTTGTCACTCCAGAGACATAACATACACCGCCGACGTTAACAGCCTTGACATTTGCATGTAAGTGTCAGGGCTTGTTAGGCTTATCAGTTTTGGAGCAAAGCACCAGACATGTGCGCTTCCTGATTAAATTTAATCATAATACGTTTATTTGAGCAATGCTGTTCAATAAGTGGCTACAGAGTGCAGGCAGAAAAATAAAACAGCCTCGGTCGCTGTTAAAGATACTGTCGCAGTATAATTGCTGAAATATGGCGCCGGAGCACACACACACTGCACATGTTGACTCCCAGCGTGCATCTCCAACTAAATTACAAGCAGCTCTTATCTCCTTTTAAAGTTTTTTTATTCCTCGCAAATGGAAATTTTGCTCAGTTCGAGTACTGAATTCGATTAATCTTACCAAATCTGTCAAAATGAAAAGTGAACAGCAGGAAAACTGAACAAGATTTATTTAAGATGAGTTTTTATGTGGTTATACAGGGGGGTGGTGTTAAAGACAATCGCACACATAATCTAAGATCTCAGTTCTACATGACTTTGGACATACATGAAGAAAGTGCTGAACCAACACTACAAGATTTTAATTGATCTAAATTACACATTATAGAGTTGATCATTGCAGATGCAACAGTCCAGTGTTGCCTGACTAAGTCTCTGTCTAGTGGGGTTTTTTGGTTTTCTTATTTCTTCCATCTTCCTGTCTGCGCTGAAGCCTCTATGTGTTCACCAGTGGTTTTTATGACAGCACGGTTCAGGTTTTCGTCTGTTGTTGGTGTGCAATAACACCAATTTCCTCTCCGATCTGACACCAGGAAATCACTGGCACCAAAACAACTCTGATATTTTGTACAGTAAAAAGAAAATTAAGAAGTTGGCTAAACTTTTCCAAGTAAAACATCAGACGTTTTTCTTGTTTCTTTATGTTAAAGAACTGGGAAAGCGGCACAGGTTGCAGCTTTTATCTTGCCACAACAGTGACGCTAGTTGCTTTGTTTAGCGTTTCCATCTGAAAATCAATCCTAGAACAGAAACATTTGGAATTGGAAGTGATGATGTTTCAGCATCAAACCAGACCTCACTGGTTCAGTTTCGAGATTTTGGTCAGGTTTTCTTCTGTCTTTGCTAGTTGTGTTCCTTATTTTGCTGCTTCTTGTTTTTTCGGTTTTGTTCTAAATGAACGGCTCCATATCTGATCCGCTCTGTCTGACGTCTCTCACATTCACGGCCACCTACTCTACTCCTCTTCCAGCAGCGTGACATGCAGTAGATACACATCCTCGTACACAAAGGCGCCAGAGATGCAGATCGAGATTTTAACAACTGTTTTACGACCTAGCAGACACCTTCCGGTCTTAAGAGTATTCCTCGTTTTTTTTTTTTTTTACACGTGACTTGTGAATGTAAATGATAAGTCTCTGCTGAGCTGCTAAAATGTGATATTTCGAACATAAAACCAGCTCGACGTCCCTCTGAGACCCAGCAATCTTTACTACCGTCACCAGGTTCACTGTTCATATCCCACGTAATCTAAAAGCAGCATTGCACACCGCTGCATGTTCATTTCTCAAACCTGATTTATTTCACTTTTCATTCACAGCTGACACCGTTGATCAATGGAAACCAATATTTTCTTCCCACAGAGCTCAACATCGGGTCCCTACTTTGGGCTTGTTATCAGAGACGTGTTCAGGAAGAAATGCTACGTTGAAGCTAATGGTTTTCTGCCGAGTGATTTCTTTGCCAGCGTGACAGTGACAAATACTACACTTACTTTCTCTTTCTTTTTTTTTAAGCTTATCACTTCACTCTTGCCATATATTTCTGTGTTTTATTGGAATCACGGTCTTTTTTCAGCAGTGATTGATGTAAATCACCCATACAGTGAGGCTTGTAATCTCCTGACAGGCACATTTACGACTCGGCTTTGTGCAAACAAAACTGCATGCATGCTGGCAGTCATATCAGTAATTGGCATTGCACCCTAACCCTCTATGAGTTACAACCAATCCCACAGACTCTGTGAATACTGTTCATCATCAGTGGAGTAGATGAGGAGTTCAGGCAGGGTCCATACGAAGGATCATCAAATTATGGAAAAGTAGAGGAGAGACATCGTCTCTGTTGACTAATCCCATAGAAAGAGTCTTAGAAACCACCCAGAGATGAAGGTTGTGCGATCAGTGCAGGTTAAAGGAAAGGGGAGGAGGGTGGGGGTTCAGTAGCCCACCCTGGCAGTGACCCTGATTGCCGCATGGACTTATCCTCTTCAATTACCTAATTGCTTCAGATGTTAATTCACTCTGCTGTGTGGCTGCAGCAACACGTCACATTGATATGGTTTAGTGAGTTCAGCTCATTAAAACTACGGCCTGGATGACATGGTTATCACATGTGATAACCCTCACTGGTTGTATTTTTAGTATATTGTGATCTTGTTGTTGTATTTGGTTCTTGGGAAGTCAGATCATTTCCTGTGTGTTGATATTTAAACAGCACTCCAGAGGTGGTGAACCAGGCCTGGTCTTCGCCAGTCTGCATTGACATGTGAGGCACCATAAGGCCCTCAACCATCTCAACCATCTCTAATCACAAATTTACTAGTACCAGTTGTGAACGGCCGCATTCAAGGGCAAAAAGCCTGCTCTCATGTCGATGGAGGTGCTAAGCATACGAGCAGGAGTAAGTGGAACATTTTTGTGGGTTTTCAAACAGGAGGTTGGTGGAGGATAAAAGCTAGTCATTCTAATGAAATCAGCAGGATCCCGGTTAAGGTGAGAGCATCTGGGCAGCAGGTTTGATACTGCCGGGAAAATGGAGCTGAAGTGTGCTTGAACGAGACTCCAAACATGCAGCTGCTCCCTCTGATTCTCACCTGTGACACAATTAAAGGAAAAATTAAAAGTAAAAAAAAAAATGATTTATTTAGACAAGGACTTACAGTACATCATCTTGAGCATCCTTGAGTTGACCAGATAAATGGAGGAATGTGAGTTTCCACTTTATAGAAGAGGAATGGACATTGACAGGACTGAAATCATTGTATACACTGAGCAAATGTATTTTTGAATAAACTGTGATGTTATTCCTCTTGATAGCTTGATAGATAGTAGCTGAAGCTTACCTAATAACTGGGAACCACTGGGAGTCACTGGGAACCACTTTTACTCCACAGTAACTGTCTAAATATGTCCAGGCTCCAGGGTTTGAGTAGTGCTGCTTTAGAAATTTAAGGGGATTCAACAATGAAAACTCACATTTTATTAAGTTACACCAGCTACTGCCAACTTTCTTCTCTAAGCTTAAGTGGAACTTTTTTAATAAAGCGTGAAACAAATCTGCCAAAGTCACCCCTGTGACGTGTAAACACTGAGGTGGGGGTGGTATTGGTGGATAGAGCCAGCTCATAAAACCTCTCCTTCTCTTCCCTCATGCTCTTTTATCCATCTGGTGTTGTGGCAAGCCATCTCGGCAGTGCGAGCTGCTTCTTTCAACCCCCGGCAGCCTTTCATCTCTCCCGCGAAAGTGAGTGCTCCCGTGTTTATCCCTGATCCAAGGCGTGCGAGGAGTCGGGGTACGACACAGGATATGAGGGGAGGAGGATGCACAGCGGCAGACAAAGAGTTGGGTAGATCTGAAGGCAGTCTTTAACTGACAAAGGCCCCAGCTTACCGCATATCTGTGACATTAAGGATTAGCGGCTGGGAGACAGTGCTCTCTCTGCCTGCACTTGTTAATCTTCCTCCCTCCCTCCCTTCCTTACTCCCTCCCTCCCAACATCACTCATTCAACCTCATTCCCTCTCTCTCTCTCCCGCGCGCGCGCTTCATGCTCTTCCTCTGGCCCAACTTTAATTAGTTTTAGCGCGGATTGAAGGAAAAGTTGGTGCTCTCTCCAGGTGATAAAACAGTAACTGCCACTGAGCTTAGTCGGGGTTAACGGAGTCGAGGTCAAGTGTGGACTCCCGGGGGATTTTATCCGACTGCAGAGAGAGGGACGGAAGATGGAAACCAGAGGCGGGAATGAGAGTGGATTCAGAGAGACTGAAATCAGTTGTCTTCCATTTACGTCTGTGTCATCTCATTGCTTGGGGACCTGTGAGTTGACAAAGGACACCGAGCGCATTTCAATCAAACGTAGCCACGGGAGAAAAGCATCTCTCTCTAGTTTTCCGTAAAGTTTCTGAAGATTTTGCAGGTAAACTGAAAATGGAGCTTAAAAGCAGCTGCTTTATGTGCCTGTAGCGAAGCATCAGTCATGCTTCCGTCGCTCCGAGATATGTTTTAACTTGTTTTTTCACTTTGAAGGTCCTGCTCAATGAGATGAGTAATGGTTTTGTGACGAAATAGCCATCTGGACGCAGTTGCCTTATTCATTAATTATGCAAAGAGGCGCTAATCAGAAATAATGTGCTTCTTAATTACGGCCCCAACAACAGAGTCGGAGCAGGTGACCAGGAGCAGCGCGGCACCTGGACGCTCCACCACATGCAGTTCACATGGACGCGCCGCAGACTGACATAATGGGGTTGACAAACTGCCAGCGATTAATGAATGGCACTGAAAATCGAGTTAATTGTCTCGCAGGTGTCCTCGGGGTGCTGCATTTCATCTCATCAAGGTGTCAGCGCGATAGTTGGAACTGGCATCGCCACGTATGGCTCCCTTTGACAGCGTCCTCACGTGGCACAGAAATGCAACGGTGATGTAATCACATGAACCTTCAGAAGCTTTATTCTCTAGCCTAAAGTAACACAGGTGCACCTGGTTGCAGCTTATGAGGCTTTGCATTCAATGAAAATCCATATGTAGCAATATAATACTACTACTACTACTACGACTGATGCCAGTTCAAGCTATTTTTATTTTTCAATTTGTCATTTTTTCAGATTTGGTCAATGTGGTTGATTGCATGTGATGCGTAGGTAATGAAGCAATAACTGTTTCTCTCCATTCAATTAAGGAAGTCTTAATGTGATTACAGTCTAGTGAATTTGGTTTTGTTGTTAGAACTGTCAATCATGGTTACTGACACTAGCTCTCTTTGTGCAGACATGAAAAAGCAAAACAAAAAAGGGTTGTGGACCCATACTTGGACTTGCAAAGAGGCTCAATGAACCGTTCCTCCTTTCTGTCATCCTGCCGGTCAATGTCAAAGTTGAAAAGAAAAAAAAAAGCTCAGCTTTTCATTGGGATGTTGTGGAGTGTCATTGGACTGTCAGTCATGTTATGCAGCACATGTGTTTGAGTCTGATGCCTGAAATGTGTCTCCAAAACTCTGAAACCTGAAATTGACCCAAATTTATGTAAATACGCTAATAGCACAATGGGATACTCCCATGTTATAACCCAGAGGTATTTTATATTCACTATTTTATACTTTACATGGACCCTTCTAAAATAACCAAGCAGTGTGAGACTCACCAATCAACCAAAGCATACAGTACTTTTCTAAATGACCACATCCAAGATGGTCAGTTAGGAAACCCATTAAATGTCTTGTATGGTAGGGTGTGACACCTTGTGATCTTAGGACTCTACAGTCTGTAAGTTTCTCCTGCACTCAGAAGTTCTCCCCCAAGAACATTAAAACATGATAGCTTTACTCTCACTTCTATGAACAATGCAAGACAATTAAGTGCAGCAGTACAGTGAAAACGTCTTTTATGAATCGCAGCACTTGTACTCAACGCTCAGCAAATAAACCTGAGGAACAGCGGATAATTAAGCCTCACATTTTAACCGGTGGCCCCTGTTAGCGTGGGTGGTGAAAGTATTTCCCGTTGATAGTGTTAGAGGAATTACAACAGTGACCACTCTCCTGGCGTCCCAGCGGAGTCCCGAGCAGCCAAATGCTCCTGGAGTGGACCAGTTAATCCTTTAAATACTGGCTGAAGACAAACCTCGGCGGATTTGAATCCACACTGGACCATTAAGAGGAAGTTCACTCGGAATTACATGCTGTCACGCTCTTGTGTATGTTAAAGGGAGGTGCTTGGAAACGAGGGTTTGAACCGAGCTTTAATAAAGTGAAGCTGAAACCGTCCACACACCCGGCGGGCAAAAGATAAATGAATAAAAAGGCAAATCCAGAGAGCAAACCTGGATAGCATCCAGGTAGGAGTGTACTTGACACATGGAAAACACATGGTCCAAATACGCATCGATTAGAGCAAAGCATGACACTCAGGAACCAGGAAGCATCCTGAACAAAGCATGAAACTGTTGTTTGGGAAAGTTCCAGAGGATGAAACAAGAATAATTAATCAGGGTAATTATACATTACACTAAAGCTTTGTGTTAAGCTTATATAAAAGTCCTGCTTGAGGTTCCCGCCTGTTTAAAAAAGTTTTTCATCCACGCCACCGTTGCCAAGAGCTTGTGCATATGTGGGATTCGTTGGCCTCTGTTTACGATATTTATTTCTGTTTAATTAAGCGTTTGGTGCAAACCAGCTCTAATGTAAAGTCTCCGGAGATCCATTGTTATGAACTAGCACTAAATAAAGCAGAATTAAACTGAATTCTGATTATGTAATCCCACTCTTCAGTGAACAAGCTTCTTTCTCAGTTCTATTTTTGGTTTCATAAGCTCTGATGATCATTGCATTCAATCACTTACTTGGGTGGTATAACACTTTTTTTTTTTTTTTTTTTTTACCCCATGATTTTGCAAATCCCACCTTTCACAATTCACCCAGAATTGTGTCTGGGAAAGATGCCCCGGAGACAATATCTGGATGGATCTTCTTTTGCATTCAGGGACAAAGCTCCCCTATCAATCTGTGTCCCGCTGCCAGTGCACAGCTAATTGAGTGTCACTTTGAATATCACATCTTGCTGTCTGCTTATAAGAAAACTCCAAGACAAGGAGGGAGTGTGGAACGGGGTGTCATTGTACTCCCGAATCATGCACATCATCAATCTTGATTTCTGTGCTTAAGGAGAGGCGAAGGGAGACATCGACAATGTTTTTTTTTGTTGTTGTTGTTTTTTTCCCTCTGTGTCCTCAGGATTGAGCTGCACTTTCTGCTAAACGTTCTCAGCGTATAATCCCTCCCTTTGTATCTGCATGATATCTATCCAGACCTAGTAAGAAAAAACACAAAACACAGAGGCCATGAAAGAGTGCAAGCACGGAGGTGTGAGGTGCATTAACATGTTCTTGTCTCTCTGTGAATGCATTAACATTCCCACACTGCTCTCATGCCATGGTTGATTCCTCTCCCAGATTAAGTGTCTTTATATCTGACTGAGTTATTCACCATCAAACTTTAAACATTGCCTGTGAAAGAAACATAAACCAGCAGCACGAGCGTCAGGATTAGAGGAGAATAATTGGAGCTGCGTTGAGCAGCGTTTGACACGTTGGAAACTGAATTACAATCAGTAAATTGTCAACAAATATACTTGTTAACTTCAGGCTGCTTTTTTTTTTGTTAATGCTTTATCCAAACAATGTTTCATGCAAAATCAAGAATCTACAAATGATGTTTCCTTCATGATTAACAAATAATTGTTTGGCAATTCCCGCTCCAAATTAATTAAACAAACCGCAATAGTCATTTAGATTTTGTCACAAATTTGTGTTTCCATCAAAGCAGGGCAAGAAAAAAAAAAAAACGGGTTTATTCAATCATAAAATGCCATAATACTGAGCCAGGTCCCAGAAATGTGCACAAAGTCTGATTAAGGCATTAAATAGGAGGGAATTTTATTAAAGAGCGGAGGTTAAAGTGGACAAAATGCAAATACGCATCAAATAAAATTAAAAATATCTCCTTACACAGTATACGGTTCAGGGTTGCTCTGCCAGAAAAGCAAACTAATAATTGGTTTGTGTGCAGTCATGGATGTGTGAGCAGCCTGGTGGTCCCAGGACCACAACCATATAAATGTTCCAGTGGCTTTAGAAGCTTTAATAACTGTTTAAGTACATCATTGTTTTGTTTTCTTCGTAACTTTTGTCTGAAAAGCTTCTAGCGCTCCATGATTCGTGGTGTCCTGGTATGTATGCAGTGTGAATGCATTAATGCCTTTTAATCACAGCACTGTGTGATGTATGCAAATGTGGGACAGGATGGGTTCATTAAATCCATTAGCTGGTTATGGAAAACGTCAAGAGAGTGACCAATTTGACGATGGAAATACGCACTCATGTATGGGAGTTAGCATTTTCCCTGATATACTATGTGGCAAAAAATGGGGTTAAAAGTGAGAAAACGTAGTGATTGTAACAGCTCCCCAGATTTTCTTCATCCCCTAACGCATGAGGTCCAGTTGTAACCTTAACTCGAAGTGCTTATCTAACATTTCAACCTGCAGCAGTAAAGACAGCAAAGACCATCCACGGCGTCTCCGTGCCATTTAGATGTTCCACTGCGCTGCAACACTGAGCCAGCAGGCAACTCCGAATGTCAAAATAAATAAAGGCGGGAGGTGCAGTGAAGTGCAGGGCGACATGGTGTCAGAGACGAGCGTTGGAGTTAAACGTCCCCCAGGGGGCACCGATGATGCAGGGTATCAGTCGCTAAAACCGTCCACTAAATGAACTGATGACGTGTTTACGCCTCCCGATTCGTTTGCAATCCAGTGATTCTGAGCTCAACAATCTAGTTTGTTTTTTTTCTCTTTTCTTTTTTTCTTGTCAGAGGAGAAAATACAATCTGCTCAGGTTATTCCAGACCTTCTGCGACCATAACAATCTGCAAAGCAGGGATCTGTGCTGAGGCAGTTAATGATGCAACCCAGCTTATTAAGTTCAGTTTGTGTGTTGGGAGAGTTGACACCCATTGTCTTACCAGCTTAATTCCCACTGGTGTTACTGGGGGTGTGCTGGTGTCTATCTCAGCTTGGACAGGTTGCCTGTCCAATACAGGACACACACACACACACACACACACAAACACACACACACCTGTCACTCACTCACTTACTCCTAGAGGCAGTATATTACATATTCTGTATACTAGTAGTGTGCTCAACCAGTGAGAAACACACGTGGTCTAATACACATGGATGACGTGACACGCCGGAGGGTCACCTTAAAATAAAACAGAAAACATCCTGAATAAACCTTAAGTTTGAGAGTCTTAACTTTATTTGTTTATTTATTTAGTTGCACCACTGTGGAATTTGTTATCCCCAGAGCTTTACAGATACACACCATTCACTCTCTCATTCACACCTAGAGGCAGTTTAGTACAGATTCAGATCTGACATACTTGGAGACAGGAACCAAACAAGAGGTCGCCAAGAAGTGGTGGTCTCGGCTCCCTCACCGTTTGAGCCCCAGAGCGATTTGGTGTTGGTGTGAGTGTAATCGACTCAACCACCGCTATACGCAGCTACTCGAAGGCGTAATCACATAAAACCGTGCCGCGTCTAATCAATCAGTGCTGACGACCGATCACACGTTCAGTGTGTGGGTTCATATGTAATTCACAGGCATGACAAGAAGCTGTCAGTCATAGTTACTGAAGCTTTATGAGTGATATTATTGACTTTTGAGGTTACGTTGTTCATTTAGCAACCGCTCAGTGCATTGACCGGAGAAACACAACAGCTGAAGCTCCACGTTTCCATGTTTCCAGTTAAGCTCCTCCTTCTCTGGTCGTATACGGTTTCTGACACAATAGATAAAAGCTGATTAGCGCGTTGGACACCTGGGACTGTCACTGTGTGAACACAAATAACACCAAAGTAAAACAATTGTGTGCATTTTAGCCACCGAATCAGAACAAAGCAAACGAGCCTCAGTCTGTCTCAAGGTCTCCAGCTGACCTTGATGTATTTTTTTGGACTGTGGGAGGAAACCCCAGGTTCGGCCCCAGGTTCGAGTTTATGCATGAGGTGCTCCAGTTTCCCTCACAGCCCCAAACATGCGTGTTACAGCCGATTGGGGATCCTGCGGTTGACTGGGCACAACCCCACAGATTACAAAGGCAGGTAAGATAATGGATGGATGGTGTCCTTCTGCAATATTACACTTATTACACAAATTTCACTCGTATTTCACTCGTTTCTGCAGTTTTGTTACTCTGCATGTCTTTATATTTTTTTATGTCACTTATATTTAGATTGTATTGTCTTTGGGGCAATCTCTGGCACAAGAAAAGCCTTGGAGAAAAAAGTTCTTCTGCCTCTGCTTCTAAATTATTCATTTGGAACGAACCTGCCTTTGTACTCCCCTCAGCTGCATGTTGGCTTAAAGACATGAGAGGAATAGATGAAAAAAAAACAAAAAAATTCACATCTCACTGATGTCAACTTCTCTATGTAGGCATATGTACATAGACTTTACCCTCTGTGTGGAAACAAGTCTGACTTTTGACATTATGCAAATCAAAGTTTTATCCTTTAAGCCATCGTCCACAGGAAGGAGTGACCTTCATCAGTCTCCCACAAACACGCACACACTCAAGCACACACACACACACACACACACACACACACACACACACACCCATACACACACACACACATTTGATGACATCAGATTAACTTAAAAGTGCCTCCCACTTTGCCTGTAATTAATTTGACAGCACTTGGATGTGGGAGTGGAACAGTAGTCCTGTTAAAGCCAAATCTTCTGCACCATTTAACCAGATAATGGCAGATTTTTATGATGTTTTTATTAAAGGGCGACCTTGGCTTTCAAGGTTTTGGCAGCTGCCACGTCGAGCTGAGATGGGGAGTGACCAGATGACGGGAGGTGTCAACTTCATTTTTGATGGAGCTGATGAGTCAGAAAATTTAGTGTCACTTCACTTCATTGAGTTCAAGTCACCCCAAAAAAAAGAGGTGCTCTGCAAACAAACAGTGCGGTGCTGCTGGGTATGTATTCACAGGCTCACTGTTTGAATCGCGCAAACAGGTTCAAGTGCAACTGTGATAGAAATGTGATAGAGTGACAGAAATTGCTGTGCCTTCAGCTTCACACTCTCAGATACTGATCTCTAAAAAGAAGAAGAAGACGAAGAACTTTATGGAAACTACTCTATGTGGCCCTGTTCCTTTTGTGCATCTAAAATCTGGATCAAGTCTTAAAATCACTTCACTTCAGACTGAGGAGTGAGTCATTATTCATGTTGTAATGACATCTGGAAAGCTTTCAACTTTGTCAAACTTCATAACCAACTGAATGGAAACCAACTAAAATCTAACATTGCATGTAAATAAATCAGTTTATTACGTTGGGAACTAGTAGTAAACGTTTAATTTTCACTTGAACAACTTTGCATCGTTCGATGAAAGTCAGTGACTGAACTGATCAGAGATCAGATACATATGACAGCAGCTGTGGTTGGTACATTGTAAATAGACTGTTTGTTTCCTGGTCCTCAGTGTGACAGGGAGGACTTCCACGTGGTGTGAGACCGCTGTCACTATCACAGATAAAAAAGAAGAGAAGAGAAAAAAGAGTCACACTTACAACAAGGGGGGGGAAATCACATACTGCATGCATATGAATCACTTTCAACATTTTGCCTCTGGAATGTGATTAGTCGCAAATGCCTCTTGGATCCATTTACACTCGACTTTCTTTGATTTTTTTTTTTAGGCACTTTTATGCCTTTGTTTGAGATTCCGACAACGTAGAGGTGACAGGAAATGAGGCGTGAAAACAATGGAAACGGCAGGCGGAGAAGGTCCCCAGTCTACCTCGATGCAGGGATAATAAAGTTCGCAGTTAGCGCTTTAATCTGTAAACCACGGGGGCAGCTCGGGATTGGCTGTCGATGTCACAGCGACTGTGTAAATGCGGTTTACGATTTCTCTGACTTTAGCGCTTTAGCACTCGACATCACTCGCGCTCGAGAGTCGCTGCATCAGACTCACTGTATAAAATACTAAACAAAGAGAATTGGTGCACGACTTTTTCAAGCAGAAAGTAGCATTTAGTTAAAAGAATAAACCCCCGATATGGCAGCTGTGTTTGAGCGGCTTCCCAGAGAAAAGAGACTGATTTATTCCCCATCCTGACAAAACCGGCAGAACACCGTTTTTTGCCAAAGGCTGCACTTCTCTGCTGCACTCGACTCAACGGCACCCAGACTGTGTGACTGCGAGATGTTACGTCTAATTTGCCCTTTTGATGATACGAAAGGCTTTGCCCTTAACAAGCGCAGCCTTAATGATGATATCACATAATATTTCAACAGCTCTGTCGAGCTCTTTCCCTGGCTCTGCCACATACACTTGCTCTTACAACTTTGGACTAAAGACAGCTCTTTCCTCTTTTTTTTTTTTCCTGTACCACTCTCTGGAAAGCGGCCAACGTGACACGGCCAAGTCATCCATGGTGAGAAAAAGTTGAGCTGACTGAGGTGCTGCCAAGCAGACTTGTGGCCCTGGCTTCAGACATCACAAGGACAGTTTGTGCTCCCTGGAGGGTCGGGGCGAGAGCAGCCAGTGGATGCGTGTGAAGGCGGAGGGCGACCGAACCTCCCAGACCTGCGACCATCGACTCTCTGTCAGGTCCAGCATGTAATGCTGCAGGTTCTTAACTGTCATAATGTGAATTTGTATGGGTGAGCATGAGTGTTCAAGAACAGCCTTCTATGGTGTCACAAACAAGTGGAAAAAACACATCTGAAGGTTGGAACGTCAATGATTCTCAATGGCAAATGCACTTAAGGAAACACATATTCATCATTAATTAGCTGCTTCTTTTAGCTGCATAACAGCCCTTTACTAGCTATGTGAGCTTATTTATTTACAGCCCATTGTGCATGGGCATCGTTTACAAGTACGTTTTTGTGCATGAATATCTCAGAACGTAATCTTAGTCATTCTCCCTTAACTTACCCTTTGTATAAAACATATGTGAATAATGTTCTGAATGTTGAAAAGTACTTATAAATTTGGGCCAGCACATACGTAATTAAATCTAATATTAATGGTTTTCACACCTGTCGATCATGTTTATTATTTCCTTCCTGTGTTGGAGATGTTAATGTTATTGCTTGATTTGCTTTGAATCTACCTATCTATCTATCTATCTATCTATCTACAGTATCTATCTATCTATCTATCTATCTATCTATCTATCTATCTATCTATCTATCTATCTATCTATCTATCTATCTATCTATCTATCTATCTATCTATCTATCTATCTATCTATCTATCTATCTATCTATCTATCTATCTTCCTATCTATCTATCTATCTATCTATCTATCTATCTATCTATCTATCTATCTATCTATCTATCTATCTATCTATCTATATCTATCTATCTATCTATCTATCTATCTATCTATCTATCTATCTATCTATCTATCTATCTATCTATCTATCTATCTATCTATCTATCTGTCTGTCTGTCTGTCTGTCGGTCTATTATCATAACTTTGTTATAGAACAAAGACGGTGAGCAAATGCACATAAGTGAGAAATGTTTAAGTGATTGTGCTCATTTATTAAACTATTTTTTCTCCATTCTCCAACTCCATACCTGCCTCACTGGTGCACTACAAGGTTATCACAGCTTCTCGGCACATCTGCTCAAAATGCTCCACACTTGGAGCCATAAAAAGCCTGCCTTGCTTGTTAGTGGGTTCTCACTGACCCGGGGCTATTCATGAGAAAGACTCCCCAACAGGCCCAGCTCGGGGTCTCCTGTGTCCATCCACCTGCCATCTCACACCCGAGTCTCCCTGCGTGATGCCTCGCTAGACTCGCTCCCCTGAGCCGCTCTGACAGGTCATCTTTCACAGGCAGCCGCTGGAGTGTCAGCTGGAAATCAATTGCTGAAGTCGTCCGCCGCCTCATGCGTGGTGACACCGACTCTGGAGCGACTCCAAAACATCGTTTCATCAAAAGTCTCGGGGCTTCTGAGTGTGTGTGTGTCGACCTGCAGCTGTAGAGACATGTTTGAACCATGTCTAAGTTAGAGACAATATGATATAACAGTGACTCTATGTGACTTTATGCTTCTTGTGAAACAACAGGGATGAGCAGACCGAGTGGTAACTGGAGCGATGCAGCTGGCGAGCGTGCAAATAGAGAAACTTGCTGCAACAGCCGAACACTTCATTTCAGAAATGATGCAAAAACGAAAAACACACAAACACATAAAACAAATGCAACAGAAAAAGACAGCAACTGCAAAATAACCAAAAACATACAAATCCAAAAAAACATATGAAAAGAGAAAAATCCTGCATATACTCACAAAACTCCACAACAAATACAAGCAAGAAATGGTACATATTCACTCAAGTCTTGCTGTGGTCCTCCAGGCCTCTAGGGGGTCCTTACCTGAGGAATGCATCAGTCTTAAGGGAGCAGATACTCTTTACACATCCACTGGGTTCATCGCAAAGACATGATCAGGATGCTTCAAAACTTAGACAGACTTTCATCATCTGACCACTTTGATCTGTATTCTGCCTATGACTGTAGTGTTTCTCAGGTGTAACATTTTTTGTTTTGTGTGTTTTTGGTTTCATATCATTTCTGTATTTGCAGCTTTTGTAGATACCAGCAGAAATGAGATACTAAGAAAGAACTCAGAAAACATACATAGACGTTTATTCTTGTCTCCTGCAAAAACATGCAAATTAGTTTGGTTGTGGGGGTTGGTATGGCTTGTGTTACACTCTGTTCACTTGTTGATGTTTTTAGAGCATCTACAGCCAGGTATAGACTGATTGAACAAAATAAAAAGCAGTTTTTCACTGCAGGTCCCCTTTAAGAAGAGAGACGTGAAGATGATAAAGTTTGCGTGCAGCAAATTCCACATAAGCTGACATTTGTGCAGCGCAGTAAACACCTGCTTATGGGGGAGAGCTGCATATTCAGAAGTGCGACGTGGAATAGGGCAGAGATGTTGCACGGCTATAAAAAGAAACAATTTTAATGAAGGCTCCGTCTTGCAGGTGCGCTCGCCATATCTCAGGCGGCTCGCTAAGAAATGTCATGTGCCAGAGGCAGTGCAAACTTTTACCGGCTCAGGAAAATTTCTCCAAGTAGTGAAATCTGTCAGTCTTGAGCCATTAGGTCTAAAAAGACTCAGCTCTGTGTCCTGTCCTTCCCCGAGGGTCCCATGCCCCCCCCACCACCACCACCACCACCGCTAACAGGAGGGTGGGGGTCTCTGTGCAGCAACAGTCACACAGATCAATGTAACACCGTGAGGCGCTCCGGGCCGTTGTCATTGTGAGTAACTTCATTCAGCGGCGGATTTATTACAAATGTTTGGCGGACATTCGCCTCATGTTGGAAACGGCCTCATTGTTCAGGCTTGACAGCGGGAGCTGCTTCTCGGGCTCGTTATCGCTCGCTATTCGAGGTGTTATCGCTCCTTTTTAATTGTTATCTCAGATTTTAGTCTTATCATTCTTCAACAGAAAAAAGTTAACAGTGTTGTATTATTACTAATGATCTGGCTTCGAGTCAAATTCTTTCATTATGTTAATATCCAAATTCATCTCCAATGATTTGCCACTAAAACGCCAAAATTTCCTAATTTTTCTTCATTAAAATCCTGTTTTCCACAACTCCCCGCAAACCAGCGGGCTGAATCTCCCTGAAATTGAATCAGGATCATCTATGAACTTTGATGATCCGAGTTAAAAGAGCTTAAAAACTGCGACGAGAACAGTGATGAAGGCTGCTACGAGCGGAGTCGTGGCTACCGGAACAACGGAGGAAGCTCTAAATTTAGATTAAAGAATTCAGCCTTTCATTATAAAATTAATCAATCCAAAAATAAATAGGTCAGTAGATCCTCCTCCTCTTCCTCGTATCACCTATTTTACTCGGCGCCTGCAGCTGTGAAAATCATTCCTGTGCGGAAATCATTTAATCCTGGGCTGCTTAACAAGGCTCCATCTTTTTTTCATTTTTTTTCTCAATTTTCCTCCATATCTCACTGTACAAAAGGACATGTATTGTCAAAAAGTAACTTTGAATTATCTAAATATTTACATCATTTGTTTGCATCTTTTCTTTACCTCATTCATTCCATCATGCCTTTGTGAATTTTGCATTTTCATTTGCACCCAATACATTGAATTCCTATGGAGGCATTCACTGTAACTGGAATTGTAAATCACCACATACATGCACATCTCTACATAACCTCTACATAATGCATGCATTTGTATATTTGGAGTATATGTTTTGTGTTTTTGTATCTAAAAAGTTGTTTTATTCAACCGGTTGTGTTAACCACACGACATAAGGCAGTGGCAGCATCCGACTGAAATCTGTGAAAGCAACAGAGCAAAGGGCTTATGGAGGCACAGCCAGTGTCTGAGTGGTATCTGAGCTGAGGCGTCATCCTCGCTGAGCCGCTCTGAGGCCGGAGGAATACACAACAAAATGCGATGTGAGCCATTGTTATTCGATGGCAGGAAGCTGGGAATCTGCTCATCTCGCTGCGACGTATAAAAACTATATTGACTGTGATCCTGCGGAGCCACTTTCTCCCGGCCCCAGGAAGTCACTGCTGTGAACCAAAAACGCAACTGAAAAGGTTTTTTTGTTTTGTTTTTTTTGTCACAGATGTTTGGGTGTGATTGATGTGTTGCATTTTATAGCTTGTGCGTCAGAGGCAACTGTGACTGTGCCTGCTATAGAAATGTGGTAACGTATGGGCTATGATTTGACAGTGGATAAAGCCTCCACTAATGAACCAATTAGAGAGAGGTTGTTGAATGTTGATTTACAGTGAATCTGCTGAGTAGGTACAGGTGAGTGTTCTGATCATAGTATAGTGATCATAGCCCCCAGTCTCGATAGTCCTCTCAGATTTCTTTGTTTTGTTTTGTTTTTGATAGCAACCATACTGTGTATTTCTTACATCTTTCCCTCACATGTTCCTTGCTTGTGTGGTCACCTGCAGGGTCCTAATGTGTTGCACCTGCCTCTCATTGTCCTGCCTCCATGTCGAGTCTCCGGTCCGCTCTAATTCTCTCTGTCGGTCCATCTTGTTCCTTCTGAAAGTGCTCCTGCCTTTACTGTGCTTTCCCTGAAAAGCTTTTAGTGTCTTTTTCTGTCTTTGATCTTTTCCCCCTTGCCAACGGATCTGGTGAACCGACTGCTACGGACAGCTTCTGATTTCAACATTGTGTACAGCACAAGTCTGTACACATGCACATTTCTGTTCACGCATTTGTTTGCACGTGGGCCAGGAAATCACGTCGAGTTATTACCCGCACGATGGCTGTTTATGTAGTCTTTGCGCTGACCTTTTGGTAATGGCACAAGTGGGAAAAAACAACAAAATGAGGTCTTCAGCTGTGCAGCCACAGTGATGTGAATATGTTTAGATTGTGTGCTGAAGTTCAGAGGAAGCCAAATGCCACGAGAGCGCTGTAGATCTGCCAAACATCCTTGGCACTCCTCTATCAATGTGCTTTACTCCTCACAGATCCATTTTACTCTTACAGTGTATTACTTTGGTCAACAAAGCTGATCTGAGTTTTTCTCATAGTGAGATGGAGTTAATGGAGGTAAGGCACACACTGCAACATAATACTGCATTCACAGCGTTGTAAGGAGGCAGTTTATACAGGATAGCACAGCTCCGACCGGATGGATGTTTGGCCTGCAAGTCTCAGATACTGTTATGAAGCAGCTTTGTTACTTTAATTGCGTGCTTGATTACCTCTGGTGTGATTTAACTTTCAGCCTTAAATAAATGTGGTCGAGACAGTGCTGATAATTTTCGAAGCAATTTCCTCTTTTTCAAGCAACAAAATGGTTATTTAATATGTTTTTACCTGGAGATGTGATTTGATTTCCTCTGCAAAGTGTCACAATCCACTATCGCTGATCAATCAAAAGTGGTGAAACAATGACAGTTTGTCCCAAGTTTGTACAACTCAGTACTCTGACATTATCTTTCTCTCTAATGACAGCTGGGGTGTGCTCCTGGTTTTGGACTTTTGGGACTTTGGACTTAGGTGGAACAGGTGAAATGAATTATTAATCACAAAAACATTAAAAAAACAAATGAATAAAACAGGAAACAGATGAAACGGAAGAGCCAGGATTCACAGCTGCTACAGATGATAGATGTTCTATGAGGACTGGAGAGCGTCCCTTGGTTTTGCTCACTTCTCCGGCTGCTTTGACTGGAGATTCACTTCTCATTAATCTGATTGGTTGGTGTTCGATACACAGTAATTGGTGCGCCCGGTCTAAAGCATCCATTACTCTTTCCCATCAACCATGTGGTCCAACCCCACCATCCGCCACATTTGCTCCTTTGGACCTCCTCAGCACTTTAAACTGAGGTGGACTTATTTGTCTCTCATCTACAGTCTTTTTTTTTCCAACAGCAGCCACGCGAGCACAATTAACACAGACAAAGTTGAGTGCTCAACTCAGAAGCTGCAACCTTGGTTTTCAGACCCCGGGGAGCAGGTCGCCCATCGCTCAGCTCCGTCCAATGCTCAGTGACTCGGATCCAGCAGGTACGAGGAGGTTGGCAGGTATCACCATTAGCATCAACATTTACAGTGATTAAAGAGTGTAATTTCTTATTAGGGTTCAGCAGGTGACAGACTAATTGCCAGTGTTTCCCGAACAGGACCCTGTAAACGACTGCTCGTATCAATTACATCTGAGTGGACACGACTTCAAAGAGCTGCCAAGCGCTCGGGGAAAAAAAAAAATCAGGGCTCTGCATTTCTTACGAGGCGGTATTAGAGAGGAGTGGGAACGAGGCCGGAACGATGCTTCACATCTCCTCTCTCGGTTGGAGTTAAGAAAAAAGTTCAAGTTATGTAATAAAGTTACGTAATGAAGGCAGTTTGAAGATTATATGATTCTTTAATTAACCCATTCATTGTATAATTTCATCATGAGCTCATTTATGTTAACTTTTAATTCTGATTCAAACAAAATTAATTTTTCTTTTTAGATCCTTCTCTTTTAGCATATGTTGTGTTTTTGTTGAAAAAGTTTGATTAATCTATTGATATATGTGTCTTTTGTAACACTTTATTTTTAACAACAACAATGATGAGATTACTACCTGCATCTTTGCAAAGCCCCACACAGTCACGTCAGGACTCGTATTCCAGATCTTAAGTTCTCATACTCTGTCATGAGACGGGCCCCGGGTCCAAAGTGTAAATAGTAAAAAGCAATTCATTCGCAGAAGCTGAATTATTTATTCCTAATCTTGCTTTAAAATATTGGCTATGACAGTGGTGCTAATGGAAATGGGCTTTAATACTTCACATTCATGGAAAGTCGCCTTCAAATCTGATATGAGAGTGAACTTTGTTCAGAGGTGACGCGGCTCAATTTCACATCATCGTTAACACACATCGAATCGGCAGGAAGGATGTTGATCATGAGGTTCGATTTCCAGTGTCCCAACAGTATGTAGCAGCAGTAGTAGTACTAGTAGTAGTATTCATGACTACTACAGTATATTTCCAGGGCATAATCTGTTTATCTTGTTAGTCTCCCTTGTTAGGACAGGCTACTCCATATTTACTCAGAGATGTGTGAGAGTCGAATGCAAACACAATTAGGTGGTCTTCACCTGGTCTGCCTTTTCTTCCTGACTTTGATGGACAGAGTAGTCTATGCGTGTCTTAGTGTGTCAGTGCGTTTGGTGCCTTTCCATCTCAGTACATTGCAGATGAGATGGTCCTACCAGCATTGTCGAACAGTGACCTACAGCTCATGCTAGGATGGTCTGAAGCAGCCAGGATGGAAATTAGTGCCTCAAAATCAAAGGGCATGGAGGACAGACAAGCTGGGACTGCGTCTGCAATGATGCTGACACTGATATTCGCTGAAAAGAAAGCTGAGGTGTAGGGTGAGGCTCTCGATTTTACAGCTCTGTCTATGTTGAAACTTCACTTGTCATGAGCTGAGAGCAGTGACTGAAAGAATGAGATCATGGATACAAGCTGCTTTAATTATTAATTTATTTACTTGTTTTTCTTCGGAGTGGTGAACTCTTGGGGTGCTTTCACTCCAGAACTGGACAGTCCAGGTTTGAGTTTGATAGGCAGTCAGGCAGTCGTGAAAGTTCACCAAAAAACGTAGGTTTGTTACTTCATCTTCATCCTTTTTTCTTCCTGGTCAGCCCCAAATGGACAGCTGTTGTAACAGTGTGATGTCCAGGTGGTCTGGTCCACCTGGTAAAGTTTTTCACCACACTATCCTGGTGTGAAAGCAAAGGCAACCAGGTGGGGCTCAAAGTAGAGCTGCTGCTCCTCTGCATTGAGAGAAGCCAGCTGGGGCGGTTCGAGCATCTGGCCAGGATGCCTCCTGGACGCCTCCCTGTGTTTGGGCTCCAGGCGGGTCAGACTCAGAAGAAGACCCAGGATGGGGAGAGATCATGTGCCTTCACTGGCTTGGGAACACCTTGGCATCCTCCTGGAGAAGATGGTGGAAGTGGGCGAGGAGAGGAGTGTCTGTGCTTCTCTGCTGATAATGCTGCCCCTGCAACCCAGACCTCAGATAAGCAGACAGAACAAACTGTTATACATATATGACTGCGATCTAACAATAAGTGATTTATAGGCCGGAGTGATTCATATGCTCTCCTCCTCTTATCAGGACATTGTATGACAAGGGTGATTAATACTCCACTGTCACTTACAGTCCAGAAAATACAGAACGTGTTCCTCTAAGCCACTGAGCTCGATCCTCCCACCATTTGTTTTTTTTAAGGGATATGTTGATAATAGAGAGAACAATGAATGTCATCCACAAGTTTTAAGGCAGATCAGTGCAGACTGAAAGCGAGAAGACTCACTCAGCTTGTCTTTTTGCATAACTTGTGACAGATCCGAGACAGTACAGCTGCATGTTTCACGTTTTGAAACCTTTGGAAATGCTGCTTCTGCTATCTGTGTGAAGTAGTTTGTGGCAGCATCAGGCAGAAAATGAAAGTGTTTTTTTTTTGTTTTGTTTTGTTTTTTGGAAGAGCACATTTTTTTGTCACCTGCTGTATTCAGCAGAGGAGCTGAATCGTTGACAGAGAGTAATTATACAGTGTGCATGAAAAACAAGCTTTTGAAATGGCTCTGGACAGACCAGGAACGATGCCACACACTGTGATTTCTATGACACTGTCATAGTCTGTCTACCGCTCTCCTTGTGCACTCTGATACTCTCTCTGCACCGGCATGGAGAGGATGATTGAAACTGAGAATGCTATTTATGTTGACTATTTTTATCCTGCTGTCAACCGTTTCATTTTGTTTACAGAAAACACAGCTTTTGGGTCAGTTTGCAATTGCACGCCTGTGTCTTTAAGCGTTGGCAGTCCCAATATACCGGAGTCACAAACCTGTTGAAACTTCATGAGAAGGTCATCGGCACCAATGGAGCCACATGAAGCTAGTTCTGTGCAGGGAGGGCCCCACTGAGCTCGTCCTCTGATAAATCCACTGTAAATGCTGGAAGAAAACAGCCCATTGTCCCCAACCAAATGCTTTTCTATTGTCTCTCCTGTCTTGGCTTGTATTCTGTTTTATTTCATGAAAGACTAACCCAGAAAACTGCAGAAGACCTTCATCCTTGCTGCTGCCTTGTATCAACTCCACTGTAATGTCTGTTTTTCATTTTGTTCCTAATTTTAACAGAAATTTTATAGATAGAGAATGTTTGTTTTTTTTAAAGCTGCCTTGCCTCACTTTAGCTTACGTCATCATGCTTCATCTGGGACACATGTCAGACTTGTTTGAGGTTCCAGTGTTTTGGGTTCACAGTCCACATGTATGATACGTGGGTCCATCCTCAGCAGCAGATGAGCTGCCCGCGCTTCAGCCAGAACAGAGGAACAAATACATGTGACTTTAAATGAAGGAAAAAAGATGAAATGAAACATATGCCCATGGATTGCTGAATCTAAGTTGAAATACTGTCAATTCTGATGACTTGATAAGCAGGGCCGAAACAACAAGACTGTTGTAGTTAAATCATCTTTATTTAATGTCATTTCTGGGTTGAAGCAAAAGGTAGATGTCAAGTTGACAAAACTTGTGTATTGGAGGCAGCGTCTGAACTTGCATCCAAAAGTTCAACCAACATAAAATGTCACGCAGATTCCCAGTGAGCTGGCTCCTCTGTCCCTCAGTCAGGCCTAACTCGTCTCCTATGACAATAAGATCAATTAAATCAATCTGATTCAAGGTCCTATTGACACTTTCTCCTACACCATATCTTTTTACACTTCAGTGAAATGCGCTCTTAAAGACTCTATCGGTTTAAGACAGAGCGTGTCATGTTGTTGCAGAAATGGTTGGATGTCAAGAAAGAGCGTGAGGGGATGATCCTCCCGTGGTCATCGCTTGTCTCTTCCTTTATGAATAAATCATGGGGGCGCTCGGAGGTGTGACACCGGTGACAGAACAACCCGTTGACCTCTGAAAATTCACGGTGAAAGGATTAAAAAGTTTTTAAAAAAAAGTATTTTTTCTAACGGACAAATTATTCCAAATTTTGTTTTTATACCCGTATTGAGGTTGGGCTCTTAACTTCGCACATTGCTTATCAAAACACTTGTTTTTATATGATTTGACTGATCAGCTCTACGTCTGAATCTATGTTGCTAAAAGAGTGTTGTGCTAATGACATCCAGAGCACATCCTGTGGCTTTGTTTATCTACAAGATGCAGCCTTGAGCACAGGCGGAGGTGTTTGAGACTTGTTGTGTTTGAAGATGTATTTTTGTGTTCTCCAACCGTCTGTTTTCAGTTCGTTTCATTTCCATCTGCTGATAATGCGCAGTACCCTTGAAGCAAGTTATTCACCATCTTGATCAAAGGAGTGACAGTGGCTGCTCTCGGGACTGCATTTGTCCTTCGTACCAGGGGCACAGTACAGTTTGGACTCTGCATGATGGCTCTTTACAGGTCCCAAATCCAAGTCTATTCATGCTCCTGTCATTGAAGTTGTTTTTACTGAGCACTCTCTGCTCTCTCTCTGCAAGAAGAAAAAAAATCACCTAGTTCATGGAGAAATATTAACAATTCACATTTAAATCGCAGTTAAGATGTTGTGCAAATGGAGCAGCCTGCAATGCACTACACAAAATTCAGCTTCCCACTGTAGCTACAGTTTTGATATAGTTGTATATGTATGCTTCCTCTGAGTCTCCTAGCTTTACTGCTGCAGTAAAGCTGTAGCCAAGTGTCCATATTAGATGCAGTGTTTAAAGTTAGTGAACAGAAAAATCCATAGTTGGCTTTCCATGCACAGCTTCTGTACTGCAAAATGTAATAAATGCAACTTGTCATCCTTTAAACAATCCTTCTATAGTTTATTCAGAGAGGATTCAAAGAGGATCCATCCATTCATCTCTCCCCCATCTTTGACGTACGAGGGTACAATCCCAGTGTTTACTGTCTAACGTGTTTTGTAGGCATCAAAGATTATTAAATGCATTATTCAAAACATTGTGTTTTTTTGTTTTCTTGGTCAAACCGTGGCTTTTCACTTCTGAGTTTCCAAATTTTGCTTCACATGAATTTATTTTAAAACGGAAGGTTTTGCATATGTCTAAGCTGAGAAGTCCTGTTTCGTGCTGTCAGTCCCACCTATTTCAGTGGAATCAGAACAGGTCAGGCTTTGCTTGAAAAGCCTGCATGTCCACAACAGTCACTCTACAACAATGCAGAGCGCCTCCAGCGAAACCCGAGGCGAGGTCAAGTGTTTTTATGTCGAGTGAGAGAGAAGTGTGAGTGAATGGTGACTGATTTATCATCATCACCGTCCTTCAGCGCAAACCCAGGGTGTGTTTTCCTCCTCGACCTTTGCATTGATATCAAAAAGGCCTCTCGCATTGTTGAAGGCAAAGTATAAAAGATCTTTATCCTCTACAGGTGTTCACCACCTGATGAAAATGATATAGATGCCTGCACGTTTACCTCTGTCGTACACGTCTCTCACCTTGAATTGAATGCGTGTGCTTTAAAGTTCCTCTTCTTCTGTGATGGGAATAGATAAATGGAGCACTTGAAAACACTTGTGCTGTGTGAGGATGTTCAATTTGTTTCCCACGCCGGAGGGTCTTCTGAGTATTTAATCCAAGTCCAAATAGCTGCGGCTTGAGCAGCCAAACAGGAAGAGTCAGGTAGGGTTTAACCCTCCTCGTTCAGCGGGACGCTGTCTGAGTCTGACTCCAGGAGCTTTTCCGTCCCATCGGAGTCTCGGAAACGCGTCCATCCAAGTATTTAAAGACTCCTCCCGGGACTGGTGTTGGAAGCACTTGAAACGCAGGGAGCAATTTGGGTGGGAAATTCACTTTTATAGCATTTATTCATCCAGCTTTGAACCTTTCATAGCAAGTTTGAATCATCCCACTCAGTCAAATTTTAGAATGACCCAGTTTGTTCAGATTGAGATGTTTACATCAGACTTCATTTCATCAGACCCCGGTTCACATTCTTGAGGGAATTACAGGCTCGGTGCAGAAAGCAAGCGCTGTCTTTGGGGAAACAGAGTCTGTGTCGTCTGCCATAAATATCTTTTTGCTCCGCTTTAACCTGTTAAAGTCAGCAAAGACTTTCTAAGTTGTTCAAGAGATGCGGTTCCCACAGGCCAGGCCACTTTATTCCTGTTTAAACCTCTGATCTCCGGCTCTATGTACATTGTGGGATTCTGATTCATTATTACAAAACACATTGAACTGATCCAAGTTATGTTATTGAGCTGTGCCCTCCCTTCTGGCTTTCCCACAGCCTATCGGCATACGTTGATACGCTGAGCAATAACGCAGACAGATAAAGAACACAATGAGACTTTCACACCTTACAACAAAAAGCAAATAAAGCTGAAACCTAGTTGGAGCTTTCATGAGATACCTGACTTTCTTTGTTTGGTTTGTTTTGTTTTTTGCAGAGTGGTAGGTGGCATTATGCCGCCTACTATATTTGGTTAATCGATGTAATGAGGACATGTTAGTGATTTTGCAGAGCATCAGTCATATCATGATTTATTTTTTAAATCAAAATCTGCACCTGAAAAACAATTATTGAATCAAAAGTTATAAAAGCAGAATTTAAACACCCGACTCGAAAAGAAGAAAATAATGAATCAGAGCACAAATGTGATTATTTCCATGCAGTACAGGGGCTGGAGCAGCGGTTTCTGCCGTGTCGTACACCACTTCAGAGCGGCGTAAAAATCTCATTCCAGGCAGCAATAGCATTCCCGCTCAAAACACATCTGGCAGGAGATGAGATGTTTCCAGCCTGTGCGGCTTTTTGAAGATGATCTCATGCAGCTGCCTCTCTGTGTGCGTTGTCACCTGCCTGTCATCCTTGAGGGAGCCAGAGGCTGGCACTTCCTCCACTGTGCCAGTGTGGGCATGATCGCTTGCAGTTATGACATTTAGACAATATCTGAATGTGTGTGCGCATTTGCAAGCGAGTGAGCACTTGTGCATGCGTAAATCCTCCCCGACGCTCCCCTTGGCATTTCTTTTTGTTTAATGCTTTCAAACGTTCCATTCAATGACTTTAAATTCTACATTTGGGTAAAAGCGAAGTGAATAGCAATTATTCACATGCCCACAAAAATCTTTTTTTTTTTTTTTTAATGTATGCAAACTCTCAGCATTTAATTCATTATTCCAGCTCCTGTTGTCTGCATGCACACGCTGCCATTTCACATCTGCGACGAGCAGCGATGTGGCACCTGCAGATGACATTCTTCAAGCACATTTCCAGGAGAACGGGTGTCACATGCCGGTGGCGCTTTTCTCCACTGACCTCCTACATTACTGCAGAGTCCAACACCTTCTGGCCACATCACTATGCACAAGCAGCCGACTGGCAGGAAGCCAAGGCCCGGCTGAAAATGTGTTAGTCTTAGCGAATTTGCCCGAAGAGAGGCGACATGGCAGTAATCAAGACATCTCCTCTCCGCCTCCCCCCTCCTCTACATGTCATCTACTTCTTGTCCATTCTGGCTTCGGCAAACTTGTAGCTGGCATGTGGGTGTTTTAGGCTTTATTAAATTGTGTGTGTGTGAGCGTATGTGTGTGAATGTGTGTGTGTGAATACTGTAGGATGAAACTGAGTCCAGTGAGTCTAAAATTGGAACCGTTATGAGTGTATCCGTGTACTTCAGCAAGGTCTGTCCATTTTCCTTATTTTATCCCAATCAAATATCATATATATATATATATATATATATGTGTGTGTGTGTAGAGAGAGAGACAGAAAGAGAGAGAGAGAGGCAATTTTAAGTTAAGAAAATGGGATTATTATTGCACTGAATTGATAAAAAAAAGACTCTTAATTGAATCATCGCCCCATCTGTTTGCCTGACAAGCAAGGACAAGGTCAAGACGAATCAAAGCAGAAATAGCACACACAGTATAGAGAAAGATAAATTAAAAGAGATTGACATAGACAGAGACAAAGTAAAGAGAAAACTTTCAGTCGCTGATTCTTTATGTTGCTACCCATGACTGTAGATAAGGGTTGGAACATTGACAGAGAGGTTGATAATTGTTGATTTTTATCATAAACCTCTTAAACCTAAATCTAATTTACTAAATTTAAACCTTGAGGCTTGACATTGTCCATCAAATTTACTTAGCAACATAATTCAATTGTTAAATTAACAGCCATTAAGTATCATATTTGTCACTTAGTTAGGAAAAAGAATATGCCATTGCATTAAAATTCATTACTTCTATTTCTCTTGTATTAATCTCCATATCGTATTCATCACACAAATAATTTCCCGTCCCATCTTATTTAATAATTTGATAGCGTTTCATTTAAAACCGCTGCCTGCAACCCAACAGTCTCGTTGCTTCATCTCTCAAAATTCAACAGCTTGTTTGAACATAATCAAATCGACAATCTCATTTAAAAAGAAGTAATCTGCGCTCGTCTTCAGTAGCTTATACTTGTCAGAGCAGATCAGACCGAAAGCCGCACTAAATATAGCAACATGCCAATATGGAGCGATGCGGGGTGACGAATTGTCTCCTCTTATTTCCTCCCTCTCCCGCAGCAGCTGATAAGATAATTGGTTTAAGCGTCTTTCTTTTATCTCTGCTACGGTGTGCTACCTTTGGTGGCAGCGCAGCAGAGCTGTTAAAGAGCGCCAGGCCCGCCGCTCCGACCCGTCTGGACGTCCTCACGTCTTTGTGCGCTGCCTGGAGGAGCAGCCAGGCGTGTTGAGGCTGCCTGACGAGGGCCGGCAGGGCTCTGCCAGCCTCTCAGAGGAGTCCTGACACCAGGTTTTCCAGGCAGCGTTGTGCACTAGG
The DNA here is from genome assembly GCA_029224185.1 of Karalla daura. Classification (NCBI taxonomy): domain Eukaryota; kingdom Metazoa; phylum Chordata; class Actinopteri; order Chaetodontiformes; family Leiognathidae; genus Karalla; species Karalla daura. The sequence continues at coordinate 5,178,709 of CM055202.1, forward strand.
CGAGAGAGACACTCCTCCAAAAAGTGCAGAGGAGTAAATAGAAAAAAAAACAAAAAAACAACTGCTGCAACAAGCTGATGAATAGGACGGGCCATGACAGCGCTCCCTTAGACAAAGCAGGTTTTTAATTGATTTGTGGTGACAATGGAGCTCTATGGCACAGAGGAATTAGGTCCATCTCGCTTGGACTACATAGGAAACAATAGTTAATAGGATGCAGTCTTTGGGGTTTTAGGGTTATGGTTTGTTTATTTAATTGGATTTGTAAGTAATAAGAAAGGGGTTATGAGACGGGGGGTTTTTTGTGTCACCTTGCTTGACTGGGCCACTCTCAATGCATATAGGCAAAGCCAGGCAAGTTCATTTGCATAGCAACATCTTATACAAGGCAATAAGAAATCTTGGAAAATTACTGTAAAATCAATTAAAAGATACATTGACATTAAATTCATGTTTAAAATCAATAAAACAAGTGGATGAGTGAAGTTGAAGTGGTTTAAACTGACACTAGAGGAAAGGCTCAGTACACATGTAGGGCGTAGAACTAACCTGGATCACCTCTGGACTCCAGGGTCATTGAACATCATCAGAAATTACAGATTCAAAGTAAAAAGTTTTAGTGGCTCCATAAACCCGGCAGCAAAGTGGTTCCTCTTACTCCCCCATCTCGCAGTTAATTAATTACTGGATGCTTGAAACGAGGTCTGTTAGTAGATACAAGCTTCAGAGACAAACTGTGTGAATTCCCTCTTCTACTCTGTCGGTTAAATCATTGGAAATGTTGAACCTGGAGTGATTAGACGCTCCTTCTAGAGCCTAGAGGTTGTAAACTATATTCCTTCAAAGATTTATCTTTTTGAAAATTGCTTTCGTATGTCTCTCATCTTTATGCGAGTCAAATTCTTAATTGCTGGAGTCCACTTGACAAACAGGAGCAGCCTTTGACATCTGGTAAACAGTAAATACAAGAAAAAAGATCCTGGTGCCATTTTATTATCATTTATTATATCGCTGGATTCACGTTTCAGTATAAAGGTCTGTGCACACTCTCACTGATTGGAGAAATATGTAAATGCTTCTCAATTGAAATGTTAGAGCGTCAGAGTTTACACATACATTTCCTGAATCTGTGCCAGGTGGCACTAGAAATCAAACAGCATTGATTTGTGATTTCACAAATGGTTTAGGAATCAATTCATTCAACCCACACATGTGAGAAATTACAACGTACACAGAAAATAAGAGGTTCAGTAAAGACAAAGACATCTCCCGGGAAGACATTTTACATCAAAATGTCATATTTTTTGTCTGCGTTTTAAAAAAGGAGAAAAAATTGGAAGTTAATTGAATTTGAGATGACAGAGCCTTTTTTGTGGAAATGGAAAGTACCTAAGTATCAAAGCATCTTAGTGTTACCATTCATATACATCTGAAATAAAGTCCACTTGACTCTCATCAGGGTTTGACTCTTCAGGTGGGGCTTTGTGGTTCAATTTCACCTTTTCTGTGTTTTTCTGTTTGTTGTTCTTCGTTAGCACTCTACCAAACGCCACCAACGGCCTCCAGGGGTGGGTGGCTAATCAACTTTCTAACTCTAGCTGTAATGGTAGGTGTTATAAATATGTATGAAATGATGCTTCACATTCCTAATCAAATCAGTGTGCACAACAGAGAGCGGCGGATGGGGCAATGCATAATCTATTTGCACACATTTTACTTTTAGACCAAGGCTGCGCTTAAATCAAATATTCATTGGCTGTATAAGTAGTCTTATACCGCAATGGATTATCCTTCGGTAAACACACAGAATAAAGATTGAAGATTACATCATTCAAAACTTACATTCTTTCAACTTTTGGATCCCAAGTGATATCTTTTTTTATTACTTTCAAATCCCTCTCGCTGAAACGAGATCAGAGTCGATCAAAAGTAGGGAACACGGTTAATAGCTGCAGTGCCGTGTGTTCATTTCAAATGGATTTTCCAATGAAAGACTTTCCATGTGAAAATAAACCTGTAGAACGTTGTTATTAGACTTTTGAGGCCAAAACACACAATGCATTGAGTTCTGTTTATGAATTGGAACAGAGTAATTAAAAGTTGAGTGCCTTAGATAAGCTCACTGTGAGACCTGGTAGTTCAGATCTATCATCTTAGTATTTGTGTCACGGTGTTTGAGAGGTTAAGACGTCGGACTCGAAATCCACTGGAGCCTCCCCGCACAGGTTCAGAACCTGTCTGCGATGATATACCTGAATTTCCTGAAGGGAGCAACCCCAAGGGATCAATAAAGTTTCCATCTCCGCCTCAATCAGTCATCCTCACATTTCTATCCATTTCCTTGCCCCACTTTATGAAGCCTATCCCAGTTTTCATAGGGTGAGAGGCAGAAAATACGGCAAGTACAGGCCATAATTTGGTTTAAAAAGAATAACGCATGTTCCTCATGATATGTACAGATTGGTCTGATGCAGGATCATTTGTTGCATTTTCTGGGAAATGACTGGTGTTGTTTTCCTCTCTGTAAAGAGATGATGCTGGCAATTTTTTTTTAATCTTTAAAAAAAATCACAAAACATCCAATGACTTCACTGAAGATGCACCCATGCATTTGTATCTGCAGACAATTTCACTCAACAATACCTTCCTCTCGAGATATGGAAAGAGGGATAATGAAAGATCCATGTGTTGTAAGATGCAAGGAGATGATTCCATTATTATTGATGACACAAAGGTTTCAGTGGCAAACCAGACTGCCTCTGCTAATGTGAATGTTTGATCAGTGGATTAGATTTTACATATTGCAGGAAGGAACAAGTGCAGGGTAGCAGGCGGCAGACAGATCCTCCAACACCTTGTGAGTGACTTTAACCTCAACCTGCTCTGCTGCAATGTTTTGGCGGTTGTATTAGAGTGAGACAAACAATTAACTCTGCTACAACAAGCAAAAGGAAATTGCTTCCAAATACTGTAGAATTAAATGGTTAATTAGTCATTTATCAATGACAGACCACCAGCAGTCCCGTTTTCTATTTTGTCTTTTTCATTTTCGATTATATCTATTTGTAATAGTGCAGTAATAAGTGCTTATAATAATCCATTAGTGACTTAGGTCGGTGTCGTGCTTGTTAGCCAGCAATTGTGTGGGTGTGAAATGTAATGAGTCATTTCAATCTTTGTTTATTTAGTGGGAAATGTTAGCACGTTGGTGGGATGTGGTGGCACGGTTGACCCAGAGAAAATACATGAATAGATAAGCTATAAATGTAATATTAATGTTCAAAGTGACCTATAAGACATTCTATATAACATTAATATATGATATCAGAACCATTAATAATGCCTGTTTGTTTTATCGTTTTTAGAAAAACACACCATCGTGCTAGATGATCCAAAGCAAAAATGTACAGTAAATTGAATTCAGTTGTCTGCTCTGTCCTGAAGATCTGCTCTCCCGTGTTTTCCAACGCAGCCTGTGCCAGTCGCTGTAGACAACATGCCAACAAGTCTCTCTCTCTCTCTCTCTCTCTCTCTCTCTCTCTCTCTCTCTCTCTCTCTCTCTCTCACCCTGACACCAGCAAAGCCCCGGGGCAGTTGGGTTTCTGCCAAGCATGCAACATGAGTGTCATTTTTACAATGCCGCTCGACATCGCGGTCCCACCGCAACACTGCAATTTGTGTGATAAAGGTGGTCTGTGCCACTCGGAAAGGGAAAAGGGCACACGGACAATCAGGACCCTGCTCTGCTTGTTCAGCTCAGCTTGAAAGTTTGTTAAATTTAGTTTAAACACCCTGGGAAGGTGGCAGGTTGCTTCCGATCCCCCGTAATGAAGTAGATGAATGATCGCGGCCAACGCGGAGGACAATTTTGGTTCGGTTCGGTCCTCCCAGCAGGGTTTTGAAGGATGATCTTTTTTTTCCCCCTGCATGCTTCCCACCGAGTCACAGGAACAAGGCTTTGTTGGTGTAGTCACACGGGGCCTGCAACATTTAATTGGTGCAAAGAGACAAGAGACAGTGGAAGAGAGACAAAATACATGATTTATGTAATAAAAGCCATGATGGAAAAAAAAGTAAGGATATAAAGTGTCAAAGTCTCCCCTGACCCTCACCGCCTCAGAGAAGAACTTTGCTTTAGAAAACATTAGGAACTCTAAGGTTGTATTTCCCACAGCAACCATAGTCTGATAAGGTTATAGGAAGGTCAAGATTTCAAACAATGGGACTAAAAGTTATTGGACTTTATGAATAAATTGACTTGAAATGTTCTCAAATAAAAACACCAAAGAAAGAGAGCAAAACGTTAAAACAAAACAAGCAAGTCTGGTCCAGAAACCTATTGGTGAAACATGTTTCTGTTTCTGTGACTGAGCAGGCGCATTAAGATGGTGAACCAAACATGTCCGAGTGCATTGCCTTGTAGAACTCCCTTCAGATCAGTTTACAAGATATTTACCAGTAAATTTTCTAGTCTGTGTTGTAAAATATTGGGGGAGATTAATCCGAGCCTGTCTGTTTGGAGACTTATCTGAAGCTGGTGAACCAAACTAAAACACATATTCAAAAACAGTGTTTTTTTTACTTCATCTGGGCATTCATCATAAGATTCAGTTGTCTGGGGCTGAAATGTAGTTTAGGCAGCCTTTACCATTAGAACTAGAGGCTGTAAAGTCACACAAAATATGTGATTTTAATAGAACTGCAACATAATCATGACAGCAGTAGACAGTAGATTATAAAAAGTAATGTATAAATGCATCAATGTTTGAAGAATCTCCAAAAGATACAAAGCATGTTACAACATTTAGATGTACAAAAATTACAAATCAAGCTGTGTTTCTGGCTCTAACATTGCACAGCTTCACATCACTTTTAATGAGGATTTACACCAGTCTCTTGCTCACAAAGCACTGATTTACACCTTGCAGGTAAGACATCATGTCAAATCACATTCTGTTCCTCTTGCCTGCTTTCCAGTTTCCCCCTTTCCAAGCACCGACTAAATAATCATCCAAGCTGACAAATAAATAATGGAGGAAGCAAGAATTTGAGCGCAGTTGCTTCAGGGAAGGTGTTTCACATAATTTCAAGTCAGAAATCAGCGCTGGAAGTCTGTAGATCTAGACATCACTGTATCAAGAGTGGCCTTCATGTCAAAACTTCACCTTTAGCCGTTAGGCAGGAACACTTTGTATTGACATAACTTCAGAACAGATAAGCTGCTCGTCCTCATTAGTATTCTATCTGTGCGGTGTTTGTTGCCTCTCCCATCAATATGAGGTGTGGGTAACACGCGTGGCACGGATCCAAGTCTCTATAGCGGCAGAAGCTGGCAGAGAAATCGGAATATTGACTCTCCATAATTTACATCAGGGAGTTTCATGCCAGCCATGATTGCATGCTAAACACCGATAAATAAATAAAGATGTCAGCAAACAAATACAATACATGACTGTCCAGAGTGACAGCACTGTCATGGCAGGGAGTCCAGGGGGGATACAGTAGCTGAAACACATCCTCTCAGCTGTGCGCGTCCCTCCTCCTATTGGCAGCTGTCAACACACACGCCATCGGGCCTGGCTTAATTTTTAAGTAGATCCATTTTGCGCTCTCTTGAAATAAGAGGAAGACAAAAACATGTTTCCACTTTTGGCCAAATCAGTAGAAGGAACGTCAGATCTCGACTGCAATGGGGTGTCGGCGCAAATGGAAAGAGTGGACTGCACCGGCAGAGGACTGTTTGATTGGCACACCGGGAGTCGCTTCGTGACAAGTCAATCAACGCGGCTCCTCACCACACACTGGCATGTTCCATTTTTAGAGCAGCCTCCCTGTCACTTAAAGTCATATATGACAGCGTGCACAGTTGTGTAGCCCTGGATGGGGCTGTGATGTGCACGCAGACAGAGGGAATCTGAGTTTGTGTATTTTTGCACAAGTCGTGGCAGAATGTGAACAGCAGTTGTCTGCTCGGCCCACATTAGCAGCGCTTCTCAACAGTGGATGTTATCGCACCTTCTGCTGCCGCGATCACAGCTTACGTTTCCAACATCTGTATTTGTGAGATTCGTCAAGTCTCAGCACTGTCTTGGTTTACGAAAGGAAAACAACTGTGTTTGAGTTTCTAGGGGGTAACAAGTCTATAACCATGTCATCAGGGTCTGATCTAATGTAAGCAGACATAAAGATGCTCAGGTTTAGTTGCAGTGTGTATTTAGCTGTTGGTCTGAGAAGATTGTTTGTATTACTGAGAAACATAAAGCTTAAAATTAGAATTTCCAAAAAAAGGAAAAAGCTTTTTTGGCAGCTACTGTAGAAGGAAACTTCTGATGTCGAAGTCAGTGCAACTTTTCAGACAATTGTGAATTCTTTGAGACTTGATATTGTTTTGCGGGAGAGAAACACTCCTGCTAATGATGATATTTTGCTTATTTCAAGCGGTGTTCTTTTTTTTCATATTTTATTAACTTTTTATTCCTTGTTTGTGAATGCTGTGTTTTGGCGGTGGAGCTGATATTGCCATCCCCAGAGCTGTCGCCGCTAGCAGGGCTAAAAAGGCAATAAAACCTAATACAGGAGTTGAACAAAACTCCTACTACTTTATTCCAGGCACTCTCTTTTTCTTTTTTTACCTTGCTTTGGTCGCCCTCATCTAATTTTGAAGAAATGAGGCAAAATCCTCAGATGAGCTTCAGCTCAAATCTAGGTTTATTGGAGAAGTATTGATGACGCTGGTTTTATTGTAGAAGTTTAGTCCAAAGCCTGCGCGTGTCAAGCAGACTGGACCGTACTTAACTCGGCTCTGCCACACTAAATGTACGCACAGGCACAAGTGGTTACAACCATACCACTGTATTCGTACGCTAATGCAGCCAAACCCCTCGCCTCAGTCCGGAGATAACAGATTTCCCCGACGAACAGTTCGTCTTAGATTTTTTATTTTTTTTGCCTGCAGCATCAAAGTCAAACACTCGCAGCTGCTGGATTTTTCATAAAGGACACAGCCATGGTGACTCTCCTATTCTCGACCCATTTAGTGCATTCATGAGTTATTTACTGACAGTGTCAACCCCCTTGAAGCTTGCCGTCCTCACACAGGACTCACACACGCACACACACACACACACACACACAGAATACCCCAATGCACACATGCCTTCATTTCATAGTGACAATAATAGCTGTCTGTGTTTATTTATTGATAAATCAGGGCTTTTGCATCATTGTCAGACTTTCATTTGGCTCATTTATCACTGGAAATCTGGTGTCTGATGATTGTGTAGATGGAGCAGCAGTGGATTTGCAGCGGATCACAAAAATCCACAGGAACTTGTTCCAACAAAGTCCTGGTAGCGGTCAAGGTTATGTGAGTCGAATCCTGGATGTTTTTCGAGTGATTCATGTGTACTCTGGAAACCACTTCTGCAAGAGTTTCAGGTACAATTGAAGGTGAGCTCAGTGTTCGAAATGTTAAATGGATCTACCTGAAACAGCTCTATAGTGCACATGACAAATTCATAGGATGGTCGTACATACATGGAACATAATAGGCATTAAAGAATCAATCAGTCAGTGTGCAAAGTCAATATGACATTTTAATGTGTCTACTCCACTGTAAGCATTATGGTTTCCATTAATTAAATATGTGTTTTTTTTATTTGTTTGTTGTTCTATTGTTCTTGTTTCTTCTGATGGTTAGGGTTAGGGTTAGTTGTTTGTTTTTGTTTATTTTTATGCAATTTGGATGTCTACAAGATCCTTACACTGTGAGTCAAAAGTTCCAAAAACAGCATTTACTTATTCTAGCTGCATATCTGTGTGTGCAGCCATTTCCAGACCTGATGCATTCATACAGCAGTTTTGGCCATGGATGCTCCGAGTTACGTGATCATACTAAAGCGCAACATGCTGACAATGTTTACTTGAACTTAATGAGAAGGTTGCACTTGTGTATTGCATGACAGCCTTAAATGAGGGTGCTGTGTCAAGAGTTACAGAGGTCCAGAGCTGGAACTTTGATTTTATGCAACCAGAGACACAGCATCCAGCTCTGGGCAAGCGCTGGTAGAGATCATTAGTTTTAAAACACACAGCATCTTCTTGGACTCTTGCACATAAAACTCCTTGCAGGATTGGATGAGATGTATTTCTGTTTTTGCACAAGGCATGAAGTGTGAAGATGGAGGTTTTATAGCGTGTACGAACGGGTTGGAATCTGTCCAAAACTAAGGTGGATAATAGATTCCCACAATAGCTGCAAACTGGGGCAGAGCAGCCATAGATGCACATCTGCCACAGCTTACAAGACTATCATTACTCCAGGTGTCCAGCTGCTGCTTCAGTCTCAGCGGCTGCATCTACAAGAGGGGAGAGACTACACACCCGCGTGTACTCGCGCTCTGTGTGTGTTGGCAGGATATTATCCCGGGTAGCGAGAACTGAAGCCGCAGGAGTCGACAGAACAATATGTGGGTCCTGTTTTGTTCAGGCTGCCGGCACCGTAGACCACACGGGCTAAAAGCTGCAGCTGTCTGCGGAAATCAGGCTCAAACACAAACAGCAGGAGGAGATGAATTGATTATTTAGCTGCTTGTGTGCCGAGCTGAATCATCAGGTAGCCACAATCTATACTTGTGTTTTTGTGTGGACGAAGTCGTGTAAGAGGTAAAGACCTTTGATTGTTCTTGCTCCCTCACTTGAGAGCAATTCTGACTTCCTGGACACCGCGTAGCGCACAGGGACTAATAGTGTTTGCTTTGTTTATACTGTTGAAGTACAGTGTAAACGTGCGAGTAATCTAGAAGATACAGATGTACGTGTTGACCTAATGTATGTCAGTTCTTGTTGTTAGAGCCATTTTCTAAAAAAGAAGAAGCATGAATTATCCAAGATCTTGTCAATGATCTCCAGTGTTTCCTGTTTTAGAACAAATGACAACCAGAAACCCTGTTTCCTTCACAACCACAGAATTTGTTTCATGGGTTATGAATTTCAAGGGATATACCATGCGATGCAATACAGTTGCAAATGAAGTCCACGCCTATGTAAGGGTTAGGGTTAGGGCTTTACTACAACTTTACATTACTATTCCTATCTGTAAATAAATAAATAAATAAATCAAACAACTGTTCATGGGTTGCGTACTGTATGCTTGTAACATGGCACTCGGCATGTAGCTCCGAGCGAGAGTGTTTGTTTATTCAAAGCTCCGTCAGGGTTCCCACTGGCATCCTCAAAGTGTCACTGTCTCTTTGCATCAAGCTCAAAGGGGACTGCGGGCAACCTGGGAAGTGCAGCAGAATGTTTATGTCAGTGCCTTGAAGTAATCCATGCAGCTTAGTCAGTGCCTGCTGCACTGAACTGCTGCACGTAAGCAGCACGACAACAGCTCACCATCCTCTATCCTCACATTCATTGCATCTTTGGCCACCTTGAATCCCGGCCCACTCGCAATTTCAGTATCTGTAAATAGTTGTTTTTCAATCATGCGGAGGGTGTATGGGTCAGCAGATTGATGTTTTTTCCTCACTCGTCCAAAGTTTGATTCGAAACCCCAGGTTTCATTACGCTCAAAGTGGCGATAAGTATCCATTTGAATAATTATGAAGCACTTTAAAGCAACGGAGAGGAAAGTTACCCAAATTGGCCTTGAGTATTTCCACTTATTGATAATTAATGGGTGAAAACGGCGAGGCAGCGGGACCCCCGATCGCACAGTTAATTACTGCTGAGGTTTGTGGAAGTCAAATGTTTATTGTCACAATGTCAAAGGGGAAAGCTCATTAAACCTGCGATATGCTGCAACTGGGTAATTGACGGATACGGCATCCACCCGGCTGCTGAAAGATCTGATGATAAATATGGATTTGTTGTAGATCAGCAGAACTGCGCATATAGATCTCTATAAACTACAGTTATAAAAAGGGTCTAAACAAGTGTATCATTAGTGACGATGACCATGCACATGTAAGTGAATCATCCATCCATCCATTATCCTCCATTACTTTGTATATTAACTGTATTACGTGTTGCACTTTACATACTATAGGGTGAAAGAAAAGAAAACTCCCTGGATGGGTCTCCAGTCCATCACAGGACACACACCCACACACACACATACACACACACACACACCATTCCATTCTCACATTCATGCCTAGAGGTAATTCAGAGTCTTTTATTAGCATAAACATGCATGTTTTGGTGCTGTGCAAGAAGAAAACTCACACAGAGAGAACATGGAAACTCCACTCACAGGATCCTTGTTCCAACTGGAATTCAGGCTTACTGTGAGGCGATATGTAGTCTATATATAGAGGCCCATATGAACAAACACTGCAGTCTGTCTGGATTTGGGGTTTTAGTTTTGTTTCTTCACTTGAATTTTCTATGAATTCCCCCGTCACTTTATAGCTGATTTCATATATATTAAAGGATTAAGAGCCTGCTAATAGATAATCATACTGTACAGAGGTAAATAGAAAGCAATAACTGTTGGAGAATTTACATACTAAACTGTTTAGTTTTTCATGAAAAACACTATAGCACTATTTTTAGTCGAGTAACTGAACATTTGAAGTATTTTGGAGCTCGAGTGAGCAACACAGCAACATTTAAAGATAATGCTGATGTATTGCCACTTTGTAAACGAATGTCTCAGCAAATCAGGAACAAAATGATCATTAACTTTGAGTAGCGTCTCTCACCACCTGACGAGTATCCGCTATTCTCTCTCCTATTAGCTGCACACCAGATCCTGAGGAAAAAAAAAGCCATATGGCTATTTAACAGCTAGATGTTCCACTATGTAAACCATCTACTTGCTGACTATGCTCGTTGTTAAGTGCTGGGAAGATGTTACAGCAGGTTTATCGGAGATAAAAAAAAAAAACTGCCTGCTGCAAAATGAGCTTGAGAGCAGTGAAAAAAGGAGAAAAAAACAGCAAAGATATATATGAGTTTTAAAAGCAATACGATGAGCTGGAAGATGGCGAAAAAAGCCTTATGCAGAGTTAAGCGTGAAAGTTTGTACATTACAGAGTCATTGCGCATATTGTTAGGAGGAAGGTATTGATTAGACCTGCATTAAGGGCAAGGTTAAAGCATTTAACAATGATCAAAGCAGCCATCAAAGTTCTGTTAATGCAACAATATCTTTTCTTGTTTTGAATTGAGGAAAAAATGCGTTAAGGATAGTACAAATGCATTTCAGGCAAAGAGCCATGTCTCAGTCTGACTGGTCGACACAGCTCATATCACCGCTCGGTCCTGGAAAGATTTGATGCAGTTGTAGATTCTGAACATGAGCCTGTTTTGTCATCCCCGGGGGGTGGTGGGGGGGGGGGGGGGTCCTGACCTCTCATGGCCAATTTAAAAGAGCCACTTGTGTTGCGAGAGCTGCGGCCGAAAGGTCCACGGTAATTTCAGCTCCGGGTGAGCACATGCTGATGACACAGGATTTACTCTGACCCTCTCTGCCCTGCTGGCCTCCTTATCAATATGCAAATGAGCGGCGGAGGATTGTGGATGCCGGATGCGCTGCCCGGTAAATATTTAAATTGCAAACGCAGAAAGGCACGATCGGGCCTAAATTATGACGGGAGGTTGATGCTGGATACGCCGGGCATGAGTGAGAACCGCGACACCAATTCACAAACCAGTCACACGCACGGCTCCCTCTGTGATCCACAAAAAAAATCAATATGTATTCTGCTGCCCACTCACATTGTGCCGCAACTGGGGAGTAAGGGGCAGCTTCGGTAACTGACAAAGTAAGGTAATTAAGTGTTTTCCTTGTTGGCTGATTCTTGACTGCGACAGGATGTGGGAAATGTGTCAGAATGGGCTGACATCCCGCTCTGAGAGCAGATTAGCATTTCAACACAATTTGACTGAACTGGATTTCGATGAGGGACATGCTCTCTGCCACGTGATTTTGGAATGTGTCACCCCTCCTTTTATTCTCTCTGTGTCCCTCTCTCTCTCTCTCTCTCTCTCTCTCTCTCTCACTGCTGGTATATCTCTCCAACACAGATTGAGAGATTCTTCCAGGCGTCCACAGATGGAGAAAGACAATGTAACCGAGCAGATTTGTATAATTGAAATGAATATCGAACATTTAGTGCATCGGCCGCGGCTACATCAATGCATCTGCAGCGGCAGCTTGTAGATGCAATTATGGCACAGAAGACAGCTCCTCAATACATTCCTTAGGCGAAATAGCAAACCCTGCTAATTAGGCTGAATAAACTCCAAACAGCCAATTCCCAAAGGGCAGCCACATTATACATCACTAATAACATTCCCATGCTCGGCTGTGAAAGCATGATGACAAGGCCTCAAATAAGACTTTAATTGCATGGAGACACAACATCCACTCATTGCTTTTGTTTCCATGTGAGGGTTGCAATGAGATGATCCAAAAACACTGGTGAATCACTTTTCCATACGGTGGGGGGTAAACTAACCTGGGATTTACACATCCAACATTATGGTTGGATTGTTAACCAAATAACAAGATGGGTAAATAAGTCGCCATCTGCAGGACAGGCTGATCCGAGCTATGACAGCCAACCTTTTGTGGTATTTAGGATAATTGTGACAAATGGCTCCCATTCTGGAGCTAAGGAGGCTTATACAGAGGACGAGAAGTATTTTCAGATAATTGGAGATTCAGGTGCATCACATGCTGTACCTCCTTAAGAGTGAGAGAACTTTAAAAAACTGCTCCGGGGATCGGGCTGAGATTGAAATCTGTTATTTTTCTTTGTGCTTCAGAGGCGGCTGCAAATATCTCCACAGATTGCGAGACCTGCAGCCTACGGACAACGTTTTAAGTCTGAGACTGTGTTAAAAAGAATTGAATCCTGTCTGTGGTCACAAAGGTCATTCGTAGCAGTCTCAGGCTTCTCTAGTGTACCTCGTGGATGCTGCACACATATAAATGCAGCCGATCTTATAAAAGAGTCTCAGCCCCTCCTTCTGAAAATCCATCAGTGTACTGATCATGCTCCACATCAACGAGACTTTCTTATCTATCTGTGAAGACTAAACGTGATTCACATGATCTGATTTGATTATCTTCCTAATTATATTCCTTTGCTTTGATTAGACGTATTGATTCTGGTCTTTGCTTGACAAGTTTTCATTTCTGGTCAACAAAATGCAGGTAACATACTGATGCACTATTGCTGATATATTGTGATGGAGCTATCATGCATTTTCAAAACAGTTTATGAAATGAGCTCCACAGTGATGAGCACTTGATCCCTCAACTTCTCCATAGATGCTTTTCCATGACCTCTGGACATGTGCAAAATATGATGTTTAAAAACTAGTAATCAAAGCACATATATCTTGAAAAACTTCTCAAATATCACAAAACAACAAACATTTTAAAGCTGTCTCAAGGTGATAATTCATACAGTATGTATCGATGTGGAAGTTTAATTGTATCTATTATTATTATTCGATTATTATAATATCTTCCCCCAGGCAGTCACTCTCATGAGCACTTCACAGTGTCAGTAACACCCTCTCAAATTATCCACTCACACACTTTATATTTGCACTCTGTGTGTAATTGACAACATTAATCCTCAGTGTGAATAACATATAAATGTAAATATGGTTTAATAGTCCAGAAGTCTGACACTTCTACTCATTTATTTATAGTTATTGTTATACTATTATATTTTACACTTTTCAACTTATTGTGCTCTCATTGTTTCCCTTCTTTCTAGTCGAATGTTTGTCTATATTATGTTTATGTTTATGTATGTTCATGTTTATATACATCGTGAGCAAAGACAGAAACAACTGGACTCACATTCGTTGTAAGTGTTCACATACTTGGCCAATAAAACTCATTCTGACTGATTATCTCAAGCGTGCGATGGAAACACTTTGTATGTATATTTTCTAATGGAAAGGCATCTGTTGTCATTTTAATTTCCTTATAATGGTTTAATTTAATGCATTTTCTGACCAATGTACCGCAATTACATGCTGATTTCCCAAAATTTGGGCCCATCACCACCATGTGATCAGGAGTATAATTACAGGCATGGTGACTGGTTCTGTCATACTGCGATGTAATTACATATTTGATTCATCCAACCCTGTTGCCAAACACCTGCAAAGGTGTGGTATGATACGATAAACATGATGTGTGCCAAACGCCAAAAATCCATGTCAGTGTTTAGCACAAAGCCTCGCTAAGCAGACCGGTCGCAGGCTGCAGGCTCGTATCATCAATACACCATCGACATGTGATTTTATCATTTTCCTTTAACGGTAAAAGATGTACAATTATCAGTGTTTTGGTACACGTGTCAAACAGCTGGCAAAGGCAGATAAAACTACTGAAGTTGAAGGATGTCAAACTGCTTGAACTCGATTCTTATCTGCAAAACGGTGCCTGTGAGCGGTATTGAACATCGCTGATCTCCACACAGAACCTGTCCGGTTTTATTCATTTGATTTTCTCACAAACGTACCTGGTGACACCGTTAAGGTGTTAACAGTGCAGTGGTTATTATTCCGACCTGTCCCAGGCACGTTCCCTGCTTTAGGCCTGTGTGGGCTGGAAATAGGCTCCAGTTAGAAAGAAAAGGATGAATGGGTGGTTGTTATTATTAGACAACTAAAAGCACCAAATATTTGTTTTTATTGTTGACAAATTTGCGGTCCTATCAGTGTAGGGGGCTGAGTGTGGTCCGACATAAATAATGGAAAAGTAAAAGCTTAAAGCTTGAGAAACAGTTCTAGGACTGAGTGCCTCCTCTGTGGCCATACTCTCTTCCGCGCAATAAGAAAAACTACGTCCTGTATTGGAGCTAAATGTCGTCAGTGAACCGAAGTCACTTTTCCAAATTAGCTGCATATAAGAAAGGATATGTGTGTCAGAGCAGGGAGGGCCCTTGAAAGTAAGACAGTTTCTGAGCTGGAAAAACATCCTCCGGTCCCGGCTTTCTGAAAAGACACAAACCTCTGCTCTGCTTTCCACAGGCGGGATTTAACTGCCACATTAGCATAGCGAGTTGAAACGTGGATTCTGTGCAAAGTTCAGGCAATATCAAAGTTCATCCCACGGTATAATAAGTGCACTTCAACGCAAACATGTAAATGTGAAACTTAAAAACTCTTCTTATCTCTCGACTTGCATACAGTCCCTTATGAAACTTCTTCAGCTATGGAGGGGAAGAATTCAGGATTTAGAAGTTTCTGAATGCATTAAAGCGCTGAGAGGAACCCACGATAACAAAGCGTTTTCTTGACATGATCCCTGAGCTCCTCAATCACAGTTTAATATCTGAGTACCAGGGCTCGCACAGTGATGATCGGAGACACAGAGCAAAGTGACTCCAGACTCTGCAGAGGTCATTGATGCGTTCTTGCTAATTAATCATCGGTATTAAAATAAATTATGTGTTTCCAGTCTCTTGTGATGAACATGAGCTGTCAGTCGTCTGTCATTCAGTGGATGAAACCAAATGGAACTAATGGTTATGACACAGTGAACGCTTCTGCCCGAGTCCAGTTCTTGTTAGAGCTGTTAATCAGAGGAGTTTCTGAGCTCCGGGAAAGAGTGTGTGTAACAGCAGAAAGACAGTTTGTTGAACAATTTCGAAACAAGTCAAGAGTTCAGTTAAGGCTTCACAGTCTCACATCTCTGTTTTATATGAAAGACACAATCTGGAAAAACTGCTTTTACTTTGGACTGCAGCCAAATATGTTTGTAAGGTCTACAAACATCATTACATCTTCACTCATATGTAATTTCTGAAATGAAGCAAAAAAAAAAGATGATGGAAAAAACAAAAGTGACACAAACCATCAGAAATCATTTGCACAAACCTCCCTCAGTTTAGGTATGCAAGTAATGACTATGCAAAATTTCTGATCATCCTCCACATTATTTGATTCCTCCCCAAATTCTACGGCTAGATGTGTACATGCTCCATTAACCATTTAGTATGGGAAAGTTGCTAAGCTTTCTGTTTAGCAAGGAACGTAAAGTCATGTGATCATTCCTATAAGTGGCAGGTGAGACAGCCAATCGGTGTAAAGCCTGCGTGGTTGCTAGATAAACATGAAAGGGTGTCAGATATGAAATGAGCTATCATCAATGATGGACTTGAAAAATAGCATCTGAGGAATTTACAATGAAGCGTGCATGTTTACAGCATCCATGTTGACATTTGGTTCAAATCTTCCATTCAACTATTCCATAATGAGAAGAACTGTCATGGTAAGGTTACAATCTGAACGCATAAGAAAATGTGTTGTTTTCTAGGTTTGTTTTGCCGTCCTCACATGCTCTGCATCAGCATCATAGCCCCAGTTCTTAGCTGTGAGTGTAATGGAAGAAAAAGCAGTTAGTGGGTCACCTTGTACACAGTCAAGAATGTCAGGTGTTTCTGTTAATGATCAACTATGGACGACATGCAGACAAGAGTGAGTGTGAATTATTTGTACTCTGTCTCACGGCTCCTTAAAATCAGGCCATTTAGACCCATCCATTAATTCAGAATCAGGTCATCAGAATGAGTCTAACGTGGCCTCTCTCTCTCTCTCTCCCTCTCCGTCTCTGTCTCTGTCTCCATCTCTGTCTCTGTCTCTCTTTTCTTCCTTCTCGTCTCGCCATGTGACAAGACAGTGGACAGGTGGGTGTGCAGGTGTGTTCATTGATCCAAAATGACAGGTGGCCCCTGAGCCCCGCAGCCTGGAGACGGCTGGCTTGGCAGGCTTGACGGGGACGGCCAGCTGCACCTCCGGCAGGCGGGGGCCGGGCCGGGCCCCGGAGCCCAGGAGCCGTGACTGAGGCGGAGCCGGGCGCCCGCCACGCGTCCCAGAGTTATTTGTTTATGAGAAAACGGGCTCTGGTCACGCTCCGCGTTCATCACGGCCACCTTTATCCGTCACTGAGAGGGCGACAGACGTCCAGCGCGACAGGAGGACGGGCCAAGCGAAGCTCGGAGGCTGAAGTCTAAAGCAGGACGCTGCAGGCAGAAGGTGCTGTGTATGGCTAAAAAGCACTGATCCGTCAGGCTCAAAAAGCCACATTCAGAAGACCTTTACTTTGCCAGGAGCAAAACAAAAAGGAGACAGGGACTTGAAGAGTCACTATCAGGGATTTGTGCGGCATTTTTGTTTTTATTCCTGTCATATTGCTTCCATTATTTGAGCTGATGGTGTGACACACACACACACACACACACACACAACACCAGCTCTGCTACAGTTCAGTTTCCCAGCACCAGTTGCTATAGATGGATACAGAATCTGCAACCTCTCTTATTTTTACTTAACATCGACTGGGGTGCAAGAAGTATTGTTATGTTTGCTGTTTTTAAGAAATTAAAGTGAGATTCAATGCACTTTGGCCCTGACTGCAATCACTGTTGGTTTTACGGGGCACCATGCAAATGAGGATCATCTCCGCTTCGGTCCAGAGCGTGGTCGTGTTGGTGGTGTTGGTGGTGTTATGCTCGAAGCTGTTTGGTAAACTGCCAAGGACTCCAGTACAGGAATAGCCTCTGAACTTTAGCACTTTAGTTCAGTTACAACAATAAAAGTTTAGTTATCTAGTTAACTACCGGCATGCTTGCAGGCATTTTAGATAGAGACTCCATAACAGGTGGATGGATGCTTAGGAAACTTTTAAGGGGAATGTTGTTTATTTATAATAATCTCTAGGTGGAGGTGAAGCAAGTCAATACATAAAAAATGTAACACTGCTGTTTTATAATATAATATGATGGTTCAGGAGGGATCAGGGGGTCACCTGGGTTTGGACCTCTCACCTGTAACGCCTGTCTTCATTATTCTAACGCAGTTGTTATTGGTTCAGTCTTTGCAAAGCCAGGAGCAATCATATGTTTTATTGTGGTTTGTTAAAGTATTTGATCCAGTCTGGACACCTGGGTCCACCTGTTCTGCTCTCTTTGCGACCCCAATATCTTCCAGCTCTTACTGAATAGCGTCTAAGGTTAAGGAGGTCAGTTTTTATGTTTGTGTCATCTTTAGCCTTCTTCATAAAAAATATCTTTTATTATGATTTTGATAAAGAATGGATCCCTTGGGATATATGTCAGGGATTAATACTCAGGTGGTAACTTGTTCACATGAATGTAAATCAGTGTAGGATTCATTAACCATAGAACACTTCCTAGAGCTGTGGTGCTGATGTAACCCCACCTTCCTGCCACTGAAAGAAAAAAAGAAAAGCAAAGGTAAATATGTGAACACCTCGACCACCTCAAACACATCATAAATGGCATAAATTGCAGCTCAGAGATTCAGAAACCTCAGTATCGTCATCTGGTTAATCGCAGTCAATCACATAAAGGAACTGTGCGATCGGATGATGTGCGCCATCGTGATATTTTACACCCCTGTAAACTGCTGGCGCACACACACGTGCTGACACACACATGTGTGTGGGTGTGTCTGATCATGCTCTCCTACTCCGACAGAGCCCCTTTCCATCTGCCGTGCCGCGTGAATGGCCGAAGTCCAGACGTCGTTCAGGTTTGCCAGCTGCGAGCACCTTTAAGTGGCACGAGGAGCACCATCTGTACCTGCTAATAGGGATAGGGTGGGAGGTAATGTAGTGCTAAATAATGGTGCTGGGCCACTTGGCAACCCCCCCTCCCTCACCTTCCTCTCCTCCAGCCTCCCCACTCATCAATGTGCAATCGTTTTCTCCAAGCAAGCGATAACGTGGCCTCGTCGTTTCGTGGGGCTTGAGGTGTTTTCCAGAAACCAACAGGTCACCTGGTGCTCGTGTCGACAACATCTTGGTGTGCTATGGTGAATGTGGGCTCGAAGTTGTGAGATTTTAAAAGCATATCGTGTTGTGAATCATTACGGTTCTTTCTATTCCAGCTTTAAAAAGCCAAGCATGTTAGAGTTACATATCTGAATGGATGTTAAGACCTGTCCTCCAAACTGAAATATATGCAAATCGTATTGCCTTCCCATTCATTTCAGAGCTGAGCTAAGTACCATCCAACACCAGACAATAAGACAGCACTTAACATGTTTTCCATAGAAACACCGGTGTTTCCCCCAGTGGAGATGCAAAGTCTGTCTAAAACAGCATTGAGAATTATTCAAAGCAACTTGGATTCTATTTACATATGTAACTGAACACTATTGTGTGTTTCGCTGCCAGTCATCGATGTTTACAATCTCCATCTCTCTCTTGCAGTCTAAACACAACTCATGCACATGCACGTCTGGGAGAATACAGAGAAATCTGGGAGAAAATGAGCTCCCTCAGCACGCAGCTCAATGCTAAATTTAACTGTTTACATTTTTTATTTTCCACCTGTGCCGCACTGCCACTAAAAATAAAAAAACGCTGAAATAAATATTGTGTTGCTTGTGTAGAGACATCTACCCTGGTTGCCGAGACTTGTTGATTATGTATGAGAGAAGCCGGGAAACTGTCACTGTGATGTAAATTTACTAAAAAACTGTTGTTTGTTGAGCTGAAATAAAATTATGAGAGCAAATATTTCACACTTTTATACTGTCAAACCAGCTTATTTTAGTAGTGGGGAAGAGAGACAAACACATCAGGAAGGGAAATATTGAAATTCAGAGACAATCAGGAGCAAATCAAACTTGTTAACCTGCCAGAAAGGAATAGGTGATGAAGTTTTTGCTGTATTCGAAACCACTTTCTTCAGACTGCAACACTCCTGTAGTTGGTATGGTAAATGGTATTGTTTTGACGCCACAAACCTGACCTGCACAATCATAAACTAATACTAGTTTCTGCACTTTTTGCACAAGCATTACCAGCATTTTTGAAAAGATTGTTCTGATTTTTTTTTTTTTTTTTTACTGTGCAATGACCTTAAAAGAATAAACTGCTTTGTCGATAAGAAAACTCAACACAACTTCACACACACACACACAGGCACAATTCACACAATCCCTGACATCCCCTCATCTTTGGAAAGCTGCAGTCTCTTTTTAGCCGTGCCATCTTTTCATACTTCCTCGCTCTTTCCTCTGGCGTATGAAGGTCAGGTGAAGGTAATGCCTGGGATTATGGGAGCTCAGTGACTGGTCCCTCTGCCTGCCTTGAAAGGGTGAAGTTAATGGCTCGGAGAGGAGTGGGAGGTCTCCAATCTCTCTGCTGCAGGCCGTGAAAACGGATGCCTTTTATTGCAGATTGACCCTCACAAGCTGTAGCTGGAGGCCTCTCACCTGATGTTCTAGATGGGGACCTGGGGCTGGGGGTGTGGAGGTGGTGCTGGGAGGGGGGTCGGTGGAGGTTGGGGGGGTCTTTGCCTGGATTTACAGTTAATGTACCGGTGTTAATGAAGCCGCTATGGTCCGCTGCCCGGCTTAGCCATGCCATGTCAGAGTGTCCATTCCCCTTGCTGATCGCTGTAGCTCTGCCGGGGGTCATATGTGCCAATAAAAGTGCAGCCTTCTCCACCCCCAGGTGACTTTGGGGCTGATGGGCAGGCAGTCATGGGTGGAGAGGTAAAGGGGGAAGAGGGGAGTGCTAAACTCCCGCTATTCACAGTGCCGCCTCTTCAGTCGGCTCTCAAACATCTCCAGGTGGTTCCAAAATATCAACTAAAGTCTTTGTGCATTTGTCTACGAAGGCCCGTAGCTGTTGAAACAAATTATGCAAAGCTCATTTTCTCTCATTTGAGGTGTTTCTCAAATTATGAGACAACTAGAGGAAAGAGAGAACATGAAATAACAAACAACAGTTGGTATACCAACAGTGCACTGAAAACAGCGAGAATCACTACAAGTGTGTCT
Source organism: Karalla daura (assembly GCA_029224185.1). Lineage (NCBI taxonomy): Eukaryota > Metazoa > Chordata > Actinopteri > Chaetodontiformes > Leiognathidae > Karalla > Karalla daura. Next base: position 5,199,505 of record CM055202.1, read on the forward strand.
GAAGTCCCAGTTATCATTATCAGCTGCATGAGACAAACAGTAGTAGTAGTAGTAGCAGAAGTTCCAGTAGAAACCAAAGTAGTACTGTTATAGTAGATGTAAGAGCAGTAACTAGCAGTTGGAGCAGTAGCAGTAGTACCAGTAGCAGCAGCAGTAGTAGTTGTAGTAGTAGACGTGGTAGATAAAAGTAATCATTAGCTTATATATATATAGTAGCAGTAGTAATAGTCACAGTTGAATGTAGCAGTAATAGTAGTAATAGTAGTAGCAGTAGTAGTGCCACATAATGGTCGTAGTAGCAGTAGGAGTAGCGGCACTAGCAGTAGCAGTAGCAGTAGTAGTAGCAGCAGTAGTAGTAGTATCATTAGTAGCAGTAACAGTGCAGTAATGTGCACTCACTGTGCCACCCTCACCTCCCCTGTAGCTCTTTGACTACTGCTGGGCTCAATGTCACCCAAAGTATGGAGACTGACAGAGGTGTGAAGGGCTCGGCCGACCCCTTACTGGCTTTAATGGAGATGAATGTGTATGTGTGTGTGTGTGTGTGTGTGTGTGTGTGTGTGTGTGTGTGCGTGTGCAGGGACTGTGAAAGGAACAGAGCGTGGGTCACAGGCAGATGGGTAACATGCTGTGTAAGGCTCCACGTCTGCTCACTGACATTAGTTAGTTCACGGTGATTTTATCAAGTTGCACTTAAGGTTCATAAAAAAAAAAAAAAGGTTTCCCCCTCACCAAATCTTCTTAAAGGACATTTTCCAAATGACCACTTTGTTCACGCAACAGCATCAGGTTGCTGTGTTACTGAAAGATTTATATGTGCATCATCTGAAAAAGATTCAGGATGTATTACCTTTCGTCCAAGGGTGCTGTTTAATTGTACCAATGATTTTCTGCACTATTAAAGGACTGCCAGGGAAACCGTACACTGCAGGAGCTACCTACGCTTTAAAGTTAGATGCCCCCATATGTGACAGTCGCTCATACACACAGCCTGGGAAGTGATTTCTGGACCATGGTAACAAACGCCCAGGGTTCAAATAGCTCCCTACAGGTCCATTGAGAGGCTAAACATTTCCAATCGAGTCCAGATGACCTCGATTCAACCCACCACAGTCATTCCTCAGTTGGTTAATGAAATTGCTGTGAAAAAAAATCAAGATAAAGTTTGTATTTAGAAAGCAGAGGACAGTAATGGGTCAGGCAGTGGGTTTCTTCATGACCTCCAAGGTTCCTGAAGAGACTGTATGACTGCACAAAAAAAATCACGTGCTCCCATCACAATTTCATGATAAAGTACAGTAGATAAACCACAAACTAAGTTTCACATGCTCAGACAACATTGTGCAGCGAGGCTGGCAGATGTCGTCTGCGACAACTTCAACTTCAACCAAACACTGGAGCAGGCTGTTGTCCCAGCAGGCTTCAAAGCTGCCGCCATCATTCAAACATAGCCATGCAGGTGGTGGAAGACAGTCTCCAGCCTCACATGAGTCTGTAGATCTGCACTCAGTGTGTCATTTACACACACGGTATGTTCTCAGACAGTCATCAGATGTGATAGCATAGCGCTTTTCAAATGTGGTGAAAACTTTTTATTTTGTTTTTTGGTTGTGTTTTCTTGGGTCTAAATGCATATCTGTCAGTCAACAACATCATTTCTTTTCAGAGACTTTTTCAGTCCGCTGTCAATTTACTCAATGTATGTGAGAGATCGGGACTTGTTTGCCCCACATGCTATAATATTTCCAGCATTTATATACCATGTCATGACATGAAAATACACCGTAGGCTGCAGCTGTAGCAGTGGCGACCTGGCTTGTGTACTCCGGTGACCTTTGTTGAAGAGTTTGCTGCAGGCTGTTGTTGTTGTTGATGCTGCGGTCTGACTGTCAATCCCTGACCACAAGCACAGAGCATCACAGCATTGATACCAGTGGCTGGTATCGATTTACAGTTTCTGAAAGACTGTCTGAGGGGGGAAAAAAAGAAAAAAATGGCAGTTCAGGTGGCGTCTCTGGATATAAGTGTCCAAAGAGTCAGATTCATGTTGAACAGACAAAGTTTTACTGCAGTCGCCTGTATTCACGACCTGTGTATGTCTGAATCAAAGGGTGAAAACCAGACGTCCATTTTCCTCATTTATTTCTGACCAGTGTCACAGGGGTCTGCTGGAGCACATCAGTCTATCACATTACATACACACACACACACACACACACACCAATCCTTCTTTCACTCACAGCTAGGGGCAGCTTTAAAGCCTTTTAGAAGAAGAATTGACTGGAAACATGCATGTTTTAGACTGTGGGGGAAAAAAGAGGACCCAGAGGGAACCAGTGCAGACACAAGGTATGCATGCTAACTCTGCACAGAAAAGCCAGGAGTCGATCCCAGACCTTTCTCTCTGAGAAGCGACAGTGCTCACCACTCAATCACCAGGTCGCCCAAAGAACAAATCAGGTTATGGAAACAATGAGCCACATAGTAGTCTGTAGTCTGTATGCATGGAGAATGGACTCATCTGGAAACCTTGACATATTTTAAAAGGAAACATAAAAGGTTTTCATATACAAGGATTTTTTTTATGTATATTTATATATATATATATATATACACACACACACACACACACACACACACACACACACACACACACACACACAAATTGTAAATCATGGTTGATGTCTTTTTTTCTTAGGTTAACAGCTATAGACCAGTGTTCCATTTTTTCACAACAATATACTTTTCTGAGGAGACAAAAGGACATTTGCATTTAAAAAAAACAAACTATGTGGACCCATTTCCAGAGCTCCTCAGCCAGTCTTTGGACTGATTCTTGTGGTGGTTTACTCTTGCATTTAGGGCTGTCTTCTGCTGTCTAGGGCATGTTAATTCAATGCATAAACAAGATCAAAGCGATGGCCACTTAATCAGCCCTTAGCATCATTAACACAGAGTGCTCCTGCTTGATTCAAGTGAGAGATCAGTTTGCAATGTTGTACGATGCCCCTCGGTGTTGTCAGAGCAGGCCACAGAGCACTTTGTTTTTGGTTCCCTCAAGGGTAGGAAAAAAAAGGACAGGGTGGACAAAACAGGTATGGAAATGGAATGAAAGAGTAATTCAGTTGGGGCCCTTAAGGGGGAATATGGATGTCCTACAGGGTGGATACACAGAGTCCCTCAGTGCAACAAAGCACTTTGAGTTCCAGTTGTACTGCTCACCTTGCTTTTACACAGACAAATGGATATGCATTAGTGAGAAGGGTTGTATGTCTGTGTGTGTGTGTGTGTGTGTGTGTGTGTGTATATGTGTGTGTTCAAGGTAGATGTGAAGCTGCTCAGTGCTGATTTTTACCTATAAGAATTGAAAAATGTCAGAATTGTGATCCTAAAAGACAAGAAGCAACTCTTACTTGGCCAAAGCCCCTTTTAATGCACAATCAGAAATAAAGAAATACTGACAAAATCATAGCGTGAAACATTCACATTCTCTATTTTGTACGTCTGTGTCAAATGGAAACCTCCCAGAGCTGCAAGAAATACATTTTTTTATGATATCATTAAATGGCAAGTCCCTCTCCAACATTTCCTTCATATTCTCCATGATGTTCTTCAACCCATGAACGAGTCTCAAACCCTTCAATAACAATGGGTCTCCGAGGACCTTCTATACGGTCTCAAAACGTCTAAGAATTTATGGCAGCATGTGTGATGAGTTCATAAAAAAATCCCTTTGGATTATGTATAATCATTTCTGGTTCCATAGATTACAGGGTCAGGAGTCTCGTCTCTCTTGGCTTGTTAATTTCTTGATTAAGTTCTCCCCGCCATGAGGTGAGATTTGAGTGGAGCCATGACCTCTTTATGGTGACCTTGGGTTGTGTCATATTACACTGTACTGAAGGAACAACGAGACAATCTAACATTGTGTTTTTTTTTCTAACCTTTGCAACAGCCATGAATATGCAGTCAGATATCTGTAAGGAGACACAAAGAGGAATCTGCTTGGGTATCACAATGCTGGATATTTTCCCCTTTTTTTAAACAGCACAGCAATAATAAGAGCTGCAACAAACCTCATCATATGCATCGATATCCTCATCCATCCTTCATTTGCACTGTGGAGACTGCAGTAGCTATCGATTTCCATAAGTAAGAACACAGCAAAACGACGCGAGGCTCATGTCTCACTTGTGACTGGTTATCACTCAATTTGTTTCTCTCATCTCCCAAACATTCCCTCTGTGGAAAGACACACAGTAGAAACAGCACTACAGTGCTGCATGCAGTGCAGAACAAAAATCAAGCTCCCACCACTGAAACCTAAGAGTCTCTTCAGATAGAGTCATGTTGTTGGACACTGTGGTATTAATAGTGGTGCTTCCAAACCCAAAGCCTGGTGCAAACAGAGCAATGTGCAACATGTACACACGTAGCATGAGCTTGACAACCTAAACAGATTAAATCCTAGAAATTACAGACATTTCCAAAAACTTAACTAAAGTACACTAAATCTGTTCTTAAGGCGACATAATGGATTGGCATGTCTTGGCTGATTTGAGACAGAATTGGCCTGGGGTGTGAGAATGAATGGTGTGTGTGTGTGTGTGTGTGTGTGTGTGTGTGTGTGTGTCCTGTGAAGGACTGGAGACCTGTCCACAGGGGTATTATCTGCTTTTGCCCCAGGAGGATTGGAAATAGGCAACCAGCACCAGAAATAGGAACCTGGTTACTCCATTTGGTACAAAGTGGGTAAGATTATGGATGGACGGATTTCTGTGAGTATTTCTGTGGTCAGCTGTGGAAAGCATCTTCCAACTCGACATTAGCTGACAATGGTTTGCACATTTGTGTGAGCAGTAAGTGAAGCTTTATGACACATCACAGGGGTGTGTGTAATCGCACATGGACAGGGGAAAAAAAGGTTACAGATGTGCTTTTTTGTGTTTTCAAAAACCCATTTGCGGCTTCATATGTTACTGATGCTGCAGGTTTTGATGTCTTTCATTTCATTTACAAATTATATGTTTATTTCTCCGTGTCGAGTGTTTTGTACTCTGTGCCCTAAAACCTGCGACGCACTCTGTGATTTTCCCAAACATAAAAATACGTTTATGTAACAGGAGTGCATTGCATCATTTGAGCCACAGCAGTGCATCCTATTCCACCGAGCCTCAGTAGACAATGTGTGTGTGTGTGTGTGTGTGTGTGTGTGTGTGTGTGTGTGTGTGTGTGTGTGTGTGTGTGTGTGTGTGTGTGTGTGTGTGTGTGTGTGTGTGTGTGCGGGACTGGCAGAGGCAACAAGGGGGAAATGAACAGAACCACGGCACCCTCTGCAGGAGAACTGAGGAGAGAGAGAGAGAGAGAGAGAGAGAGAGAGAGAGAGAGGATGAGAGCCATTTCAAACCCTCTGCTATTTTCCACTGTACATTCTCAATGTAAACACAGTTTTAAAAGTGAAATTAAATAAATAAATGAATGAATACCGCTGATGATCCTGACTTCTGACCACATCTCAACAGGAGGTTGGTGTCAGTTCCTCTCAGATCTCAAGCGTCTGTATCACACATTTTTTTTCCCTTTAAATGATTTATTCTGTACGTTTTCTGAAACCGCCGCTTTAAAGGCGCGACCTTTATCAGAATATACGCTGCGCTTTCAAAGCACACATGTGCACCAGAGGACGCATGCATAAATAACGATGCAGTGCGTTGGGGTGACACTGACGCCTTTCTTTAAGTGTTGCACGTGCTTGCACTCCGCTCTCTGCACACGAGAACGTTGGTCATGGACGCCCAGCTAGGCTGGCCGCGCCTGCACTGCTGTCACAAAGCTGATAATTTACAGCCATTACTATTGTTGCTCCGGTACGCTACTGGGGGCTTAAGGAGCTGTGGCCGTATGGCTGCATTGATCTCACAGCCAGAGAGCCATTCATTACTGCAGCATCAGAAATGTCACAAGACCCGAGGAGCCGTGAAGGCGTCGGATGGATTGCCTACACCCTGTAAAACACACTGAGGATGTATACAGAGTATCTACAGCCTGTGTGGGTGTGTGGGTGTGTGTGTTCCTGTGACACCGGCATAATCTGACAGTTAGCAACATAAATATCCTGCAAGGTAAAAACCGTTTTGCTGACAGACACACAAATCACTTTAATTGCACGTGTTGCATCGCCGCACGCTGTGACGCGGAGTGACATCTTCGTTTTCGCATCCGTCTCCCAATCCCAGACAAGGCAGGTCTGTCTACGCCTTCGCCTGTGTCATCCAGACGCGCTCTGCATTCTCCGTCTGCCTCTCTCATCATCCCGTCGCTCTCTCATCGCTGCAACAAAAGGCAAATGCGCCTGTGAACTCCAGGAGACACGTACAGTAGGATTCACTTCTAACTCGCTGCAGATCAAACCCACAGAGGGTGGCACTGCACACACACACACACACACACAAAAACACACACACACACATTTGTGTAACACTCCTGCAATCCGTCATATTTGTTTCTATGTTTGTCATACAGACACGCTCACTCATTTGCAACCCGACAATGTCTTTATTTCATCTTCTGCTTCCTTGGCTCGCCATTAAAAACTTTTTCTTCTTTTACTCCGAGCTTGATAAATGGAGTATCGAGAGCGCAGTGGGGTGGACGTTTAAAATGCATCCGAGGCACAGAGGCAATATGGCCTCGCGCTCTTTGCGGTCTTTTTACTTACGGCGCATACGCGAAGGTAGAGCCAAGCCTTCTGTGCACGGCACAAAGAAAGGAAGTGGGAGCCTCAAAGGGGGAGGTAATGATTTTTCCTCCTGGTTGGACGCGGCCCCCATGCAGGGTTGATGAATAGAAAAGCAAAGGAGAGAAAAACAAATTGTTTTTTTCTTTTATTTTTTTCTCCTTCTGATCAGTCCAACTTCCAACTGGTTTCAAACTGCCTTTGATTGATGCGGGCGATTCCACTACTTTACTTAATTAGTTTAGAGACTTCACACCGTGCGGCGTTCAGTCTCATGACTGCTCTCCCCTGGTACGAGCAGCAGCGAGAAAGCAAATAGAGAAAGAAAAGAAGGCAGTGAAGTTTGCATCGGACAAAAGCGAGAAGCAAGCCGACTTCATATCCAGTCTCTCTCGGTCTGGCTGTGATCATATCCACCTTCCTTGGGAGACGGGCCTCAGGTGCTTTTTATTCACACCACAGCACAAAAAAAAGGACAAGATTCGTGCACTTGAAAATGTTTGACTGAGGCCGACAACAATCGAGCAGCAGATTAAAGCAGCTCCTCAAAGGCAGTTTGGTCCTTGCACAAGCACTTCAGATATTCAAACTAACTTCAGCCTCCGCAGGAAAAAAAAAGAAAAAAGCTGGATTTAAAAAGTAATAACGCATCTACAGTATGTGCTAGTGCCTAATGTTCTAAAATATGAAAATGATTTTTATTAAGAAAAAAGTCTTGTTAAAAAAAGCTGTGGAGGGAAGGCACTCTGCAATTACACAGTGGCTGTTTCATCTCGTACAATCTATAATATCTGCTGTAATTAAATCTCAGAGAAGGGGAAATTCACACGCTGTACGGAGAGAAATGCTTGGCACACAAGTTGAAATTGTAAATTGCATTGTAAATACAGGGAAACAGACAAACACCGCCGGTTGAACCTCAGTATGTTCTGCTTATCTAAACATTATGCCTTGTTTTACTGCTTTACTTACTGTGTGCAAGCCCAAACTCTCGGCTCCTATTTTCTTTTTTTCTCCCCCCAAGTTTCAATTACAGGAGGAAGATTTCCTTTGTGTGCTGCTCCCACAGTCTTTCGGGCCAAGTTCATTACAAAATTTACACAAACAGATGTGAAACTCTCTCATCTGGGGAATCAGATAACCTCCGCTTCCACAGTTAACTCGGACGACATTGTGAACATCTTGTTTTTCATGTACAGTATCTGAGCGAGAACCCCTCCTGAAGTAAACAGTCCTAGAAGAGGCTTGTACGCTTAGATAAAAGGCTGCACCGTTTCTGAAGTTGAGCAGCATCTCGCAACCATCCTCGTGGGATGGCGGAGCCCCCTCTCCATAAACACATACATGTAAATAAGAATTTGCTTAAATCAATAAAGGCTCAGCTCAGGAGGAGGTTTGGAAACAGCACCCGGCGGTTGTAGAGTGCGTTGTTAACGATGGATGTGGAATTGAATGCTGTTGTGTTTAACAGTAAGACAACAGGTCTCTCTTCATGTTGATATTTCTTCTGTGTCAGTTGTTTATCTGCAGTAACACATTTCTGTGGATGGCTGCTGTAAAAAAAAACAAGGACACACCACCTGTGAATCCACATTTCCCACGCGTGGGTGATTGCACCTGATTGCAATTGTTTACAGCTCTAACTACAGCCCTTCACCAGCGTCATAGGTCATATTAACTACATCATATTATTAGTCATGGTTCCCTTTGAGCGTTCTGTTGCATAATCGATACTTACATGCATGCATGTCTGTACATGGTGCATGTTGCACTTCCAGTTAGATGCCAAACTGCATTTTTTTCTATGTGCAAGTTGAACCTTATCTGATCTAATCTAGTTTCTGACTGTGACTCGACTGTGATACACTGTGGGTCGATCCTGACCGACTGCAGCTCGCCCAATGTCTTGATCTGCAAGATGCCACAAACAGACAGATATGTCCACTCTTCTTCTTCATCTTCTTCATGTTCAGAAAGGCCTGAAAACCATAGTTGAACATGATGCCGTGGCCATCCTGTTCTTCTGTTGCACATTACAGCATTGATGTCGTAGTCCCTCACTTTTGGCGCGTCACATTTTAAGTCGCACTTTGTGTCATGGATGATAAAAAAAGTATTACGACACTCCTGGCCTTTTATCTGTTGGGACATCGTGGGGCCTCCCAGATGTGACGATGTTGTCCACAATTGCCTCATTCCCACAGCACGCTACAGCTCGGCTGCACATTTACTTTGAACCGTTGTGTTCACGCTGTGCAGACAGGTGGAGTTAAAACACAGAAGTAAAAACGCAATTATTAGAATCGTCTGTGATCTTGTGTTGGATTTCACAAACTCTCGGTCTTTTCAAAGGCAAATCTGTTACCATTTGTGCGGAAAAGCTAAAGTCAGTCGAGCCATGTTTCAGAACAAAGCTTGAGACACACACGAGGGGATAAAACGTTTAATTAATCATGAAGATTTTCATATCCAGCAATGTGCGTCTGCCTACTCAGGTCTCTGCTGGGTTAATATCATGTAGTCTGAAACAGACCTGCAGCCAACACCCCCCGTGTTGACCCCACAGTGGTGGAGTCATGCCAGCAGAGTCACACTCTTCTCTCTCCTCCAACCTCATTTTCAGTGTGCACTTAGTCACTCCATTCTAGCACCTACTAATGTCTCATTTCCTGCAGCACTGAACACACACTGAGCTGCTCTAACGAGTCTCCCTGACGTCTGTCTCTTCCGGCAGACAACTTCTAGAAGGATGAATGGAGCACACAGGTAATGTTTCATCACTTCCAGGTCATTTTCAGGTCCAGACACCAATGCAGTATTAGTCGCATCACTTTTAATAGAGGCCCCGAGACAGCTGAAGACTGAATGATATGGCTGTCAACACTTGCAGTGGAGCTACGCTGAGATTAAAAAAGGGAGCGGTAACCTTAGGGGAAGCCAGAAATGGCAGAGCCGAAAACTCAAAGAGCAAAAAAAAAAAAACACAATGGCTCCGGTGAAGGAGTGACTGAGGCGGAGGGAGAGAGGATTTAGAGGCCGTTTGATCGATCACAAAGGTGCAGATATCCAACAAGCTCAGATAGCCGAGACTTAAAATGACTCACTTTCAAAGGCACCGCGAGAGCAGGGAACAAAGGTTGAGTCCTGCTTCTGGACAACACGATAAAACTCAAAAGCCATCGGAAAAAACACCAAAAGATAATCCTCGAGCAACTCCAAGAGTTTCTATACAATAGTTTAAATCTTTTCTGTTTCTCCAAATGCATTACAGGTGAGTAATGTCAAGGCAGGACAGGAAACAAAGCGAGATTTAGTTTTTTGGATTTAAAAACACTCTATATTATTGTGATAGCTTATTCCGAGTGCTGCCCCTCCATCCGCCCGCAGCAGAGAGAGTTGTTAAGCCGAATATGTGAAGCATTGATCTTTTATCTGACTGAGGTTCGAGTCTGTGGCTCTGAAAAATACCAGCAGTCCAACTGTGCTGTGTATTGATTGAGCTGTGGCGTCTTTCATATGTGACTTTTTCCCTCTCAGGCTTGGCCTTGCACTGCTTTTGTTTCGCATCTGTAATATTTTCAAAAGTGTAAACTATAAACACTCGACTAATGAAGAGACAAGTTGCAGAGTATAGTCGCTGGCAAGTGAGAGGATCACAGAAATGCTGCCGCCCGAGGTATCTCTACGATATCTCTATGATCATTCAGAAGCATCTGTGCTGCTGAAAACACTCCCACGTAACAAACCGCATCTCCAGCAAAACATCTCAGGGGAGATGCCGATAGTGGGACATCCTTATGTAAGGCCGAGCATGTCTGAACGTCCTCAGTTGACTTCAGTGGTTTGAATTGTGGGGATAATTTTCCCTATTGACCCCCAACAAACTTAAAAATCGGCCAGGAATATCATTGAATCGCACCAGTGTTTAACAAGCACTAAATGTGGCTCTGAGTGATTTTTTTTTTCTCTCTCTCTTTGAATACAAAAAAAATTTTGGGAGATAATCTTTTATTGAAAGTATTATGTTGTATTATGATATTGTATTTCACTGTTTCTGTGGTTGGTAAGTGGACTATGATGATTGTTCGGCCCTGAATATTGTTACGTTTCAGACACACACTCACTCTGTGAATAGTTCCTCACAGCAAGAAGGTGTTTGACTCCTGATTACTGATGAGTTGCCTCTAGGAGTGAGTGCGAGAGTGAACCGTGTGCCCTGCAATGGACCGGTGACACTTCCAGGGCCTATTACCTGCCTTCGTCCTGATGAAGATAGACACAAAGATGGATCTTCAACTTTTATTTTGAAAGTAATCAGGGTATTTCCAGGAAGCAAGAAGTGTAGGTTTGTTGTGGTGGGAAAAGCATGTTGCTGATGGAACATGGAAGAATGCAAAGCAGAGTTTCTGGTTTACATTCCAGGAAAGATGGTGGTGGTAAAACACTGAAAACTGGATCCCAGCAGCTGTTAATCAAGAAGAAGAACAGGCAAGGTGACAGCAATAGCTGAGTATTTATATGATAATTTGTAAGCATGCTGTAAGCATCTCAATATATTTAACTGTTCTGTACTGTAATGTAGTTGGCTGCACTATACCTGAGTTCTATACGACGTCCTACTTCAGCACTGTTCGCTCAAAGCCCCTCATTTTAAATCACAGTCAGACCGAGGCCTTTCTGAGAGTGTGAATGTTAATTTGTGTGGCTTTTCCCCAGCTACTCCAGTTTTCTCCCACATTCCATAGTCATGCAAGTTTAGGTTGATCCAAGACTCTAATCTGCCCCTAGGTATGTATGTGAGTGAATGTTGTGTGTGTGTTATCTGTGATACACTGGCAGAACGGACCCTACTGCACTGCTAAGGTACAAAGCAGGTAAGATAATGAATGGAGGGATGCTTCAGGGGCAATTGTTCATGTTTGTCATTGGCTTTTATTTTGAAAGTTAACAGGAGGGCAGACACAACAAGCAGGAAGAGGTTTGTTGCCATGGAGGCGATGTCTGACAGTATTTTATAATTTTTGCAGTTTTGCAAAACCTCGATTGTTAATTAGCGTATCTTGGTTTGTTATAGACAATGCTGAGATATTTGAGTTGTTTATGAATGAGTTTTTATTTTATGTCAATTTTTGACTGGTCGGAGTTATTAAAGGAGCAAATACCTGGCATCCTGGCTCTTTGACTGTACACACCATCTCTTTTGAGATACTATCTCTCTTGACTATATCTATTTATGCTAACGCTAGCCAAGCAGAACACGCTACGAGAACAGTACAGTCATTGTTCACCTCCACTCTCTCCCTACAGCTGTACAGTTGGTGACATATAAAGTTCGTCCAGTGAGCGATAGCTTCATAACAGGCGCCGCATCACAGCTCGTGATCACAGTTATTTAGGCGCAGAAGAAGCAGCTGACGCTCTCAGTGTGTCCCACAGCTTCATCACGCAACCGCCGCACACGACGATGAAGACAGATTATTAAGCAAGGCAATAAAAGTGACAGCACGCGATGTCGTCTAATGAATCCACTTTTCAACATGGGGTGTTGAAATCTATTATTTTAACCTTCATTTAACCAGAGAGCAAAGTCGACTCAAATTTATACTTTCTTCAATTTTCTCCCCACTCCCTCGACACCGGCTGCCATTGTTCTGTTTCACTGTTCCCTAATAAAAATGTGTGATTTTGCGTCAAACAGTTGAGTTGAAGCGATTAAGTATTTGGCATTTTGGGATATGCAGTAAATAGACAATGCTCTTGACCCCATTAGGCATAACTGGGTCACAACTACCAGAGGCAAAACATTTTCCCCAGCTTAAAAGAAGCTGAATATTTGAATAAGAAGCAGTGGAGCAACAAATTGAATAAATCCGAACACTTCATAAAAATTGAGCATGTAAAGCTTTGATATATTCAATAAGTTTCTGGCCTCTTTTTTTTTTAAATCACATCATCATCTCTCTTGATATTTCCATTAAACTCCGTCACCTCCTGTTGATTCTCTTTCTTTTCAATATGAGAGATAAAGCTCCGTCAGGGATAGATAAACAGTAGGCGAGGCCGACTGAATTCATATGAGACGCTACGTCGGCAGTGGAGAGGAAGCACACAGATAAACTTCGCTAAAACTAGTTTAGCCTCCGGTTTACTCTGTCGCCGCCCACTGTGGATCAAAACGTCGTCAGCAAGGAGCTTGTAGGGAAATGAGGAAGCCTCGATCAGTCATGGTCAATATAAGTTCTCAACACATAGACAGCTGGAAAATTGTGATTTTAGCCACTGCCGGCAGAGCTTCATTTAAGATGCAGGAGGCTGGGATTGGACTGCAGAGGGATGCAGGGGTCAGGCGGAAACATGCATCACTCAAATATCCCCTCTCTGAAAGTTTGTGAGGTTTAATTGATTGGATGAGACAAGAGCAGTCAAAATAAATGGATGACAGACCCCAAAAATACCAATTAAAGTCCCACATTGTTGAATCTAAATGGTTAAATGATTAAAAGCATCCAAAAGCACCTAAAACCTAAAACCTAAACAGATGTAAATGGAACAATAAATGCACCAAAACTGTACAAAAAAAGCATCTTATAAGAAGTTCAAAAGGTGCAAATCTACACAGTATAAATTAATAAGAAGTGCAGCAAAGAAAACAGGACATAAGGGAAAGCACAATGAAATATAGATAGATTAGTATATGTTCATGAGAACAGTCCCTTATATTGAATCTCAGTGTTAATGTCACAATGTAATGCTAACATTAAGCACTAATCCAACCACTTATAAAGTGATGTGGCAAAGATGTGAAATCAGGTTGGTACATTATAAGCGACCTAGCATGTTGTTTTCACGCCCCCATTTGACAGGTGATGTGTAAGAATATTAAACATAACCGTTTCAAGGAGTTAATGAGCTCGAAATAAAAGCTGACTTTGTGAAGCTTTTGAAGCTGCAACATAAGCACATTAACACATTTAATTTAATGTGAGATTAAATATTCACTCAGAGCATCATTTTAACGTCTTGATTTGAAATGATTGCACATCTGAAAATACTGCAGCGTCCCAGTTGGTTTGTATGGGCCTGAGGAAAGAAATCTGTCCATTTCTGTTTTGAAAGACTGAGAGTCGGCCACTTTTTCATGCATGGCCACATACACTGTGCCGCTCACTGACCCTCGGAGTCGGCTCGACCGCCTCTGAATTATCTGCAAGCACAGTCGCCACAGCACCCATGTTAACCACCGGCTGAGACCACTTACAGGCGCCCAGACACGAAGACAGATCAGCCGGTGCTTTTGTTCCTCCTCAGCTAACCAAGGAGACCGGGCCACCGGAGTTGGTCTGTCTGAAAAGTTCACATTAGCATTTTCTGCCGAGCAGGAGGTGCTGCTGCAGACTCCACTGTGAGCGGAGGCAGAGACACGGGCGTGCACGGTCACAGCTGTTTGGGGAGTGAAACTACGACGCTTTCTTATTTCAACCACAGCAGCATCACGTGCATTAAATCCAACAGTTGAAACATGATCGTGTATGAGAAAATGAGATTTTCAATATGAACAGTGATGTAATATACTTTAATGAGTAGCTAGGATGGTTTATCCTTGTTCTCAGAATGCTTCATGTACATCAGCAAAGCCTCAGATGTTATTTCACAAGCCATCTTATGTTCCAATATTTGGTCTGATGAGACAACTATCTGTTTCTGCATAGATCCGGCGCCCTGTGGTTGTCTGGCAACCATCCGTAGGCTCTATGCTGATTGAGTGTGTTGCCTGTGACTCAAATGAATGCTCACATGACTTTACGTTCCTTGGATCCTTTATTCTGTAGGACGGAGACTGAATACTGAAGAGGCAGGAGGCGGGTATATGTATTTAAACAATATGCTGTACTGTTTGCATCACACTCATAACCTACATCACATGCCATTTGTCCTCAGATTCACTGATTATATCATAGACTCCATATCAATATTCATCATTTGTCTATAAATGAGGACGATGATGATTAGCAGTGTGAATGCCAATGACCGCAATGCGGTTGCATTTTCTTGCAACTGCACTGGGTGTTGAGCACTAATTAAAACACAGTCGAGCATCCCGAATCAAGTTTGTGCCATTGTTTTACGTCTACTCCTTTGTTGCTACGTGGCGAAAAAAGGAGGACCTTCTCAGCAAATGAATGTACTGCGTCCAAGCCGTGGGTAAAACTCCGATAATTTTAATCATTGAACAAAGCTGCCTGAGAATGTCTGGAGATTAACAAAAACAAAAACAAACCCAAAAAAAAGTGCGGCGCAGACTATTTGCAAACAGAAAAAGAGAGAAAGATTAAAAGCAGGTGAAACGACTGAGCCAAGAATCTGCCAGTCCTTTCATAGCACACGGAGCATTTTATTCCCGGCGCTCCGGCAGATGAAATACTGAGTGAAATATTGCAGGACTCCAGCAAGACAGGTGGCTCATTATCCACATCATCAACAAAGAGGCGCAGAGAAAAACGACCACCAAGGTTTTTGACATAAAGCAACACCCCGTCCTCCTCCGAGGTTCCTTACTGTATGTAATTAGCAGCGAGGACAGTGTAAGGAAACCCTAATGATGCATTTCTCTTTTTTTTTCTTTTTTTTTTTTTATACCTCATTTTCATCCCCTTTGAAGCCTCCTCTTGTAGCCATGCAGACCCGGGCTTTTTTTTTCTGTTGGGAAGAAAAAAAAAAAGGTTTGCAAAGGTGAGAAAATAATCTTTGCAGCTTTAAAGACACTAAGTATTTCAAAATGTCACCGTGCACAGCGGATTTCCACTACAGGAGGAAATAAATGAGGATAAATGACTTAAGAGAAATGGGAAACTGTTGGGAATATTTGTTTCTGTGTGATTAATGAGTGATGATCCGTATGTAAATCACGAGGTGCGTTAACAAGGGGAGCGCGGTTTGTTCATCTCTGCAGTTTGACTTAACCTAGATTCAGCCCGGTGCATGACGAGCGCCGGAGTTAGTTAGCAGTGGCAGCCGAAAGTGTCTCATAACGAGGAAACCGGAGAAAACAGAGGCCTGTGGTAGAAAAAAAGAATAATTTCATGGTTTGGCTGCGACATGAGGTTAATCAACTAGAACCGTTCTCACACATCGTAACATCTGAATGGCATCCAACACGGTGTTTAGCTGGATTCAAGAAGAAACAGAAACAACACATTGCAGCTAATGACACCATTTAGTGAACCAGTCGTTCAGTGACAGCGTGTGGTTGTCAGCCATCACTTTTGGAAAATGAGCTCAGTCGTATAAGTGGCTGCAGCACGGATCAGGACTGTGCTAGTTAAAAAGGACTAGTTAAAGAGGCCCATCTGATGTCGCGTTGTAAGGAAACTGACTCTCATATCTTTCTTTTAACTAAATCTTAGCCTGCTCTGTCGGATGTGTGAACGATTCCCTGGTACTTCCCTTTTTCTCCCTAAAATACCAGAGAACATATAAACATTTTTTGCAGTTGCATGATTGCAAAATGTAGTTTTGTTGTTTTGTTTTTTTTCAGCTTCAGGTTGGTTGTGAACAGCTGGTCATAAGAGGAATCAACTGGTAACTATACTGGTAACAACTGATGCACTATAACAATATTTTATGATACTTTTAACATTGTACCAGACTAGCATGACAAAATATAGGCTATTTCCATGTAATTTCAATAGAATATACTTGTTTGTCTCTGTAATTTCCTAGGATTTTGATGGTAAGTCAGGTTACATGACAGAAAATGTTTCTTTGGTTTCTCTGGTCATTAAGTTTTTCGCATGTCATTTTCTGGACAAAAGTGATTGAAAATGGAAATACAGTGCATGTTCTTTTTATATTAGTTAATGCTATAGTGTCCCATCACATAGATGTGGTGTGATGTGGAAACGTTGACCCTGCTCTGCTGGGACCAATAAAAAGGAGCTTCCTGTAAGGCAATAAGACTGTGTTAGTAGAGCTATCTTTAGAGGAAAAAATAAGGTAATGATGGGAATGAAAATGGTTGCCAAAGCCGGTAAACCGGCTCACCTTTTGTCCAAAGATAACAAAATAGGTAATTAACCTCTTGTACCAGATTTGTTTAATCCTGAAAGCTGAAGTGGAGAAAGGTTGAATGTGGGAACATAACATATCTACATAGCCATCCTGTTATGATGCGCTGCTAGATTCTTCTCTTAAGCCTCAGCGTTTATCTGCGTTTTGCTGCCCAGCGGCACGATCAGGTGTTTCTGAGCCCGACTACAACTACAGCTTAACTACTTACTTTGAGACGTACTACAAGGAAATGTTGGTTTATCAGTTATTGGAAGAAGAAAAAATGAAAATACCATCAGCACATTTCTGCATCATTGATGTGTAGAGTCGCAATCTACAAAGCAAGTTATTGATTAACATATGCGTGGTAATGGAAAGTATCTGTGTCACGCAGTGTCTTTAAATGCAAGGTCTTACAAACTTCATCAATCAATTTCCTCTTTGTTCAAACACAATCACAGTTCATTTCAAACTGGAAGGCTTTGTTCAATGAGGACATGCCACAGATCTTGACATTCAGTTTAAGCATGGTAGTGAAATAGTTTACGATAGAAAGAGATTTTCTCTCTGTTTATTTCCATCTGTCTTTCTTTGTGTTTAGTATTTTTAAATCATCTTTCCCAATTTAAATGCCCATATATACAATCCCCATCCATGATGGTCGTTGTCATCATCGTAGTGGAAGTTTCGTCCTTCCTGTCTGAGCTGAAAGACGTTCACCATCCTGCTGCTCAGCCAGAGGATCTACAGTCCTTTTAAAGCTCACCTCAAAGCAAGCTGGATCCCTGGTCTGAGCCTCGGGCTGGGCTGAAGGCCTTTCTGTGGTCAGTACAAGTTCTTACAGTACCTTCAGGTGCTGCATCTAAGCAGTTTAAGGCGACGTGTGCGCGCAGGTTTCTAGGAAAGTCAACTCATTTATGTTACAGTGTGGCCAGCTAGAAATGTTCTGACAATGTAACCCTGAACGTTCATTCAATGTTTTTAATGGGAAGTTTTCTTTAAGTTCCCAGAATGAACGTTCTCTAAACGTTCTCTGACAGTTTTAGAAAAAAGAAAGAAAGAGATAAAAATCTACAAAAGTTGTGTTGTAAGTTGTGTTGTAATTTAGATATTGAAATTTTATGACATCATCATTTGATTTCAACATTAAAGTTTCCTGACTGGTCACTAGGATCGCTGATAATTTGCTAAAAATTGGAACTGGACTATGAACCTACGTAAATGTTTGACAACGCTCATTCACTGAAAACACGCTGTGAACTTTGAACATTTCAACACTGTCCAGGTGAAACAGCGATGACATATCAAAGCAACATTATCCATTTTAATGATGATAAATGTGTAGATTTCTTTTTCACAACACGGTCTTGTTGCTCAGTATGTAGTGTCTCCAGCTCCAAAGGACCTAAATGTGGAAACTGTGCTTTTATAACCATGGTTAAGCTGGAACTCTGTATATAACTGAACGGAGCAGCTACAACTACTATATGCAAACAAGTAATGTTTGAATCTGGTTTATACGGCTCTAGGTTACTGTACCTCTGCACATGCAGTATGTATATGTACATTGATACTGTATGTATCTGACTCATAGAACATGAGGCAAAAAAACATGTTGGGCCACCTGCATCAACAGGGACGTTGACCTAATGTGAGAGCCCCAGATTGAGATGTTCCCCGCTAACGTTCTCATTACACTGGGAGCCAGACGTCTTGAGCAGCACTGATGGAGAATGAGCTGAGCTGGAGGACACTGCCGGCCAATTTCCCTCATTACCCTAAATCCTCCGGAGCTCCCAGAGAGACCGTGTCCATGTTAATAACAAGTTGTGAGACAATTTTTTAAAAGGCTGTAAAAAGCAAGGCGCATAAAGAACGACAGAGGCGGGAGGGCTGCGGAGCCCGACCTTCTTCTGTGCCGTCTGCACTGAGGGACAAATACTGTAAAGGCATCTAAGCAGAGCAAGAGAAAGAAATGAAGCATAATATTAAAGACAACCTGCATAAATCAGAGTGCATTCTATACGGGCACGCTGATGAAGACATCCTGGTGAGATAATTCGATAAAATGTTCTACCCTTGTCCCTTGGTTTTCAGATGATGTTTTGGTTAGAAGTGAGAGGAGGCAGATGATGCTTTCCTACAGCTGGGCTGCATCGGTGCAGAACAAGTCAAGTTGAATCTAAGAGATGAGCAGAATATGGTAGGGAAGAACGTGACCTTTAGGTATAAACTGTTGCCGTGGCCTTTAACCTGCTGTACTCGGGCGAACATCCGCTCCAGCCTGTCCGAACGGTTTTAAACCTTTCGGGTTGTTTCACGTCTCACAGACCCTGCCGAGAGAGGCCAAACACGCCTCGGTTTGTGACCTTGTTTTCCTGGGTGTAGCTTCGTTATTTACCAGTTCAGCAAACTCCGCACGTAGGCTCCAACATGATTTACCTGTGTTGGGATACGACGCAAACCAAACTGAGCCCCGGATGTGTTTTTTTAATTCGATGATTCATCGTTACTGATTTTGTATGAAGGCCGAGCACAGATAATTAAAGATGGAAGGAAGTTCTGTGGGAAGTTTGCAGTTGTCTGTGTGCCTTGGACGTGGCTCACCATTTTCACTGTACTTGTATAATGACAAATCGAGCTGATTCTGATTCTGATTCTGAGGACGTACAAATCCCAGACAGGCAACAAATATAACATTTGGTCCAAATCAGTCTTCCAGGATTGCTATTTCTGCAGCAGTTTATGATGCAATCTTGGCCTTGGAAATTGTCTATCAATGATTCAGTTTTTGGCCAAAGGAAGAAATCCATCAACTACATGGCTACAGTGATAAGAATTTGGAAGGAAGCTGCATGAGGAGGTGATGGTATGATGCAGTCACTGAGTCCCTGGATGTCTCACCATTTCCTATGGATGCAGCTTGTGTGTTTTTTCTTTTTCTTTTTCTTTTTTTTTTCCATCTCTGGTCTCATTAGATGACAGCCTGTTAGCCTGCACTGCCTCACTCTCTGGTGTGAAACTGTGTGAATTAACATCCACAAGTTCCCCATCATCCAGTCAGTAAACTGCACTGTGAACGTCCATGTGCAAAGTGCTGTTTTTCCCCGACCGCTTCAAATTGGACGTTTCTGTCAATAATCACATTTTTCTTGTTATATCTCTGAACATAGGCTCTTTATTTTCGATCCTGATGCAGACATTGCTTTTGAATCTTGCTGGCACTGGAAAAAAAAGAAAAGGATTCATACGCGTCCGTTATTTGTGATGAAAGCAGCCAAAAGAGTGAAATAAGAAATGACTGATGCAGAAAGACGTTTTTGTAATTCAAGACCCTTACAATGCACCCCAGTGTCTCATAAATACAAATACAGGCAGATCCTCTCCATTTTGAGACGCCGTCTGAAAATGAGTCCCATCACTCTTGTCATTGATATTTTCAGAGTCACCAGGGCCGCTACATACTGCAGTTATTTCGACTTCATCTGCCACGGTTGCTCCTAACAAAGGGGCCCATCCCCCAACCTCTTGATAACAACACATCTTTTTTTTTTTATCCCTCTCCCTCCTCTTTTTCTCCCGAGTCAATCTGCCAGCCTCACGATATTAAAATCTGTGCGCAGGAAACCATATTGAGTGACATTTTTTGCGACAGCTTAAAGAATGAATCAATCCGGCTTCAATAAAAACCCAGAGGAAGCAACAGTTCCTTTTGCATACGTGAAATATTTCCGTGGCACCGGAGTCGCACGGTTCGCAGTCTGACTGGGAGAAACAGATTAGAAATCAGCTGACTGCTCCCCTCTCCCGCTTCTGTCACAGAAATAACAGCTATATTTAATACTGCTGCGTAATAACATTTGTTTTCCTGACATCCCGGTCATTACAGCGAGCCGTGCACCACTCTTTGCCGGGCTGGTAACGACCAGGATGCATCACGAAATGACATTACAGTCATATTGATGCCAGCCATTACCCGCTAATCCGGGTTTTGCTTGTGTGCACTTGTTGTGGCCTCTGAGGAGCCCAGGGAAGGCAATAAAGACCACTCGCAAAGATCTATAAGTGCAATTTCAATAATTTTATATTCAGCCATTTTAAGCCCAAGGCTAAAACTTAATTCTTTTTTTCTCCTTTTTTTTTTCTTTTACCCAAAGATACTTTAAACAAATTTCCCCCGAGCCCCGAAATAAGTCCGGCAGTTTGTTTTGACAGTGGACGCCGCCAATATTGATTACGCTCTCGGTACAAAAGCAGCATTACAGATATGTTTGTCCTCTTATCTGAATAAAAAGGAATTGAGGTTAAGCGAAAACCAAACACCTGAGGTGTGTTTACCACCAGATTTAGATGCTGTGAATGCCCGTGTAATTCGTGACAAACACAAACATCCAAACCATTTATGAAAGAGATAAAATGTCAATAACAAACCCCAGGCCCGTAACCACCGACGGCCTGTTTTGTCAATGATTTGATCAGTTAATCGGCAAAAAATACGGAAAAATGAACAACGTGCATGTACACTATTACTGCTGCCACTGCTTTTTTTATTGTGCAAGACAATTAAAATTGGACGACGTGTTTATTTATGAGGTAATGGCTTATCTAGTGTAAGTTGATAGGATGAGAAATGTTTTTAATTATTTCAACTAATCCTTCTAAAACAAAAAAAAACACAAGGAAACTGGTTAGACAACAAACCCGCGTTGATGATTTGTCACGTTCAGGGGTTATCTGCTGCATCTGTTCACATGTTTACAGTTTCACACATTGCGATTTAAATGCAGTTACCATCAGACTCCAGTGTGAACAGCCTTTGGCCCTGAGGGACAGAAAGAAGAGACAGAAGACATAATGGCATGCAGTGCAGTAGTAAATGTGTAAGTAAATATGGATTCTGTGTCAGTGTGTGTGTGTGTGTGTGTATCAACAATGATCAGCGTATTACACTTATGTTACGTTATGTATTACGTAGAAGTTGGATGAAGTGCAACATGATCATTCAGACATTGAAAAACATTGGATGGCTGTCCAGTCTAGTACCACATTTAAAAGTGGTGCTAAAAAGAATCAGATCTCAGTCACACGTGGACAAAAATAGTCAGATTTGGGACATTTTTTTGTCTTTGTCCCCCACCATCGACTCAATCCCCTACACTATTCTCGATGCCCCCCAACATTGTTGTAATCTTTTCAAAAGCTATTAGTTCAGCGTTTGTGAAGCCAGTTGCAGTATTCCAGCCACGTGTTGCATCATCGATTGTTATTGTTTATCTGAATTCGGTCGTGAGACCTCGTTGCCTTTCTCATCACTTTCGCCGCCGCAGATCCAATTAAGTGTCTTCTTATCTGACGTTTTGCTCTTCATCTCATTAGTTAAACTCATGTCACGAAATACGCTGTGAGACACGAACCATGCAACACCACGGTTTGGAATCTGACCCATTCTTGGTTCAGTTCAAGTAGAGTGTGTTATTGGTTTAATTGCGCTTTGCACTGGTGGTAGAAACCAGCACACAATGCAACAAAATGTGCACCTGCCTAAAAAAAAAAAGAAAAAGTATTATTCCAGAAAGCACAAAGAGCTTTGACTCACTCGGGGTTTGTGATTAATCACCATGGCAACACTATTAATGGTGGCATTACTGGCTTGGTCAGCTGGGAGGCATCATCACACAAAGCTACGCGAGGATGGAGAGGGTTTGGGGGATTGAGGTTGAAGAAAATTAAGTCTCCAGACAGTGGTCTGCAATGCATTATGGGAGTCCCGGTCACCACGCACTGTGAGACAAGGCATTAATCAAACAGATGCCAGAGACCGAGAGAGCTCTCTCTGTTGCCACGTGCACCCACCTTCCCCGCCGGTGATTGATTGGTATTCATTATCCATCGATTTGGGCTTTTTCTCCGTATTCTCTCGTCTCCAGTCGCATCATGGCCTCGTAGGAGATCATTACTGTGAGCCAGGGGCACGAATCATAACAGTCAAGTGTTGCAACTTTGGCTGAGGACAGAGAGGACTGCGACAGCATCAGCTCCGAGAAGAAGCTCCAACAGAAGTCCCCGTTATCCGCCTGCCTGTACATAACACGGTAAATAAACCAGTATGCATTCAACACGATGACTGGGACAGTGCCACCAGTTTCCGTTCAAACCTCAATCCAAGTCAGACCCATTCTGGTATTGCTGACCCTGATATGATGCTCATATGATACTAATAAGATGCCAATACAATAACGATGCTTTGCATAAAAGGCAACTCGGGTATTAAGGATAACACACATCCTACTGCTTCATATGCTTGTATGATATAAAAGAGGACAGGAAGAGGGCTGTAATGTGGATCGTTGGGTGGACTAAATAGTTGTAGACAGATGTTGCAGCCTGCCAGCTGTTAAACAGAAAAGGTCTGACCTGAAGCTACAAGTAGAAAAGAAACCCCAGAATAACCATACTTTACCATCTATCCATCCAGAGCTCATAATTCCTCACACTGTTAATTGATCGCTCCCATGGTTTTGTTGATAGAGCGCATGCAAAGCAAAAACCCACAAGTCTCGACTTTTTTCCGAGCAAGTAATAATTTGCACGTCAAGGCGAGGTTTTTATAAATATCTGCCTCTACGCCTGGAGCTCGGGATTGATCGCAGCCGCTCTCCGGCCTCCTGAATCTTGGTGGGCCGTCCACCATTGCAGAGGGATTGTTTCGTTTCTGTTCCTGCATGAATCAGATTCATTCAACCGTGCAGCCCGCTCCATATTTCTGCTCCCCAGAACACACGGCCCAAAAGGACTCAGTCATTACAGAATAAACAGCTGTAAAACACACATTTGTGCGCGCGCTGCTGAGTGGCCATCATTAGATCAAATGGGGACAGAGTGTCTCTGCTAACTAATTGTGCACGCTGCGGACAGTCTGCTCTCTATTTGTCATGAGGAGTCATTTTCACTGACTCCAACCTGCAGCCCGTGACGATAATATGAATTGTTTGCTCGGCGCTCATATTTTCTGTACCACGGCGGACAGATTAAAGGAGTGTCTGTCAAACTTTTTTTGCAACTTTTTTTTTTTTTTTTACTGAACCATTCACTCCCTAATCACCCCACCTGCCTCCCCTATGCGTAAACTGATTGAATTTTTATCTAGTGATAACAAGGATGCAGGGGAATGCAACAACAGAAGGAGCCAGGTTGAATTTCTGGATTGGTTTCTGTTGCAGAAATGAGAAAATGCAAGTGTATTCCTGCTCAAACTGCATGTCCCGCTGCTATGTTGACAGTAAAGCTGACAAAAAGATGGACTTATAGCCTGTTTTATTCAGCAGTCAGTCCACCTCAAAGACCAAATATTAATTTCATGAGTATAGTATCGCTGAGTCAATGTCCTGCACTCAGAATTGAAAATATTTCCAGCACTACACTATATTTTTTCTGCTATAGGAGGTTGAGCTCAATATTAGGACTTTATGGGTGGTTTCATCTGCAGCGATGCATCCTATCTGAACTAGATCAACATGTCATGGTGTCAACTTCATAACTTTGCATTTCCAGGCTTTTTGGGTGAGATAAAGACTCTTCTCACCCCGAAAGGAATCGCTTTACCCTCAGTTTCTTGAGAAACATTGAGAATCATCTGTGGAAAATATGTGGTTTTTACTGGATCATAATCTGTTAAGTGACTAAGATGAGTATGGAAGTATGGAGTAAAAACTACATCTGAGATGTAAATATAATGTAAACGTTGGACAAAGCAGAGTTAAGAAGAAGTACCTGGAGTTTCTGCTTTCCTGCTTTAGTTTTTTTCTATCTGACAAAATATGCAGATCTGAATCTCGCATCTTGTTTGGTTTTTGAACCCTAACCCTCTAATGAGATTTATGCAACTACGTACAAGTGTCTCTCTGCATTTTTAGCCTCAGTTTAAGGGAGTATTTCCCCCCCCCACTCCCTCACACCCATGTGGGAAGCGCTGAATTAGAGCATGAAATGTTCAAACTTGATACACACACGCACATAAATCTCCGTTCTGGTCTTGATTTGCTTCCACATCACTTTTTTTTTTTAATACAGTCATTTACGCTCATTTAGACTACAGCTGGGCTCGTCCGTTTCAAATCTCTAATCACGTGTAATGAAATTATCCGTCAACCACACAGAAGCATAATCTAATTTTAGGTGGAACATCATCCAAAAGGTAAGAAAAAAAAGAGGGGAGGATGTGTGACTAAAGCCAACTAATGTAGGCGCGGGACTTTATTCTCCACTTTGTGTGTAATCTTGACGCTTTGGCGCTCGGGGGCCATTTTAATATTAGTTCCACATCTGTCACTGCTTCGGTTCCAGCCTCCAAAATAGGCTGGTGTACATGCATTTCGTTGGACACTTAATCATGATGGAAATAAACTGTAAATATTGCTATGGCACCATTTTTTTCCCCTCCCCATGCCTTTTATGTAAGTGGTGGACAGGGAAAAAATTAGCTCCGGTCTTTAAGTTTATATTTCCCTCTTGTAGCTGCAGTAATTTTCTTTCCCTCGCCGCTTCTTAGGAGTGAATTCAAAGAAAGCAGCAGCATGGATTCAGAGCGAGTTCTTGTTCGTCGATTACGTGTGAAGAGAAAGCCACGAAAGCGCCGCTTTGTCTTGAAATTGCTCTGTCTTTTTTTACAAAACCACGTGAACTGAGACCCGTGTTGTTTTATTTTACCTCGTAAACTACTGCTGAAAAAAACACGTTATGTTAACCAATATGTGAAATCTTGACTCGCTACATTAAAAAATAAAATAGGAGACTTGTTTTCTTGTTTTCTGCCTGTTCTCTGGGAATGTGTGAAATTTTAGGGAAACAGATGAGAGCTTTATCGAGCGTCATATTTCCACCTGATCTCACTGCACTGGGCCATGGCGGCACGCTCTCGTGGACGGAGCTAATATGTCTGAACCGCAGCCAGCATCCCAGCCATCCCAGCTCAGACACACCCCCCTTCACGGGGAGATTTACCTCCCTGTGAACCATTGATTTCGCTGCAGCCTCTCACCTCAGACGACAGCGCGGGTCCGAGCGTGGGCGGGAGCTCCGCTCTTGAGGCGGCGTTTGGCGCTCGACTCGCCCCAGCGGCTTTCTACAAGTTATTTGCTCGACGTGGCCTCTGTCTGTCGTTTAATTATCATTTTTATTGCCGCCGAACCCCCTCCAGCTCCATCTCGGTGTCGGCGGTCGCCGCACGCTCACCTGGAACGGAATCAGTCAAACATGCACGGCCATGAATTAAACATGGCGGCCCGCACGCTGGCCCTGCTGCGAGGCATCGCCCGCGCTCTGGAGTGCACGACTGCCCGTGTTCACGGGGAGACGTATCGTTGCGGCGTGTCCATGATTCAAAGCCCGCATCATAATTGTTTTTAAAACAGGGCGAAATGATTTCACACGGCACCGAGCTGGCACTCTGAGAGGAATGTGCACGGGTGCGCTATTGGAGAGAGTATTGTGGTGTTAGTATTCATGCTCTCTTGCTGCTTTTAAACACCTCGCAGGGAAATATTGTACGTTATTCTAATCCGGGATGTGCTTTCGTATGAAATATGACACCCTCTCAGATCACACTGCCCGACGTGAAATGCTTAAAATTAGCTGCGCTGTGACCGCACGCAGACACTCGGAGGCTGCTCACACTGAGGCTTTCCACGACAGAAACGCAGTGCTTTAAAATTAAACTGTGGGAAACGGGTCGTTATGCATAATTAGACATTTGGCCTTGGAAGTAACTTTGTAAACCTGATATTAGACGCTCCGAGTAAGGTGATGCCATGTGAAGAGAGAGAGAGGAAAGTGAAGAAAGCAGAAGAAAATGGCCTTTTTCTGACCTCCTGATCAAAGAGCATCGGTGCATGAACCCATTTCACAACATCAGCCACATGAGAACGTTTGGGATGTTGGCGCAGTTGCTCTTGGCATCTAACGAGAGGTTTTCTCACTCTCGTGGCTCGCGGAGTTTGGTTTCACAGCATGAAAGTTTACAGTTTGGTTGAGTCTTGCTGGTCTCATCAGCCTCATTTTCAGAAGTCAGACTTAAAAAAACAAAGCTCAGAAAAACATGCTGTCCTGCAACTGGCACAAAGCGCAGTAATATTTCATATATAGTAGAAACTAAAAAATATCAGTAAGAATGGGAGTGAGAACTGCAAACCTGCCAGCCGTGATGACTTACTTATTCACTGCCAGTGTTGCACCAATAAACATATTCAAAAACGCAATACTAGCCCGATGACATCGAAACAGTTTGGTTTAGCACAGCTATAAATGTGATGTGTCTCCAAAATATCATTGTTATGAGTTGGCACTTTAATATGAGGCTTGAATGCTTTGCAGGAAGCTGCACCAGAGCTAGTTCTGAAGCCAGGTTCTTCAGTCTTAAACCTGCAAAGTGTTTTCAGAGGAGACGTTTCATTGTTAAAGAGCTCTGGACTCAGAGAGACCGAACCCGGAGATCTGACGGCATTTCCAGCTCCGACACCACGTCCACAGAGTGCTAAATTATCAACACGGATCCAGTTTTTATACAGTAAATTGTTGCATTCTGCAATAAAAGCATTCCATGTTGTTAGCCTGAACTAATCTGTTTCCCTGTAATTTAATACTTCCATAGATGGCAAATGATGAAATATAGCCAAGACGGGCCAGGCAAAGTGCATTACGCAGGCCCGGGATGGCGATTTGTTGCCTAATGAAGCCATTAACCTCACACTACCAAATTTGATACAGGCAAAGTAATGGCTTCATTTGTGGGAAAAATTACAGCCCTGTGAGGAAGATTTTCAATTCGCACCAGGCGCTGGTGCATATTATCCCACCACCCGTGAGAGCAAAGCTCGCAAGCAACAATCACAAATCTTAGTTTCTGGTAATGGGGAAACACAAATGAGAGCGTTGCTGAAAACAACATTAAAGAGATGTGTTATTGATCCCATCACTGAGAATGATCCATCCGTTTTCGTCGTGTGTGAAAAGTCATGATCATTATTATTCCGGTTGTTACAACAAAAAAAAAGAAGTTTATCCACAGCGAGATGTGAAAGCAATGCTCATTACAGATACAGCTGCGGTTCAAAGAGCGATGGGCGATAGCATCGACCGCTCTCCGTCCTCGCCTCTCCTTCCTCCCGACACGCATGGCCAATCAGTCAACTCATTATAATTAAGAGGTGTTAATTAACAGGAGACCGAGTCGGCCTCTGCATGACAACGACGGCGGGGAGACGCGTCGGAGGAGGTGGCGGGGTGAAAGTTCGCCCCCTCTCTCCCTCCGCTGCCCTCCTTGCGGCGTTTCCAGAGTTTCTCCGGTAAATTACGGGCGGCGACTTTTGTTTGCGTCTCCCAATCCGCTCCTCCGCTTCTCCGAGGTTCTCACCTCGGTTTAATACATCATTCATCAAATTACGGCATGCCATTAGTGTCAAGATTGGGAACTTGCAAATTCTTTGCGGCGTCTCGCTTCGCATACAAAGCAGAGCGCGCCGGCTTTTATGCCCAACTAAATATCGATGACAGCCCTTGTTACACTTGATGGATGAGTTTCATAATTAGATGGTGCCACCGCTTTCGACTATTAATGAGGCTTGAGGATTAAGTCCTCCCCCTGAGTCGCCGATTTTTGAGGTGTCTCATATTTGCCAGACAGAGGGGACGACCTGCAAACAATGGTGTCGCTGCAGGAGGCATGAATAAACATCACGACGGTCTCTGATGCTCGGAACAAAAAAACTCGCTATCACACAGCCGCCGCCGATGCTCTTTTCCTGCACCCGGCTGCAGTAGTCTCGACCCAGCGAGGGACGTCGTCTTTCAGGGTACAAACAAACTTTCTTTACCGACGTCGCGAGTCGGAGGCTGACAGTTTAAATTCGATTATAGTTTATGTCGTCAAGACGCAGACGGTCTCCGGGAGGGCGCTAATGCGAAAAGCCCACAGGAGTTTAAAGAGGAGACGTGGAAAGTCGAACTTCAGGATTCTGTCGCAGAAGTCAGGGAAATGTGGCACTGCTGAGAAAAACATCTATTCCTCTGAAAAACTAGCTCTATTTATCTACATGGGCTTAGGTAACATTAGTCTACATGGTAACCAATATGTAAAGGCCAGTTTTAAGATTTTTACATAGCTCTCAGCTTATATGTACAGACATTAGACATTATCCTGTTAGTCAAATCATAACAGTCTTTTCTATTATGAACAAGATACTCACTGGTTAGACAGAAAAAACATTTCCATCCTGAGATACTCATACATACATGGAAAAGTTTATAGCTTAAGAGTCGATCGTTATAATTAAAAGTTAATCATCTCATTGAAAGTTAATGAGATGGTGGAGGATGCAGCGGTAGATGAGTCGTCAGGACTTCATCCTCATGATCTTCTTCTTCTTCTCCTTTTTTGTCGGCTCAAACGTGATTAACCCTGGTTTCCTCAGCAATGCCAAGCGCGGGACGGGAAACGTGTCAACAGAGATGAGGAAAGATGAACCATCCGCTAATATCGCAACTTCTGTGGGAATCAGATTATTTTTAAAGAAAAAAAAAATCATTCACAGCAATTTGCCAATTTAATTTTGGTTTCTCTTTTATGTTTGACCTGAATACGAAACATGGTAATAGCCCAGCAAGATTTATTTCTCTTCTTTCTGTCTATAATTCAGTGGTGTGAAACTGTCATAATCTGCCTCGTTTCAAATCATTTCGGCATAAATACAGAAATTTATGCCTGCTAACAAACGCGCCTCGCTCCATCGCTAAATATGAGGACTACGATCGCTAACTGAAGCTGATTTGACGATGGAGCTCAAAGAGCTAAAGAAATTCTTTCCTCCGGTTCAGTCATCATTTTCTGGTCCAGCCGTCAGCTTGTAACGCACATTACACGTCTCACTTCCTGCACCTTGAGGTCTGATGACACCTGAATGAGCACTCGTCCTTTCATTTCCTCCATTTTCTTTTTTTTTCCTTTTTAAGCCTCCGTGAAGCCAATATTGTCTCTTTGACAGATGTTGTCATTGAATAGCACCACAATTCATCATCCCCACAGCGAGGAGTCAGCTTCAGTTTGGCCTTGTTCAGCTTTTCGTCTGCTACATGTTATAATCTCTTTCTCATTGTCAGTCTTCACAATGCAGGTCCAAAATAAATCAGTCTCTGTATCTATTAGTGAGTCCCATCCCGTGCGACCATCTGTTACACTTTACCCAGACAGGATCTGAAAGTAAAACAATTTCACACAGCCAGAATGAGGTTAAAAAAACTGGTCGCCTCACTTTTAGACTCTGACAGACAAGGTAAGCTCTCGGCGCACTCATCCCACACATGCATGATTCATGTCAACAGGGTGAATATGGCGCAGGTAACCCTGCGGATGTGCCAGGGAAGGTTAATGGCGTCTGCTCTGTTGGAGACTCGACAGTAAAGCATCTGTGACTGCTGCAAATCGTGCAGCGTCACTGTGACCGTTTCAGCCCGTGTTAGATCAAGAAAGAGCACGTTAAAGGGGACCGAGCTGCCAGGTCTAGCAGATTCATCATAGCGATCTCGTTCATGTATAAATTTTAGATGTTGAAATTTGCAGTTTTGGACACTGAGGTGAGCAAATCCGAAAAGAGGCAGAAAGTGAAGTAAAATCGAAAGTTGAAATGTCAGCGTGCATCGTGCTGGGTATCTGATTCCTCTGCTGAATTCAGGCTCAAAAATATAAGGGTCTAAGCTGTATCTTTACAGTCACAGTTTGTGTTTGTTCAAAAGGTCGAACAAACACTAAACTATTTAGCCAGGAACTTAAAACTTTGCATGTTCCCATAGCTTCTATGTACATACGAGTGATCAAGAGTTAACACTCCTTTATACATTCATGAAGGTATTTCTAATTGTGTCCAAGATAGATTGAACTGACCTATGGAGGCGAAGCAGAATAAACAGAATAGGTTTGATGCTGCTGTGAGGCAAATAAGACTGGGATGAATCACTCTTTTGAAAATTGAAAATGTTGCTCTATAGCATGTATTGAATTAACGACTGCTGCGTGTGAAAAGCGTTTCCTGCCATGTGGCGACTGCTGATTGGTGCAGTGGCTGCAGGTGAAACGCTGCCTTTACAAACAACAGATGTCTCTATTGTTCAGGGCTCCAAGTGAGGCTTTTAATGATTCGCTGCATTATGAAATCCCCCCACTGCCTCAAACCCTGCCACACTGAAGTGGTAACAATTTCGAATCTAGTGGGAACAATTCATTCCCATTTCATTTTAGACTTGACACGTGTTGTTGCAGCCCAAATTTTAGGTCGCAGCACAGAGCTGGAGGGATGAAATATTTAGCCCACTCATTCCTGCTTTACTCTCTGTTCCATTATTTATTCACTCTGGCCCAAAATGGCTCCATGACTTACAATCCGCAGAGAAGAGAGTTACCTCCCAAAGGGCCAAAGCATATTGTAGGTTAGAAAAACCTTCTCTCTCTGCCTCTCTCGATTCACATGCTGGAGCCCATAAATTTGCCAAACTGTGTTTATACATAATAAATAAAGTGTAACTCTATCAGGGATTAAAGTTCATCAAAGTCGAGTTACTTGTTTCATGTTCTGCCACATAAATAAAAGGCTGCAAGCTGAGGGGATGTTGTATCCAGAGCAGGGAGTTGACTTGAAAATATAGTGAATTACTCATCAATAATTGAACAAGTAATAAAATTACCTTAAACTCAATTGAGGCCTTCACTTTTTAACTCTTGTGCAGCTTGGTCTCCTCAAGTTTAAAGAAAAGACATGAAAAGTCGAACTTCTGGATTCTGTCGCAGAAGTAATGGAAATGTCCCATGGCTGAAAAAAGCTCAATTTAATTAATTGATTTCATTAATAAGTTCTCTTATTTCAATATTTACTCCTTTTATGTATTTACTATTTCTCCGAAATCGTTGAGAAATAATCCACAATTTAACCAATGCGTCAACATCATTATTCTTGTCTTAACAGTAGATTTAATTATAACCCTGAGGCAAATCCGAATATAAACAGTGTGTGATACATAACAGCGGTGTCTTTGGAAATAAGTCAATGTCAATGTCAATTAGTCAATTAAGAACAAGATACTGATGAAGATACTCCATGCTGAGAAAAGTTACTGACTCAGGAGTTAAATTAGTAAGAGAGAGAGAGAGAGAGATCTCAATAATTAAACGTTCATCTTCTCATTGAAAGTAAATGAGATGGTGGATGTAGCCATAATAAAAATTCCTGAGTCAACCTAAATACGCATAGTTTTGGCCTGTGGGAGGAAACCAGAGGACCAGGAGAAAACACAACATGCAAACTCTGCAAGGAAAGGCCCTCGGTCTTGCTATGGGGTCTGTGCTCACCACCAATCTATCGACATATATCAAAAATACTCTACTACTGCAGTATTCCATGTATTTACTGTTTAAGTCTGTGTGTTACCAAGGATACTATATTGAAACATAAGATAAACCAACACAGGATGTTTTGCCATCTGCGTGTTGATTATTTTGTTTTGCTGTCTTTATCTGTGAATGGTGTGGATATATATCATTATTTTCGTACTTGTTTTTTCTTCCATTTAAGCTCTGTTACTCTGTCTTTGCGTCTGAGAGCACAAGCAGCAAATACCTGCGAGCACAGCAAGCGCTGCCTTGTGACGGGACACGTCAGTTTTCCAGTCCCAGACGACAGCTCATTACCGCCCCGCTGACGAAAACTCCTTCCAGTCTGGGTAAAGTGATATATCCTTATCCGCCACCTTTACATTGCATCGTTTCTTTTGTGCCATCAAAAGCAGGAAATAGAGGAGATGTGTTTCGTGGGGAGAGCGTGTCAGGGAGAAGCGGCGTTGAGTCTTTATTGCACATAGAGAAAATCACGTTGAGCCGGAAAGAACAATGATAGCGGTTTCCGAGCGGGCCATTGAAGACCGTTTCCTTTTTAAACAATCGCACATTAATTTAGCAACAGCTCTGCTCTCATGTCAGGGCCGCTGACTCGCTGTCTCGTTGTCACATCTGTGCTGGAGGTGTCACAGTCTGCGACGTAGCGCAGAGTCCCACAGTGCGAGATGACTGCGCCGTAAAAGTTCCCTTTGCTCTGATGCCAGGATGTTCTTGGCGGATGGCAGATAATGAGAGGCAGGCAGAAAAAGGAGCCAGACAAAGAGCGAGGCGAGCTGGAGCGCCACAGATTCAGACGCTTAATATATTCAACAAGATAAAAGTGAGGGATTACAAAAAAATGTTGCCCATAAATAGACGCAAATCATAAATTAAGTGCTCGCCTGTTGTGAAGTTCGCACTTATGACCCAGGGACAGCTGCATAATAAATCGCTCTATTTTTCTCTGCACTGTCTGCTTCTTTCTCTGGCAAACAACCGGATAATCGTACGGGTCGCATTACAGTCGGGCGTGACAAGCGGACGAGAAAGGTCGAAGAAGAAGAACTCATCCAAAGACTCAGCACAAATAACGACTGAGAAACATTTCACATATTACAGAACTTCCTAATGAGACGTGTGTGCCTCTATGTGGAAGGAGGAGCTGAGGTTCAGGCCAGACCCCTTGAGACTGATAGACAGTCCTGCAAAACCACAGTCACACATAGATTACATATCTGACAGATTATTGGGTCAGAGAAACCTTGTTTAAATGACACCAGCACAGGGAATTGTCCTCTAATCGTTGGGTGTTGATCTTTGTCCAGTGGAAATCCAACAATCCAACAAAGGCATACATACTCAAACATATTTCATTCCTTGGTATCGACACAATCTGTAATGGTTAAACTGCCTGTAAACGGGTAGTAAAATCAATGCATATAACATGCTGTATACAATGTGTTTATTATCGTGATGTTTTGTCTTTTTCTCTGTTTTGTCTTTCTTGCTTTATTTCCTGAAAGCTCCACCCCTTGTGTCTCAGACCAGTTTCCTTTGGTTTCTCCTATTGAGTCCTTTCTGTTCTTTATCTAATGTAAGTGTATTCAAGGGTCAATTTACAACAACATTTTGGGTTGAAAATGCAAAACTGTGTCTCCAAATGTCTCCAGTCTCAGCCTCCATGTACTGTTGATAGGAAATGTGCAAGCTGTTGAGAACGGGCATGTGCATCAAGGTTCACAGCCGATTATAAAATAACACTGCCAACCACTGGCCTGGTGTATGTACTGCAACATTTGAGACGTTCTCTGTGGTCCCAAGTGGTTTCAGTCGTGTCTTTAGTCCATTCTTTGTTAGCCCATGTCACTTCATGTCTCTGAGCTTCTGTTGTCTCCCTCTCCATTTCCCCTTCAGCATGTTTTTTGAGTTTTCTTCCACAATTTGGGTCCCTTGAAGACCCTTAAAACTGCACAACTGGAGGTGGCTAAAACGTGAGCGTTGTGCTACTATGTGGGTGCTTTTCATCCAGCCAATCAATGTGAAGTCTGGTATTTTGTATTGTTACGGGGGCGCGTGGGTGTTTCATCTTCCCCTCTTCTTCCTCCCCAGCACAATCCCCGGCACAGTCTGGATTTTTCCCGTCACTCAGTAATTGCATGAGATCCACTTGACCTTTAGAAGGAATAACTCCAAGTTATTTGCCTTCTCTGTGTGTTTTAGACTTTTATTAATGAACTCAAACAGAGAGCCCTTTGCCTCCTATCTAAATGTCATCGGACATCATGAAACACCGGGGGAACTCCATACAATGCTGGAGGACTTTTAAAGCAAGTTTTATTTTTTTTGTTTTATTATTTTGCCTTTCTCAGCTGCAGTGAACCTGACTTTTCTATGGAGGATACTCTGTCACAGGCTGCCTCAGGCGTAACCCAGCTAAGCTGCTGCTCAGGGCCAGCATGCAAATTACAATGTGAACTCTCTTTGGCTTCCTCTGTTCATGTTTGGCCAATTTCCAGGATAGGGATTAGGGCTGGCACTAAAATAAAGAGGCCTTTAAAATGAGATTAACAAAAATTGCCTTTTTCAGACACGATTTAGAATATTCCTGAGTTAAGCCTAGTCTTAAATCAACCGGCAGACGATAAGGAAAACTCCTGGACTAAATGAAGGCTGAAATTAAACTTAAATGAAAAGGTTTAGATTAATACCGCCGACCAAATGGATCATTCGGTTGAGACAAACCAGCATCACTCTTTCCTCAACTGTTTAATGAAAATAAATCATTTTAAACAAATCATCCGTCCACAAAGTGTAAATTAAATACAGAGGGGATCCTTTCGAGCCCAGACGAGCAACATGGTCAGACTGCAACGACAGCCCCACAAGCTCCTCTCACCCAAATTAAAGTTAATATCATTAAAGGTAATTTCATTTATTGGTCGACTACATTATGATGCCGTACAGGACTTCATATCAACACACTTTATTTTAATTAAGAGTGTGTCAACTCTTGAGGTCCAACAAATGTGATGAATATATTTCTTTGCTCATAAAACATTCATAAGGTAAAAGATTAAAAAGCGTGTGCCTTTAAGTAACTTTCACAAGGAAGGAATCTGCTTCTTTTTTTGCCTTTCATGGAGACAGATTCTTGCTACCTGCAGACCATCAGAACAGTGTGGAAAAAATATGAAAACATTTTTAGAAGAATCGTTGGAAAAAGGTCTTGGAAAGGTTAAAATGTCAAACACTGGTACAACTAGTTAGCAGCAGATGAGCTAGCCGGGCTATGAAATAACCACCAACCAGTCCCTTCCTAAAGTCACGGTAAAGTAATGCCATGCATCCCAAAATATATGGTGTTTCATGGCTGCTCCACTTTTTTCCAGTGTTCTGGCAAACCTACCATTCAACACACATTTTCATATGGTCTCATATTTAATGACCAGTCAGTTAAAGTGGTATAAATCTTCTTGGCAAGAGTAAATGCATTTCCCCAAATGTCAAAGCCATTAAGGGTGTTTTATTGGTGGGACGTAAATATAGCAATATATATATAAGCCAAGAGCTTTAGGAATGGGGAGGAATAATCTGGTTCTATTGACAGTTGCTTGCTCTGTATTATCATCCTCATCATTATTATTATTATTATTATGTGATATATAATGAATGAATGAATGTGAAATCAAGGGATGTGACTCAGAAAGCTGCGTCATCCAATTCCCTGTTATATTTGATCTGATGTATTCTTCACTGTGCTAACTTTTTTTTTCCATCCACGTCAGCAAAATTCCCTTCTCATCTCAAAAACCATTTTTATATGCTTGTCTTCATGTTGAAAGGAGAAGATTTTCTTTTCTTTTTTTTTTAAGTTGACCTTTAACCTTTCGAGCAGCTTTAATTCCTCGGGCCCCGGTGTCTACAGATCTCTGAGTGTCAGTTCTCATGCGTTAGCTGTCTGTGTCCGGGATGAAAGAGGAGAGATACGTTCCCTGTGCACTTTTCTCATCGGCCCCGTGACAGATGAGGAATGAAACGTGGCCCTCTGATTGAATAACAGCGTGGAGGCTTGTGGCTAAGTACGATTGTGATCTTTCAAATTAAACTGATGGATCGTGACAGCACGTGGCAAAACGGATTCGGGGTGTCAGGGTAAAGGCGCGGCGCGGCCATCAGACGCACAGTCCCGGTAACAGATGTGACGGAAAACTCGTAAAATTATGAAAATGATTGGGTGCTGTAATAAAATCTGTATATATCAAATCACCTTTTGTATTGCTGTGCTGTGCTGACGGCGATCGGTAACAGGACGGTTGGATGGAAGTGTTAGCAAAGCCGCCTGTAGGAAGCTATTGTTTTTTTTTATTTCTGAAGAAGAAGAAAAGATAAAAATGAAGAATTCCCATGCAGGTGAAATAAAAATGTCAGCAATTATTTTCATCATGGGGAGCAAGCTGCAATCCGTCTTCCGTGTCTTCCTATACCACCAGATATAAAAGACTATAAGAGAACGTTTCTTTTCTACGTAACATGATTCTATTTTTTTTTGCATGTCTGTATGTGTGTGCGTGTGTGTGTCAGCGATAATACAAAACTTCACTTTATGTGTCATCGCACACACTGAAGATGTGTGCATTAGAGGCGCTGCAATGACTGTGTGTCTTTTGTCTGTGGGCATGTTGCAGATGAAGAGGAGGGACAAGAAAGGAAATAAGAAGAAAGCCAGAGTGAAACTAAAAAGGAAGATGGCAAATGGGTAGGAGATAAAGAATGACACCCAGAACGAATGCTTCATCTGAGTGACAGCTCTCATAAATTTTTCCATATGATCTCCCGAGAAACCAGGTTTTGGCAGGTGTCAGGAAAAAAACAGGAGTCAGAGTGAGAGGAAAGAGTGAGAGGGTGGTGGGTGAGTGTACAGGCTGTCTTTATAGGCCATCTGAGATTAAGCAGTGGTTAATTAAAGTCGATTGATGTGGTTTCAGGTTTTTGCAGTGAAAGACAAAAGTTATTGTTTTTGTTCAGTACTCTGCATGGGGACGTTTTGGGACATTGGGATCAACAAAGAAATGATGATTACTATGACTGATTACTATAATAAAACCTGTATGGAAATGTATGGAATCATGGTACAAATGGGATATTTTACTTTGTACCACTTTTTGTACTAATCCCAGGGCTTCAATGTGGAAGATGGTTTACTGCATGTTGAATAATAAAATGCAGGGCAGCCATGTCATTAAAATGTAAAATCACTTAAGACCTTCAAAATGTTCCCGAGTCTTATATCAGTGGAACATCTGTAAAACTGCTAATTCTACAACAAGTACAAAAGGTGAGAAGAAACAAGTACACCCTCTTCTTACAGGACATAATAGAGAGCACAGTGTTTTCAAATGCTTAACTTAATCTTTGTCACGTCACAAAAGCAAATGCAGTATACTCGGCTTTGATTGGCCCTGGTTGGTAGACATGAGATTTGGAGCACTTTTGAGATGATGCTGCTCTTCAGGGAGCCTTTGAACATGCTCGATTCTTTGCTTGTAAGATCTCCGAGAGGAGATAAATAGCAACGCGGCTGCTATTGACAGGAGGAGCTGTGTCTGAATATAAGAAAATGTCAGGGCTGTCAGGAATCAAAGGCACTCCTCTGTGCATGAAAATGGACGGGATTCGGCTTGAAAGAGAAGTGTTTCTTTATTGCCATCACTTGATCTCGCACAGAAATCAACTCCTAACCAATGCGAGAAATAACACTTTGCATGATATACATTCAGCATCTGCTCTTTGTGGCTATCAAAGAAGATAGGGTACCAAACGATTTCTTCTTCTATTTGTGTGTGTGAGTGTGTTTGTAGATGGAGTTTCAAGAGTGAGATTTCAAAGCTGATGAAATTTCACCACCCAGATCTATCTATCTATCTATCTATCTATCTATCTATCTATCTATCTATCTATCTATCTATCTATCTATCTATCTATCTATCTATCTATCTATCTATCTATCTATCTATCTATCTATCTATCTATCTATCTATCTATCTATCTATCTATCTATCTATCTATCTATCTATCTATCTATCTATCTAACAAGCGAACTAGCTACCTGCATATCTACTCAGCTAACTAGTTAGCTCCTGTTCCTAACTAGCTAGCTACAATAGCTGTCTGACCGCCTGCCTGCCTGCCTCTCTGTCTATCTAAAGCCTTCCCCCTAAAATGTAAACATTTACCTGTGAGTTTTAAAGCATGTCCTCACAACATGGGTAACACACACATACACACACACACACACACACAAGCCTGCCCACCCCAGAGACAATTTATCAATCAGTCACACGTAGATAATATCTGTAATTAAGATATCCCTCCAAAAGCCTTCATGAATATTGATATTGCACTTAACAGATAATTAAAGCAGACAATGAACGCATTATCTGATTTTGTCCATTGTGTTGCCACAATTTAAAATGGTTCCCTGCGTGTCTTCATAGCGAGTAAAAAAAAAAAAGAGGGGCAGAGGAGGGGATTTACACATTAACATGTGTGAGTGACAGTAAT
Source organism: Karalla daura (assembly GCA_029224185.1). Lineage (NCBI taxonomy): Eukaryota > Metazoa > Chordata > Actinopteri > Chaetodontiformes > Leiognathidae > Karalla > Karalla daura. The sequence continues at coordinate 5,238,261 of CM055202.1, forward strand.
GATGTAGGTATTTGTGTGTTGTTTTGGAGGCTACAGTGCAGGTTTGACATAAAGGATTAGCTGGATTTGAAAACACAAGAATATAACCTATAACAGGCTCGTGATCTGTATAGTAGACAGACGCTTTACTTTTCACGTTTACATTGGTATTGATCTTCTGTTAATGCAACTACATTTGGCAGTAACACATTAGATGGTGTGTTTGTGTGTGTGTGTGGGCCAAAAAGAAGCCCAAAAAAATCAACTTCTGGCAGGGAGAGTTATTACTCCTACACTGATGACCTGTGCTCATTAGACCATTTAACTGGACACTCATGCATCCACTTTTTTTTCCTCTGTTCAACCGCTTATTTATCTCTGAAAGCACTGTCATTGCAGGTTGATGTGTAACACTGGTGCAGAAATCTCATCACAGATGCCAGTTTAAAAATCTGTTGAAAGTCTGAAATGTATCTGGCAGGGAAACAGATGCTCATTTATATGTAGGAGTCCTTCACTGCAGGTTTAATGTACGAAGAAAACAGAATTGCAGTCTTCAGACTTTGTTAAGACCCTGATATGCTTAACAAATCAAGAGATATTGGTTTTTTGGTCAGTTTTATTGCAAGTAGGAATGCAGATGGACATTTTATACCCTTAGACAAGAGCTTAAATGTCAAACGATCTGAAACAATGGAGTGAAAAAGATGAGTGTGGCTGGAAGTGAATCACACTTTTACATTTTGGTTTTTCTGGGCCAATGTGTATTGCCCTACAGGACTACTATGCTGAAAATCCTTTCACGCAAATGTCTAAAAGTCAGTTTTGTCTGTCCTAACAGATTACACATGTTGTTTATATAAAATTCATCATAGATAAATTAAAATGCGAGATGCCGTCCCTGGTCTTCACGGCAAGCTGCAGGTAAATTAATTGGGATATGAAAGTCAGTGAGACGCCTCACATAAAAGATTCATGCAGCGTTGAACATGCATGTTCTGACTCACAGATCTACATTGATCGGTGACCTTTACAAGCACCTTTCATTGAGCTGCATGAATTACAGAAAACGCTTGACAAAGCATTTTTTCGTGGGGAAACATGACAACGCTGTCTTAAAATATTTAGAGAAATAGCTATAAAATGACAGGGTACACTACCGTGCACATTGAATATTAATACTGTAAAGTACATCCGTCTATCTGACATCTCACCGAGTTTGCACCGTGTCACTTCTCAGAAATACAATAAAGTCTTATTCATCATGAGAAGTTCTTATGGAACAAGTACTGGACTAATAGAGCTTCAGGGTACATTGATCCAGATTGGGCAAGATATAGAGATTGGGTGTTGATTGGCTCTTGGGGTAGTATGTGTGTGTGTGTATGTGTGTAGTTGTGTGTGTTAATAATACAGCTTGGCAAGTACAACAAACCTGAGGGGAAACAACCAAGTGCACTCGCCTTTCCCCAACCTCAACCCAATTAAAGGGAATGAAAAATCCATGAGCACTCATTAGATAGGTTTACAGGTGGCTAATGAGCTGATATTTAAAACTTGTCACTTGCCTTGTCTCTATCCTTCTCTTTCTTTTTCTTTCTGGCTTTGGCCGCCCTCCAGAACGGAGCACCGGCGGGTCTACCGGGGTGCCAGTATTACTCTGCGTCAGCAAAATGTCAGCCAGGAACACACACACACACACACACACACGCGTGCGGGATCCAGAGACTGTGCACCCCCAGTGCCTCTTTCCAACGGCCATATTCAAGATGGAGGGGCTTAATTTGACTGCGGTAATATAGGTTTATAATAGGGGATATGACTCGGACGAACTATTTCACTTGTGTCTGTAATTATGCACATGATAGCCGTTGAAGCCCGTATGGCCTCGGGCCGCAGTGGAAAGTTATACTTGTTGTCCTCATTAAAAATCACCTCACCTTTTTAAACCGCTGTGTGATAAAAAGGGCAATTCCACCACGAGCCAGTGCCTCGTCTTTCATGCCGGTCGTCAACGCGTAGGCAAAAGCTGCGTCAGGTAGATTGGCTGCGGACCATAACCACTCTAGTTGCAGTGCAGGAAATATTACCTCAGTAATCTGCAGCAAGAGGCATTTCAGCAGGAAATGGCTCCCTGTGCTGGGTTGTATATATACGGCCGGGGCTGAGTGGAGCTCATAATTCAATGTGGCCGTTGGCACTTTTCATCCTCTGTCTGCCGGGGCTGGGTACTGGCTAAATGACAGTGAAAGCCACAATGGCACTTCCACTATTGCTTTATGAGTGGCAGAGACCCCGGGGCACCATGACTGGAGTGCTAAGTGAGAACATGGCTGCCAATCACTTGATATTAATCTCTGCGTGTTCGGGGGAGACGGCGGACACGAGAGGGGGGAGACCTGCAGCAGGGAGTAGCCAGGAAGTGGACCCAGGTGGTGCAAGGCCGACCGAAATTAGCTCCACACTCACACACACATAAGTCCACAAACATACACAGCCACCTACACACAGGCTTTGAAGGTCAGCGTTCCAGATCCGTTCCTCTCTAGTGCACCACAGACGTGAAGTTTTTTGGACCATCTCACCTGCTGGACTGCTAGGAGCACTGCATATGAAATTATTGACTGACTGCAGATACTGGATAAAAAGTCCACATGTGAAAGCAAGGAGGTCAAAAGGTCAGCATCAGCACAGAGACAGAACAGCCTTGAGGCACTCACTGTTTACACAGACACACTATACTGGCATGATATGATGCTTTTAGAAAGTATATATCTTGTTCTCCAAAGTTTAAGTAAGTTAGTAACTAAGTTTAAAATTCATCTTGTATTTACAGTTTGGAGCACTATATTTATCTCACTTCTACTGTTTTATTTGGATTTCTACAGTGTACTCAAAAACTTGTGCATCTATCCATAACTCCATTGGTCCATCCATTGTTTTAACCTTTATGGATCCAATCGAGCCCTTTAAATGATACATATATATATAACCAATTGGTTATACCTCCACTAATATTAGTCTCTCCTGAATGTCATGTTAGTGGTGGAGTTTCTCCACCACTAACTAGGAGGAGTAAATTAGGAGTTTCCTAATCTTGATCAAAAGTTACCTACAGGACGTGGAAACATTCATTCATTGGTTAGCTTACCCACTTGGTCCACAGTGATATTGCCTAGGTCTGTTCGCTCCTACTGTATCACCAGCTCACATAGGGCGCCAGAGCGGTCAGTCCATCACAGGGACCACGTGTACCACTCACCCTTGCTTTTACACCTGGGGCAATTTAGAGTGGAAATCGAGGACCCTCGATATAGCAGGTAAAGTCACAAGGAAACACAGTAGTTATTAAGTCTGGTATGACTTACCTCCTGTATTTTTATTCACGCAGACACAAGGAAAACATGCAACCTCCATACAACCTCCATACAGAAAAAAAATACATATGTATATACATATATATATTAACACTTTTCTTTCAGGTGAGGTTTAAAAGCTGCAGACAACAGTTACAATCGGGTTGTTTTATCTGTTGAGGAAAACAGACATGAAGTGTAAAGTCACAGACAATGCTTGCGTTGCAATTTGTTAAGAAATTAGGTCAAAGGTGGAGTATTGCACTTAAAGGTGTTTTAAGCTCTGTATCTGACTTCAGTGACTCTTTGGAAATGAAATGAAATCCAATGTGTCATCAGACTGTAATTGCTCCCTGTGGCCACAGAGGCCACTGCTCTGCGACAGTGGAAGTCACAACATTGATCACAGCTGTATCCTCCCATAAGTGTGTGTATGTGTGTGTGTGTGTGTCTCTCCTCTCTAGCTCTCTCCCCCTCACAAACACACACACACACACCGGATATCACTTGTCACTGATGCATTTCCTTGTTATTTCCTGATATCTGCAAAACTTGTAGACATCGACCTTTAAGACAAGTGAACGATTTCTTTGCCACACCAGGTTTACATTCATCCCAGGAATGTTGCCCAGTGTGATACGATCCAATATCCAAGTATAAATATTACAGTAAGGGAATTGACTGAGAGCACATTATAGTGGGCTTACTTACTTACGGTGGAGTCAAACTTAAAGCAAGAAAATCTCTGCAACTTAAAAAGTAAAGTCTCAGCTTAAATAGCTTTAAATACTTCAGAATCGCCTCTAACCCTCACTGCTTAATATATGTATGTGTGTAAATGCAGAGAGTACCCTCCCCCTTACCCAAAGAGACAGAAACCTCAACTTTGACTGTTAGGAAGTGACCTCTGCTCCGACTCTGCAGTCATGTGTGCATCACGCCACACTGCTGATCCAGTTGTGGTCAGCGCCAGTTCACAAGCATAGTCAGTCAGTCAGTCACAATACAAAGTAAATGTATCAGTAATTGAACTGATTGATCATGAAAGCCTTCTTAAAATGTTTAATGTTTCACTCAAAGAATGGAAAAGTCACATTTTGTGAAGATTTAATTTATGAGGAACCAGTGAACCACAGGGAGCAAGATTCAGCTGGTTTCAATATTTGCTTTCCTGTTTTCCCTCCGTCCTTGTCCAAAGTAAATTGTACTTATTATCTTTTTTTCAGCATTTCTGAACTCCAAGTTTGGTTTAAACTCATTTCAGTACATTTGATGACAACTCTAAACTAAATCTTGGTATTGTAAAGTTTTCAGAGGAATAAAACAACATGATGATACTCAAATGTTGGGGAAAACCCACTGTGTCTGGAAACTGGTGATGAATAACTGTGTGTGTAAAATGTGACTCACTTAAGGACTTTAAGACTACTGCTGCTACTTTAATTCATGTCCTTCATTTGAGTTTTCCTACCACTGCCGCCACATTTTCCTTGTTTTTTTTTTTGCACACATACACACACAAGCGTCCACCACTACAATAAAAACGTAATAATTTCACAAACCCAAAAATAAAAGAGAACAATACAACAGTCCTTCTTTCCTGGCTATTTGTTGTAACCACGTATTTATAAAAAATATTAATTTTTTAACTGTGTCTGTGACAAATCCGTAGCTTCCTACTTTTTCTATTTATTTATTTTACAATTTTATGGCCACACTCTTCATATAACCATAACATACAAGTTTAAAAAAAAACCCTCATTGTTTATGGAACCCGGTGTTGTGGCCATACATGGTCTTAAACTTTAACTTTGTGTGCACAACGGGACAAAGTTGTGTGTGTGTGTGTGAGAAGTATCTTCCCCCTGGAGTCAAAAAATGGGCTGTACTAGGTGGAAGTTTAAGGATTTACTTGCAAAACCAGGGTGTAGCTCTGTCAGTTGGGGCAGACGCCCATTCATTACTCACACACTGAGAGCAACGTTTCCGCAGTTTTAACGGAAAGAAGCGTGTGCAGTACGCAAACAGCGCAGACTGTGCGTGGAAACGTCGTCTTTTAGAACCCACGGAAAGTACGTCGGGACGTTTGTGAATCGCTGGCTTGACGTAAACCCGACGGTTTGCTTCGTTCTTTTTTTTTTTTGGTACCGAGCGGAGAGGAGATGCACACGGCACTCGAGTGAGGTAACTATATAAAACCCCGTTTGTTATCATTCACTCCCACAACATGGACCCGGGCGGCTCGGTTGAGCTGTTCCTAGCGTCGATGTTAATATTTCACATCCTTTGTCGCGAACATTTTGCTCAATTTTAGACACCATATGGTGTGTCGCTGCTCTTTGTACTGCTCATCTCCTCGGTACTCGTCTGCTAGCTGACGTTGAATTGTTGCCTCCGTCCTCCCCGCACACACAGCTAGCAGCTAGTTAGTTAGCCGCTAACTAACCAGCTAACAGAAAACACGTGAGCTTGTGTGAGGTAGCTGGTTGTACGTCGGTGGTTTTTCGGACGTCGTGTGGGTGTATTCCGGCCATGTAGGTGTTTTGTGTCTGGTTTGAAGCGCCGTGTGGGGTCGTTTCATTGATTTGGGAGGCGGCAATATGCTCACCACGTGTGGCTTTCACGGCCCCCGCTCTGAGCACCTGAAGCTGTTGTGACAGGCTGCTATACTGTCTGAACAGGTCACCTGGTGATTCACCATTTACATTGCTCAATTTCCTCCTGTTTCATATAGCAGACACAGCATATGTAATGACTGCTTTTGGTAAATTAGATATTGGGACAGCCCATTATCTAGTGCATTCCCAACACTGAGCAAGCGATATAGATTTGATATTAGATACGTCACCGTTAATCTCACCCTGTTGATAAAACTGCAGCCTTTGTGCAGCTTTGAACACTTGTTTAGCTCCAACGTAGTCTGGAACTATTGTGCACCGAAACAGATTAAATGTATTACACTGCTCTCCTGCAATGATTACTTGTATCCCTCATCAATGTTTTGTCCTGTTATTCTATAGCTTCTACATCCTCTGTCCACCCCAATCTACAGTGTAGTAACCTGGAACCTATGTGTCTATCATTGCATCATGGAAAATTTTAGCATTTGTTTGACAATCAATCAGGGTTATTTCTGTGGGGAACTCATACACTATATGTGTAGCTACCTAGAGCATTAAATGTTCTGGTAGCTATCTTTTAAAATTTTTTTTAAATAATTATTTTCACAGACTTTCACTCACATCGCTCCGTCACATTGTATGGTTTGTTTGCACAGATTTAGTTTCAGGTGATTTGTACCTAATACAATGTGATCTGGCCTTTCTTATGAAATATTGGTGGAGTTGCCCTCTAAGTGTAACATACAGTCACCTAGTTTATGATGGCATCTGAAGAGGCATACCTGGGGTGTTGCGTAAAAACTTCTATTGTGTCATTGTACATTTTTAAATGGATTACAGGGCTGTATGACAAACAAGGGCCTCCTTTTTGACACTGTAAACTCGTGTTTTCTCTGTGCTGTTCTTTGCTGGAAAAACAGAATCGAGACTGCGGCTTCACCGAAGTCATGTGTTTATCTGTTCCGTGTTTGCAACGTGCACCCTGTCTCAGAACGCTATTGCTGAAGTTGCGTTTCAGTGTCGACTCTGCCTGCCGAGCATCCGAAGCAGGCTTACGGAGTGGAAGCCTTCTTGTGTGTGTTGAAAAACTCACACTGTTTACAAATGGTGTTGTTGCTTATTTTTGAGTTACTGTTGGTGGGAGAGTAAACACAAAAGTGCAAATGATTTCAGCAGTCTGTCATGACCTGGCTTGAGGATTGTCTCTGTGAAGACGTCCTTTTCAGGTCAGTTGAAAACAAAGCTATGTAATAGGGGTATCACAACAAACCGCAATGAGTCTGACCTGGATCTGATAGTATTGGCTGAGTTGTTTAGCGTTGACTATGTTCAGAAGCACAAAATAACACCACATCAGTCAGAGATCACAAATGTAGTCTTGTATAAAAGTTGCACACTGTACCCAGTTACATAAACTAGTCTGTGAACATGAGAGTGAGACAGTATCCCAGCCTCATTCAACATTTTCATTCACAGCATCTATTGTTGTTTCTTGGCATACATTCGTCTCTCTTGGCTCCTCGCCTGACTCCTCAGGAGCTTAGAGATGAAACGACCCCAAAGTCAGCCCCAGATTAGAGATCTGCTTCATCTGCCCCTTAAAAACTCAAACTACGTCTGAGCATGGGGAGGCTGTTTACTTTTGTTTTGTGCACAACTACCTCCCTTGATACCTAACGGGCCTCACGCTCAGTGAAAGTCACCCCCGCTACCAGCTGCTGCTGGTTTGTAATAAGAATTTCATAAACAGCGGCTCTGGCTGGTCTATTTGTTTTTGTGTGCACAGTATCCACAATCTGCTGCACATGTAGCACCATTCCCACACTCCTGCTGCCGTCTATGCTGCAGTCTCTGCTGCAGACGGGGGCTTTTTCAGCCCACGTTGCAGTGGGAACACGAGCACCCTTTATATTGGGCATCGGCTTAGAGCACAAATGTAGTGCTCCCACCAGACGTAGTGCATACCTCTGCACCGCATGTCGGGATAATCCTGCAGGACAAGGCTCCGGTCAGACCAGGGCTGACAGTAGGTGGAGAGGCTTAAAATGTTTCTGCAAACTCGATGAGGAAGATTTTTAAGGGACACGTCGCTATTTGATCAAACAGAGAGGCCTCGGGCAACAGTGGGACGCCACGATAGGATATATTTTACATATATATATTTTTTCCAGGTAATTTGTTTAATCCTCACACAGCTCCCCAACTACTGAAACACACACACACACATTCCCACCCGGTGCCTCCCCCTCCTCCCTAGACAAATTAGTTAAGTCATTGCACACAAACGCTATAACACGTTGAACCTGCAACTTATGTGAGAGCGGGCACGAAGGGTTTGCAGCATCGCAGTGTGAACTCCTCTTCCTCCTGCCTCATTTGTGACCAGAGGTAAGCATCAGTTTGGCGTCGTCCAGGTGTTTACTTCTTTAGTATCAGCGCCGTGTGTTACTCCTCCACAGCTGATTGTTCTGTTCACTTGTCTGTGTTGTTGTTGCTGTTGTTGTTGTAGCCTGGCAGTCTTAGACTCTTTCACAGTGTGGTGAACATGGTTCCAGGCCATGGAGCATCAGAAACGCACCTGCGTCGTCCCTCAGTCGCACGGCTGCTCTGAATCATTGCAGTTCCTCAGGACTCAGGCAGAGAAAGCACAACTCTGTGCGTCCAAAAGCTCTCCCCAGAGACTGGGCCCGACAAGGTGCCGCCACAGCCCAACGTCACACCTCACAGAGTTGAAGGGTCTTTTTTTTTCTTTCTTCATAATCCTTCAGATGTATGAGGCTTCTTAGAGAAGCAGGATCTGTGGGAAGGTTAGATCAAGGTGATTAAGATTGTTATTTTACTATTGTTGTAGATTGATCTGATGATAACTCTTTTGAATTAATCGGTCAGTTGTTTGTTTTATAAAAGGAAGCAAAAGCTCTGAACATTTTCAACAGCCAAGATGAGGTTTTCAGATGTTTTCCTTTTGTCCATACCTTAGTGACATTCAATTTCCCATCCCACAGGACAAAAGAAACCAGAAAACATTCACATTTAAGAGGCAGAGATCAGGGAATTCTGGCTTCGAATGATTAAAGCGACGAATCAATTAATAAAACAATGGTCAATTATTTCATTCAATTGATTAATAGTTCCTGGATTAATTGTTGCAGCTCCACTCCAACTTAAGTCGCTGACAGGTGCATTGGGGTAAACTCAGACCTAAATGTGTGTTCACTTCCAAACCTGTGCTATAAAGAGGGTTATTATCAGGCTGGCTGGTAGAACGCTCTCTGCACTCTGTGAATACACCAGATGCTCTGAGTCAGGAGCTTTGCTGCAGATCCACCACACAACACATGACTAACTCCACGCTGGAGCTGGCTCCGGAGGAGAGGATTGCTAGTTTGGCACGTCCGAAATAACTCGCACCATCATCACTGTTTGTGTGTCGTGTCGCAAGACTGTGTGGTTACCCATGCAACAACAACAACAACAACAGCAGCAGCAGCAGCAGCAGCTACCTGAGGTGTGTCCTCCCTCGCTGAGCGACGCCGTCATGCTTTCACACCCAGCGTTTGTAACGTCTCACTGCGGAGTCACCGAAAACACTGACGGAGACGGCTACAAATAGTCCGCCATCTGCTACGTCTGCAGTCCTGAATCCTCGCTTCTCCCATCTTAAATCTACCTAAAAAGATGAGTTGATGGGCCCACTGATTTAGACTCTAAGAATCCCTTGGACCAGCTGCCTGGACGCACATGGCGGCTGATATCGGGATTGTCTTTCACAGAGCAGGTTTACATATGAAGGTTTCCATCGTAGGGCACACAAACATATAGTTCACACTTACACCGAGGGGCTATTTAATTGACTTTTTGTATATTATTGGACCACATGTGAGGCAAGAATGCTAGCCACCATTTACCCCCAAACTGAGCTACTTTAGTTTTCAGATATGTAGGTTTCTGGTGGAACCGACCATGGAGAAGCGTTTATTTGTGTTGCTTCGAAGATGACATTTCCAAACTGAAATATTCCAAAAAGAAAAAAAAAACATCAAGAGCTGTGTAGCATTTGAGTTGTGCACTTGGATTATCCCACACCTCCAGCAATGTTGAAAACCTTTAAAAAAAAGACAGAGCAATTCTTTGTGAGGTAATGATGCGGTGAATTTGGTCACGACTTCTTGTTGCACACAGGAAACAGCCGCCGATCCATCAGTGTGGGAAAGGAAGTCAGTTGTGGCGTATGTCTGCCTGAATCACACCGGATTTTCATTTACCCAGGAAGATGACGTTCCTGTGACATTACAGTTCTCCACAGCAATATCAGAAACATTTATTCCCAGAAAAGCAGCACACATGACTGTTTCAGTACTGCTTAGAATAACCTCTTAAGTTCGGGTTGCACTCTTTCATCCAGGGATATCAACAAATGACCCAACTTTACTCATGAAAAGAAGGAAACCCACATTAATGCTTGTAACACAAGTCTACCACAAGACGAGGTAACTACAGTTTAAGTGGCTACAAATAAACTACCTATTCATCTGTTTTACTGTTATTGTCGATGTTTTTCCCCACTTGAGGCCACTTTACTCCCATTCCTGTGCAAACGCCCGCCGGCTCTGGGAAGGATGTGTATAGTCGTGTGGAAATCATATGAAGCAGCTTGAGGGCCAGAGTCAGTGTTTTCTCCTCTGAAAGGAATGACAAGGATCCTGTTGTTAACCACAACCTGGAAGGGGAAAAACATGATTGTAGATGAAAGCGTAAGTAGGTTAATGCCTATCTAAACATTGATTTTCATATCCATTAATAGGAATCCTTGAAGAAATGCTTCTGATGTTGTTAGGTGCGTTCTTTCTCCTCTGGCACTGTTTGTTCAGATCTGTAATGTCTTCATAACCGTGTATTGTGTAAGATGAAAGATAATAGAAATCGCAAGTGAAATTGTGCATAGTTAATTTTGTGTGAATAAGTTAATTAATCGCAAGAAAGAAAGTATTTTTAAACCCCGAACAGTGCAATTTACCCTCTAGAATGGAAAACCTCTCCACGCTCCCTTAAAAGCAAAGCCGCAGTGCTGTTACGGTGGCATCGCTCCACCTCAAGTGAATTTATGCAGTAAACCTAAGGCCTCGGGTGAATCCCAGTGAATTTCTGTCAGAGTTTATCAGAGGCCATGCACAGTGGTGTTGACCTGCCTCCCACTGGACATTCGTCACAGGATTTCTCCAGAACTCTTCAAGTTGTCGTGTCAGCAGCAGAGCAGGAAAAAAAAAGGAACTGAGCCCTAATTTGTGTTTTTCTGTTGTTATCAAGACCTGTGGTTTACCTCCTCTGACATTTCCAAAAGTCTCCTTTTAAAAAAGACTCTGACATGCCCTCACTAATTGGGCTGGCACATGACAAGATGATCGACATTTTTTGGCCCGGTCTAATAGTTTTTTTTTTTTTTACCGCTGCGCTCTCTGTGATCTATGATTCAGAAGAACCAGGGAGAAAAAATCCTACTTTAGAGGATCTGGGTTCAGGTGTCAGAGGTGGGGAAAGAAGGGCAGTGGGATCTTGTTCTTTGCAAACAAGCCGCAAAAGTCTGCATACCAGTTTGTAATAAGTGAAACTGCAGGCTGTGGAGACGAATCTAATTTTGTTTTAATGACATCACCCAGTCATTGTTCTCTTTAAGTATCCTTCAGATAACAGGAGTAGCACCGAAAGCTCGTCTCACAGACAAGAGTCAGCTGTGAAAGTGGAATATGTTATCAGTTTGTCGTAGAAAATGAGCTCAAATACCACTCTCTTGTTTTGTCTTCAAAGTGGACGTCACTGAAGAGAGACCCCCCCCCCAAACAGCAGCTGCAAGACTGGGGGCCAATAAGGAGGACAAGGTTTTAAGGTGAGTGACGAGATAACCTGCCTCCTTTGTTGTGCTGAGACAAACTGTTATTAGATCAATAACAACAACAACAACAACAGCAACAGAGAGGGGAAGGAGCCCAGGTAATGTTGACAAACTACCCCACCACATCCTCTGATTCCAGATCTATTGGAACATCAAGTTGTAAATATTTTTGCAGGGAAATAAGCAGACTACTAATAAGCGGCTGCACCAAAATTGAATTTGCAATGCTTACTTTTCATATCGGCCTCGGGTGTAACACACAATTACCCAGTGGAGATCCTCCTCCCTCTGCAACAATGACTCTAATCAGGCAAACACAGCGGGCTCTGTTGTTGCTCTGAGGGTGTGTGCTCTTAAAAATAGGCCCCGGCTTTTGCCCCAACCTATCTGCTGCAGGGTTCATAGGTCACAGCCGCCTCGTGTTTATAAACACTTCACAACGGCCGTGAAGGAGGCTTGTAACCACACTGCACCTCTGCAGCTCCAGACATCATTCACTCCTTGGTTTAAACTCCAGTTTCACGCCTAGCAGTCATTGAAGGGCACGCAGCGGTGAGTAGCCTCCTTTCCCTTTTCTTTCCCTCCTGACACGCAAAAATATGTCGAGTCATTGCGAGGGACGAGTTGTTTTGTGTTTAGATGTTCTGCTGGATCACTTTATTACCTGGATGAGTCATGGTATCTCTGCACGCGTTTGGGGACGTTCGATTTTCACGATTGTCTTTGTGCTTTTGCCCAAAGAAGAAGAAATTCCCAGCTGTGTGTCATCACATGATTTAGGCTGTATGGATGCCGTGAAACGCTGATAACCAGTGCTCACTGTTACACGCGTCCTCCTGATCTTGTCATGGGAGACGGAAGTGGTCGGCCGATAAGCTCTTGATATCATCAGCGATCAACGCTTTTGAAGCAGTAACAGTAACAGAGGCTGTGTACTTCACTGTTTGGTCAGACGGCAGTCAGATGTCTTTTAACAGATCCATTGTCTTAGATTTGCTCACACTCAACAGCGTATCATTCACCACCATGTAGTGGTGCTCTTTGGCTCTTTTTTTAATAGCAATTTCTTTTGCTCCTTCCGGGCCATCAGACAGAAATGTGTGTGCTTATATCAGTCTCTCTTTGTTTTTCTGCTGCCTCCACATGCCTACAGTGTGCAGTCTGTTGTTCCCAGCTTTGATGGGTGTGCAGAGGGTCCACCATCCTCTCTGTGATTAACATGTAGTCTGTGAGGCCTGAGCTGTTCCCTCAAGACACGCATGCTGTAAACATGACACAAACCTCACTAACAAGCTGGCCCTCCAAAAGCCTGCATGTACTGTATGTTTCTCTGTGTGTGTGTGTGTGTGTGTGTGTGTGTGTGTGTGTGTGTGTGTGTGTGTGTGTGTGAGTGAGAGAGAGAGAGCGAACTCACCATTATCCACTACTCCTCATCTGACCTCATCCACCCCCAGCCCTGCTCCCACCCCTCACACAGCAACCACCCACAGGCTCCACAAGAGACCTTATGAGGATCATCTGACTGGAATGATATCGCTGCTTCAGGCTCTTTTTTTACTGTGTGTGTGGAGAGGGATGAAAACAAGTAATTTGTTACACAACTCTCAACAGAGTTTGCTGTGCTGCAGAACACTACACGACTCCACTTTACTGGGTCTATGATGCTAAGCTAAAGCGACAGGTGATGCAAGTGTTTGTGTGTGTGTGTGCGTGTGTGTGTGTGTGTGTGAAAGAGAGAGATTATTGTAACACATCTTTTTAATAATTCTAAGCTGACCCGGTTCTACAGAAAGTTAGGAGGGTGTCTTTAAGAGTATTGATCAGTGACTCACTGATTGTTACATTGAGGGACTCCTGCCTGTTTCTGCCCTGGGTTGATGCAGGTATGATACTGTTTCTCTGCTTTAAAGTAATTATTAGTAGGTAAATCCTGGTTTATTCCTGGTTGATCTATTTGGCAATACAACTTGGAACTTTTTTTTTTATACTGATCCTTCACATTAAATCCTTCACATTAAACACCATTCTGAGTCTTTTACGATATGTTTGCACACATTTGTCACCTTGAGATAAAGACCTGAGTCATAAAACTTTGAAGAAAAGTGATAATTCATCAACTTTCAGGGTGCTGATATTCTAGGGAAGCAGAGGCAGCTGTTGAATAAACACATTGAATAAATATAGGATCTGAAGTCAGAGTCGCTGTTTTCAGTACTCATCTTAAAGACGAGTGAAGTAACTTGGCACAACTTTAGCAAATGATCCCTTTTCCATGTGTCATTCCCTGATTCTCTCCACCTACTCACCCACCTCTCATGACATAACTCTGAACTCTACTGCACTGTCCACTTTACTGCTGTGTCATCTGAAATGTACATATCTAGGCTTCTTGTGTTTTATTCTAAAAAGTCAGATAAGAAAAAGAAAGATAAATTTACCTTAAACTATAACAGGCTGTGCTCTTAAACATGGATGAGGAAACGTAGAAATCGTCATTCCTAAAACTGTTTTCCATTGCATTTACATCCCAGAAGCTCTGGAGGACACAATCTGAGACTGTCACTCTCTCGTCTTTCTCCAGGGGACCAGACGTGAGGGAACGATGCGAGTCCAAGCGCACACCAAGTTCTGCTTCCTGTGTGTGCTCACCTTCCTTTTCCACCAGTGCAACCACTGCCATGGGGACGAGCACGGGCACCACCACGACCACCACAGCCACAGCGACCTGCAGATCTCTGAGGCGCCGTACGCCAAAGGAGGAGCCACGGCGTCCCCGGACGGCGCCCTCACCCCGGAGAAGTCCCTGGAGGAGGAGCAACGCTACTACATCCAGCAGCTGTTCCAGCGCTACGGACAGAAGGACCGGCTGGACTTCCAGGGCTTCCAGAGCCTGCTGTTCAGCCTGGGGCTGGGAGAGGTGAAGCTGGTGGAGGTGGATCACGAGGATCTAGGTCACGACCATGTGGCTCACCTGGACGTGCTGGACCTCCAGCAGGGTCTGCACACGCACACAGCCAGCGGCCACAACCACAGGCACGGACACACGCAGCACAAACCGGGGGCCAGCCAGGACCAGCACACACCCCACGACCATGACCACGACCATGACCACGGGCACGAACACGATCATGATCACGATCATGAAGACCATCCTGGTCACGATGTAGAGCACGACCAAGGACACGGACATGACCACAAGCACGATCCAGGTCACGAACACAAACATGATCATGGACACGATCACGATCATGATCATGATCACAGTCTTGATCATGATCATGATCGTGTCCATGATCGTGTCCATGATCATGATCATGATCATGGACATGGAAACGATCACGATCACGATCATGATCACGGTCACGGTCACAAAAATGGACAGAAAAGTGGTCATGAACCAGAAAGCGGACACGGTCATGATCACGATCATGATCATGGAGACGAGTCTGGTCACAAACACGACCAAGACCACGAACACGATCACAAGCACGATCCAGATCAAGATCACACACACGATCACGATCACGGAAGTGATCACGATCCCGGAAGTGATCACGATCCCGGAAGTGATCACGATCACGGAAGTGATCACGATCACGGTCACGATCACGATCACGGAAGTGATCACGGTCACGATCACGACCATGAAACCGGACAGAAAAGTGACCACGAAGACGAAAGCGGCCATGGTCACGAACACGATCACGGTGGCGATACAGACCACGATCATGGACACAATCACACTCACCTTCACAGAGAGAAGAGAGAGATCCCAGCGCAGCCCGAGTCCTCCTCTCAGCCAGTTCACGTCCAGTCCGGCCACGCGGCAGGGTTCTTCCACCAGCACGACGAGGTACGGTTCCTCTGGGATCACTCTTGTCATACTATGTTAGCTCATGCTAGGCTAGGTAGAAAAGAGTGTGTCTGCGACAGTATCGATGATCTTGCAAATGGATTCTCCAAAACTGTCCATGTCTGGTTGACTGGAGCCCACATCAGCTGGGTTAGGTTATGTTTTGTTCCATCCATCTGTCTCACCTGCTTTGTACCTCACCTTGCCTCTGCTGGAGTCTCTCATAGTCTGCATCTTAAACCTGTTACTTTGTGCAGGTGGTCCAGTAGACGTCAGGACCATAACGAGAACACTGACAAAGATGTGTAAACAAACATCAACCCCACATCATCCCTCCACATGTTGTTGGGGGGATTTTGCTTGCCTATGCAGGACTGAGAAGAAAGAAATGTTGAGTCTTTCTTGCTCCTAATTTGGCTAATGCTCTTTAATGAAGTCCTTTATGGTCGTTTCAGCCACCTCTGACCCCGACCCAAAGCTCAGTGAACTTCCAGGCTTTGCTTTAAGCAGCTTTTCTTAAATAAGTAATGCATGAGTGATAACGTGATACAAAGTTTGTTCTTTCCAGGCTCAAACACTGACCTTTTCCCAGGCAAGCAGCAGCTGTGATAAGCCTGGAGAGGAAACCTCAGCTTTACAGGAGTCAATGTTTGAAACGGCCACGTCTTGGCTTTTCTATTAAAGCACTGACTCCCCCCCCCCCCCCCCCCCCCCCCCTCCTCCTCTTCCTCTCCCTGCAGTGTCTGAACCTGACTCAGCTGCTCACCCACTACGGCCTGAGCCCCGACTCGCTCATCTCCCCCAGCCAGTTCACCTACCTGTGTCCTGCCCTGCTCTACCAGATCGACAGCCGCGTCTGCATCCGCCATTACCCGCAGGCGGGCCAGGGGCCCGAGGCCTCGGAGCAGCTCAGTTCCGGTAAGAGCTCCGAGTCGTATCGATCTGGTCCATCCCGGGCTGAACACGCTGGTAACGCAGAGGGAAACAAACGGCGGTGTCAGCGGGTGTCAGCGGCCGACAGTGTGAAGCGCTCGCTCAGGGTTTTACCGCAGAGCCGGGCTGGAGCTGCCAGCAGCAGCCCCCCCGCCTGTCAGGCCATGCTCCGGGATGTGTTTATTCCTCCTTCAGAGCCGGAGCTCAGAGGGAGAGATCACGCATGTCTCAGAGATCTGCTGTCCCATCCTTCAGCACAACAACAATCGGCTGAACTCTTCACTTAAGTTCAGCTGCAAAGCAACTTCTCTCAAGATATGCACTGTTTTAAGGAAAACTTCAAACACAGACAAAGCTTTACAAAGGACTGTGCCTGGATAGTCCATACATAAGCATGTGAGATTGTTCTGTAGATAGGTGTAGGTTATGTGCTTTCTAGTCATAGAAAGCACATCAAAGTTAAGCATCAGTACAATCTGGCAACCCTGCAAAACTTGCTCTGGGAAAGTCTTGGAAGTGACCCCATTAGTTTAGATGGACATTCAGGTTCTGTGGTGTTTTTTTGGTTCTAAAGGAGCAAAACAACAAATATTCTAAAGGTTAAATGTTTCACACAACCTTGTTGATTATATCAAGTTGAGTGGCTCAGTGTTTGGATGCAGCTCGGCCTGTTTGTTGTGCTGTCAGGACTAATCAGCAGCTATCGGAGACGCTTTTAGAAGCTGTTGCCTCAGGAAATCCACAGGAAACCACGGTAAAAAAAGCCCCTGTGTTTATAATGCGATGCCAAGCGGACAGCCAACCTGGAGCGGGGACCCCCCGGGAGGGGAGCATCAGACCTGCGTAATCGAGTGATTAATTGAACCAATCAAGCCATGGTGATGAACATTAAAGTGATCCAGGATTTAGAGGCGTCGTCCCCTGGGTGCAGCCTCCACTGTGAGCCCCACCGCCTCATCTCCTCAGCACATCGATAGCGCTGTCCCTCCTCCTCCTCCTCCTCCTCCTCCTCCTCCTCCTTCTCCTTCTCCTCCTCTGTGGAAACGAGCTCACTCTCCACCATGATATTAGTTTAAAAAAAGAAGGAGTGGGAGCGAGCTTCCTTAAGCAATTGGGAGCGCACAGCTGAGACCCCCTCGTGCTAATCTGCAACACCAACGCTTAATTAACTTTTCTTAACGGGAAGATCAACACGGAGGCTGCACAGTCTCAGACAGCTGGACCAAAGTGACGTAGACGCTGAATCGCCATCTATAACCTCGATAGTTGTGGCTTGATTCAAGGCCATCGCATAAAGTCGACCACTAGAAATATGAAATGAGCTCTTAAAACAAGGAAGATTATTCCTTTATTCTGCTGAGAACCAAACAATTTGCAGTGTAAACACAGGGAGTCTTTCCCCTCAGACTTACTGATGAATAGTGAATGCCTCAGGAGAGTAGAGGGATTGTTCTCAGGCCGGGTTAGGCATCAAGGTGTGCGTGTGTGTGTGTGTGTGTGTGCAGTCAAATGCAGCTGGTCCTGCAGACGTTAAGATGCCAGGTATGAAAACCCCCATGACTATGAATAGCTCCTGAACCTGTTGAGCCACTCACGGTGAGTGTTGGGAAGAGGGCGTGTGGCATTGTCCAGGAACTGTTTCATTCCTCCTGTCAATCTCCAGTCCCTCCGAGTCCCTGCACAGCAGTCAGTGAGTGGGATCCGATGGGCTGTGATCGCATTAACAGAGCTGAATGCAGTGGGGAGAACGCGCGTGACAGTGATGTCTTCTTCGTCATTCGCTTTGCTTGTCAAATCCTCGAAGTGATCACATCAAGCAGGGGGAGAAAAACCCCCACCAGAGACAGGCAGATAGATCAGCTGTAAAGAAAGGGAGGTCAGTGTTATAAACCCCGCGTAGAGATCACAACTCTGAGAATGCAAATCGTAAAAATCACACCATTTCAGAGTTAATGAGTAACAGGTTGTGAAATGAGGCCGTAAGAGATTGATACACGTCTAGTAATCCCGGTTTCTGCACAGGAAAAACAGCGAATCACAGAAAAAGCTGCTCTGTGCAGTATGTGTGCAGTGTGTGTGCAGTGTGTGTGTGCAGTGTGTGTGTGTGTGTGTGTGTGTGTGTGTGTGTGTGTGTGTGTGTGTGTGTGTGTGTGTGTGTGTGTGTGTGTGTGTGTGTGTTAGTTAGCATGTAATGTAAATGTAAATCTCTCATCATAGATGAGACACCAGGAATGTGAAACCTGGCTAATCCATCCAGCACGCTGCCACGTCTGCTCCCTGTAAAGCGACCGGAGCTGGTGTTCTTTGTTGGTTTACCTGCAGCACACGTGCAGTCATGTTCACTGCGCTCGTAGCGGATGCAACGCGTGGCTGCTCTCACTAAACGCTGCAGCGGGCCGGGCCCAATCATGCCGGGCACGGCCAGGCTTGAGGGGGACACCTCAGCTGTCTCACTGAATCATGCAAACCACGTACACAATCACTCCTCTTTCATTAATGCATCTACAGTACTGAAACAAAACTGGCAATGCAAGTCAACTGGGAATGCAAGTAAGCACTCAATTTACGAGTTACTAGCTTCTTTTCTTTCTAAAAATACTTATTATTTTATTATTTCCTTTCTACAGTTACATTGTAAAAAAAACGATAGATGATTTATGCTTCGGCCCCTTGGTTTTACTAGTCCACCTTATCTCCGGCTCCTCTGTAGAAATGTGTGACTGTTTATCCTGAGCTTGCATAGTTTGAACCGAAGCAGGACACTGCGTATCAGCTAGTGCTCGGTCCTCCTACTACGAGGGAGAAAGTTCAGTTCCTCACACCTTTTCTTTTTTTCCACAAGGCTGTCAGAGTCGCCGCCAGAGTCCGAGCATGCGACTGGAGGCATTCCCCCCCCAAACCGGGTGGCCTCTTACAAGCCTTTAATTATTAAACCCCCCCCCCCCGCCCTCCAGAGACACCTGAGTCACGTGTGCCTCCGGCAGGCCAGCGAGCCGCCGCCACCGCTGCAGCAAACAGCCATAAAATGGTAATGACGAGGAGCGAGTCAAAAGGGCAGGAGCGGCTCCTCATTAGAGCGAGAGCCCGGGCGCTGGCTCGTCCTCCCCAGCACCGCCGCACACGCCCAGACGCCCACCTCTCATTTACCTCCTGCCAGCGTCCGCAGGGGGCTGCTCCCCGCTCCACACTCCCCCTCCATTTTATTTCATTTTATTTCTTTATTTTTCCTGTACGCGGAGCCAATTAGGAAAAAGCCCGAGCAGCACCCTGGGCCTTTTTCCTGAGCCACGGCTCACAGGAGACGCATAATTGGAGAGAAGACACAGACCAGTGGCTCTGCCTCTCTCTCTTCCTTCTCTGTTCCCTTATCTCCACTGTCTATCGCCCACCCCCCCGCTCCTCCACACACACACGTGTGTGTGTGTGTGTGTGTGTGTGTGTGTGTGTGTGTGTGTGTGTGTGTGTGGAGAGCGTCTGGGTAATGAGACAGAGCGGTGGATGAGCGGCGTGAGTGTGAAGGCCCCGCGGTGATGTACAGTCGCCTCTCAGGGCTTCACAGCGTCTCGCTCCGTGTGACAAATAGGAAAGCGGTGGGCTGTGGCACCTTGAGATTTTATTTAGTCCTAAACTTTATTCTGATTGTTCTTGTATAACAAATGGACGGACCGACCGTGGGGCGGGAGATGGAGACGGAGGGTCGTTATTGACGGGAGTGTTATGTAAAAACGGCTGATATGAGTCACGGCGAGTTCAGGATGTGAAAAGGAAAGAATAGAGTAGAGAGAAATTTACAACATATACAACAAATAAGAAATCCAGCTGCTCTGGTCATTTTGTACATGTTTTGACAGGACAAAGTGAAATAATTTCCAGCCATTCAGACTTCTCGGGGAAGTTTCTTGGTTCACTGCTGCTGGTAAAAGACTTCAGAGCCTGTTGATGACGGTCATCAACACAGAGTCTGGAAGCATCTATAGCGACTATAGCAGGCTCTCCACGGCCTCTCAGAAAGTCCCCTCCATGTTCTCATTGAATCTCTTTCCAAATGGTTTCACTGCAAAGAGTCTGGAGTGTTTATGATGGATAATTAGAGGCACAGCCACTTGATGTGAACAAAGTTTAGGAAAGTTGAAGAAACTTTCCCTTTGGTTTAATTTATTCTTTGGAGCTGTGTCCCCTCCCAGCTGATCTGAGGTCTGTTGTATAGTCCTGCTCTATAGATTGAATGGCAAACTGCAGCTGTGCTGGTACAGCTACTACAGCTTGAAATGGTAATGAGGTCTTTAAGTTTGGGATGGTGTTTAAGAAGTGTTAAAAAGGTGTTGAGATCAGCTTAAAACAACTGAAGGATTCCCACAGATCTAGACTGCAGGTCACTGATCATGGATCCACGTGTTCATGTTGGTCTGTCCATTACAGCAGATTTACATATGCAGAGCAGCAGTGGTTTCCAAAATAAAAGCATTGAAGAAGATTGTTTAAGTTTCAGATGATTTGAGGAAAAGCATTGAGAACAGTCTGAGTCAAATCTGCAAACGCTATGAGAAAATACAGGTTCTTTTATTTGTGTTTAATGGCATATTTTAGTAACTCACCATGATTTGTTTTCTCAAGGAGTTTAAAACTTTGCTCTGCAGCTAAAACTGAGTAAACAAGATCTGAAGACCAGAAGTGACAAAGAGGGAATCAGTCGGACTTTGCTTCCCAAGACTTAATGAGGAGTGTCTCCATCTTCAACACCTCTGCCTCCTGCTCTCTTTGTATTATGATTACCATTATTATTATTGTCCTGTTCTAAATGGTGCCGCTGGCTAATGGGACAGTAACAGCTTGATTCAGTCCCTGCATGGCCGCTCTGTCAGGCTGGAGACGCGGCTCAGGTCATCTCCTCTCACGCACGGCGCCACCTGGGGCCGCTACGGCCTGCTCAGCTCTCCTGGCGTCTCTCGCTTTCCTTCCTGCAGATCTCACTGCGACTGGCGCTCCATCGTCTCAACAACCGCGCTCAGTGATTTGCAGAGTCCACCTGAGATCGAACCTGCTCTCTCTGTGTTTAAAGAGCATTACGCACTAACTCCAGCTGCATTACACGCTCCCTGGATCCAGGCGTGTCCCGGGCAGGACAGGGAATTTCATACAGCATTAAAGGTTTCGTCCCGTGTGATGAAGGAGTCATAAACTTCCCCTCGTCCGCTCGTTTTCCGGCTTTGAGGAGACGTCCCGGGCCCAGGGGGACACGGCCCACCTCTCCGGCCCCGGGCCCGTTCTGCTCGGCGGGAGGCGTTTCCCACCCAGGCGCCGCTCCACATCTCTGGCTGCAGGCGTCGCGTGTCGTTAGGAGGACGCGTGGATTGGAAGCCTCTGAGGGATGGAGCTCCTCGCATGCAAACAAGCCTCCCAGGGAGGGGAGGGAGTGTGGTGGAGGGGAAACGCTGCAGCTCTCTCCTCAGGATGGATGTGAAATACTCCGGGAGCTGGACTGTTGGAGGCTCCAGATGGTCAGATGGATGCAGGCAGCAGGGCTGCTCACGTGTCACAGCTGAATGGAGAACGACTAGAAAACACAGGACACACTGTGCATTAAAGGCTCAACTTTTCTGTTTGATCTTGTTATTAATTTTCTGTTTTATTTTGTCTTAATTTTTAAACAAAAATGTCTTAATTTCAATTCCGAATTAATTTTTTATTCATAATATAATAGAATGTATAGAATGAACTTTTTTAGTAATTTCACATTTTATTTTGTACTGTAATTTTGTTGTAATTTTGTTATACAAAATCACAATATTTGTAATTTTTATTTTATTTCACCCCTTTATTATTTATTCATTTATTTACAATGTATGTTTAGTTTTGGATTTTCTTTATTTAAAGTTATTAGTTTTTTATAGATTTAATGTTCATCATTAATCATTGTATTTTATTTTTTGTATTTTTTTTTCTTAATTTAAACATATTTATTATTTATTTATTCATTTACTACTTATAATTGTGCCATTCATTGTACTTTTTTCTTAATTTCAAGTCATTTTATTTCATTCCCATATTTATTGCTTTCATAATTATCGTTTATGACTGTTATAAATGTGATGCATTTTAACCTTCATTTGGTGAAACGTGATGGAAGAACTCCTCAGTTCCCATCAAACGTATCTGAGAGGAGCTGCTATGAATGAATGAATGAATGAATGAATGAATGAATGAATCGCTCTGTGAGGTGGAGCCACTTCATATCAAGTCATGTTGGAGTCACTGCCATGAATGGATCTGGTCTGGTTGTGACATAATGAGCTCGTGCTGCTCCCTCAGTGACTGGTCCTCTCCTCCCTCTGCTGCAGTGTATGTGTGGCTGTGGGGCTTCGTGTCCATCACCATCATCAGCCTGCTGTCCCTGCTGGGCGTGGTGCTGGTCCCCATCCTCAACCAGGCCTGCTTCAAGTTCCTGCTCACCTTCCTGGTGGCGCTGGCCGTGGGCACGCTGAGCGGGGACGCCCTGCTGCACCTGCTGCCTCACGTGAGTACCAGGGCACACATGTGAGACCCCAGATGTGAGACCCCAGATGTGAGACCCCAGACAGATGTGAGACCCCAGACAGATGTGGGACCCCAGACAGGTGTGAGACCCCAGACAGATGTGAGACCCCAGATGTGAGACCCCAGATGTGAGACCCCAGACAGATGTGAGACCCCAGACAGATGTGTGTCCCCTCGACCGCTGACCTCAGATAAAATCAAACGCGGTCGTGCCTGCGTCTGCTCAGGTTTCACATGGCTGCGTACCTGTGTCTGCCCGGGTTTGTCCGAGTGCTTGAAAGTCTTGAAAATCAAGTCAGGCGACATTTTTTCAAGTCAGAAACTTAGATTTCTAATCTCAACGCTGTGGCATCACAGGAGTTAGGGTTACCCTCATTGTTATTCCCTGTTGATATTTTGTTGAACCTATTATTTACTTTTACTGCTCATGATGAATACTAGTAATACTGATAATACAATAATAATGGCTCTTATTATTACCATTATCATCATATAATAGTTTGTAATTATTCACTCTGTGGACTGGTGTGTATTGTAACAGAATAATTTCCATTTGTGGAAAAATAAACACGTTTTTATCTTAATTAATCACAGTTTTGAGGTGCTGAAGAAGCTTGAAAATTGCTTGAAGGAGGATTTATAGTCACACAAGGTGCATCAAATCTGTTCAGCTCTAGGTTGTTGTACTGGCTGTTCTCCTGCCTCTCTAAGTCCGTTATGAAGCAGTTGACTGTGCAGACGTTGGACTGACCCGTCCCGCTCCCGTCTCCAGTCTCAGGGCCACCACGACCACGGCGAGCCGGGCTCGGCCGAGGACGCCGACATGGCCACGGCCTTCGACGGCGTGTGGAAGGGTCTGACGGCGCTGGCCGGCATCTACCTGCTCTTCATCATCGAGCACTGCATCGGCATGTTCAAGCACTACAAGGACCACAGGGTGGGTCCTCGGGCCTCAGTGCAGAGCAGCGGCTCTCTGCCTGCTGCGTGTCCTAACGCGCTCTCTGCTCGCAGGCCAAGAAGAAGATGAGCGAGGAGGGAAACATCGGCAGGAAGCTGTCCGATCACAAGCTGAACCGGCGCTCCGACGCAGAGTGGATGCACCTGAAGCCGCTCAACGAAGGTGAGGACCGCTCACACACACATAGAGGTACGGTGGATTACACGACTACTATGTGTGCTATTGTAGAGGAATGTAGGAAGAAGGAATCAGGGAAAACAAGATGGCCGTACTTAATGTGATGCTGTTGGGAATCCATCATCTTAGAAATTGTTAAAACTTGATACTTAAATTTTGTTGATATTCAAGCTCTTTATGAACAGTTTCAGCTCAAAAGGTCTGGTGTATTAGTGGTGAATAACTGGTAGTAATGGTATATTTTATATTTCGATAAACTCTGCCTATTAGCAGCTTTGTTCCTTCATAGCTGATCTGAGTTCACTTGTACGGTTGTCCTTTTGCAAACCTGAAATTATTTGGTAGATTAAAGTTGAAGTGTTTAAGTTAAAGCTTGGAGGATTAGTAAGTAATAATAGTAAGTAACAATAATGGTAAAAACTACATTCAATCTAATGTCTCCTTGTGACTGGTGCAGCCTCCTCTGAACATGGAGCCTTCGTCACCTCTCATCTCTCTTCTCTCTCTCCTCTTGTCTCTCCTCTCTCTCTCCTCTCGTCTCTCCTCTCCTCTCTCCTCTCCTCTCTCTCTCCTCCAGAGCCCGAGGTCACCATCGTCTCCTGCGACAACGGCCACAACGACACGCAGCTCAGCGAGCTGCAGACGCCCGACTCGCCCACCAACAAGACGCCGCTGGCGCCCTCGGGCCCTCAGGCGGAGCCGCAGTCGCCCAGGAAGGAGAACGGGCGCAAGAGCAAGCAGCACGGACACCGCCACTCGCACGGCCACGGACACTCGCACGGCGGGAACTGCCACTCGGACCAGGAGATGAAGGACGCCGGGATCGCCAGCATCGCCTGGATGGTCATCATGGGAGACGGGATGCACAACTTCAGCGACGGCCTCGCCATAGGTTAGAGTCCGGGGCTTCCTCCTCCTCCGTCCCGTCTGTGGGAGGATGATCTCCGTCCTCTGGGTCTCTGGGTGCGGAGCGGGAAACTATAGAGCCACAATCCAATTAACTTAAACGGGGAATCCAGTTCAGAGGTGATGATTAGTTAATTGTTGCCATGGTTACCGGCTAACGTCAAGACATCTTTGATATGACTTGTTAATTTCCCAAGTGGTAAATTCTTATCTATCTGTCTCTTTTGATGAAGGTGATGCCTTCATAAGATAATAGAATAACTCAACATGTAGAGGAAGACGTCACATGCCTCTTTGCTCCGAGGCTTCGAAACTGGTGGAAAAAAAACAAAAAACAAAGATATAAGTCAGAAAGCCTGATACTACCACTCCTGCTGCTATGAAACATACATGTATATGAATATTGTGATGGAAAAGCCTTTAAAAATGACACGAGTAGTGCTTGAAAAGGCTTAAAACGTAGAACTTAAAATGTAAAGTTGTTTGCTAAGCTAACTGGCTAGCTGGTATCATTACCTACTCTGTGTTTTTCCTCTGATTTGGGGTCTCTGAAGTCCGTCTCTATCAGGCCCGGCACAGAACCGTACAAAGCCATAGATGGACAGCAAAGTGAAGATGAAAGAAACAGTGAGAGAAGTCTCACATCAGCTATGATATTAAGTCGTTTGAGACTTTTCTCAGCTGCTGCTTTCATCCTCCATCCCGTTATCTCCAGGATCTTCCCAAAACAGAGCTAGAACCAGGTCCTCTCTGTCGAAGGCTGTAAACCTCTAACTGAACTCTTAAAACCCAAACAAACAACAACAGTCTGAGACGCCCAGAGTTTCCCTGACTTTGTCTCCATCTACTGAACCTCCCTCTCCACAGGCGCAGCCTTCAGCGCTAACCTGACCGGAGGAATCAGCACGTCCGTGGCTGTTTTCTGCCACGAATTACCTCATGAACTAGGTGAGTGGAAACAATCCAAGGAGCGGTACCTGGGAAGCTCTTTTCCTGTCTTCACTACTGCTTCATTAAAGCGATATCACAGACACGTCAGTCACTCATTAACAGTCACGTAGAGGTGGCAGCGGAGGCTGCTTCACACGTTAATCAACAGCTTCAACCATTCACGACACTGATGGTGCAGCATCGCCGGGGTTCAGGGTCTTTTCTCCAACACGTAAGCTACGAAGAAAAACACTTTAGTGAACCAAGGAGAGTATGTAGAGACATATAGGACTCGAGTGTCACTTCCACTGCAGCACAGGTCTGTGGTAACAGTGATTCTAAGAAGCTATTCACCGCAAAACTGTTCGATCTAGGACATGTTGTGAAGTGTGTGTAGCAGAGCGGGAGAAAATGCCCCTAAGAGAGGCATTTCTTTGGTCACAGTATTTGTATTGATTTGTATTGTACCACAATGTAGAACATTCATAGTGTCAACCTGCGCAAATGACATAAAAATCATCTGTTGCGTTAATGCTTTTTTTAAATTCACATTCAGATTCTCCTTTTCAATTCGGGTTCTTTCTGATTCCTTATTTAAATTCCATTGAGGTGAAACAAAAGGGAAAAATGAAAAGTGCAAAGGAGGAACCGATGTTTAGGTGACCCAAAAACATGTTTACTCTGAAGATTCAGTCCAGTCTTCCTCTGTCGGAGGCTGCATATACACACGGCAATACCACCTCCCACCACCGTGGGGCAGCATCACTGGGAGACATGGAGGCAAAGTCGCTTTCCGGTTCAGGGTGGCGGCCCACCTTCAAGACCTTTACATGGTGCAAAAAGACAAAGATATGGATGAAAAAACAAAGCGAAACAGTGGCAATAATCCAATATTCCCCAACGTTTTTGGGAGTTTTGATCCCCAACTCTCCTCATGCAGAATGTGACCGGGCTGCTAAAGCCACTCCTTCACCGTCTTCTCTGTCTAAGTGACTCTGACCCTCTGAGGTTGGGAGTGGGTCTCTGGACCCGGGCTGCCCCTGAACCCGGCGTGACAGCTGTCAGGGAGGACGACGTGACGGTCTGATCCGCCGTCTCCGAGGACGCTTCCCCATTCGGTTTGATTCCACAGCCACAGTGAACGTTCACTTCAGAGCTGCCTCTGCCACTGCTCTTCGTCCTCAGCGAGCTCCTCCTCCTCCTCCTGTTTGTTTAGAGGGAGGGAGAGAGAGAGGGACAGACAATGGGGCCGTCCACAGCCGATCAGTACTAATGACGTGTCGCGTCTCGGTGCAGTTTCCATGGCTCGTTTGTGCGGCTGATGAATAGAGCCGTGTCAATTAGAAGCAGTCAGCGAGGCTGAGCTACAGCCTCCAGTCTGTCCGCCCGCTCTGTCTGCAGCCCAGACACCCAGTCCTTCACGTCACCCTCGCTTATCGAGCCGCACCAGAGCAGCTCAGAGCGCTTGGAAACGAAGAAGTGGAGAGCAAAGCTAATCTGAGGTCACGATTCTTGTTTCAGATTTGCTATTAAGTCAGTGAAAATGAAAACAAAAGGTGCGAATAGTTTTTGGCTTCAAAGTGGTCGAGCAACAAAGTAACAATGAGTAACAAAATCTGTTTAGAGTGTGAGAGTGAGTTTTTTCCAGAAATGAAGTGCATGACTTCTTCTTCTCTGCCTATTTTGAAGCAGGCTTCAACCTAAACAACTCATCGATCAATTAAGGACAGAGTTGACAGACAGCAGAAACAACGTTCTGCAGCAGCTCTGCGAGGTCATTCCAGGGTCGAGCTGCACAGTGATAAAACACTGGCTGGGTAATGTGCTCTGTTCTGTAGTATTGATCTGAACTTGGAAGCAGATCTTCTCAGCGCTCTCGATGGAGCGTAGAGACGCGTCCAGTGTCCCATCTCCACATTAAAGGAGCCGAGGAAAAGCTTCCCAGCAGTTTTCTTTGTTTAGTCTCAGGGAAGGCAGAAAACCTTCGGTACGGTACGGCCGAGCCTTCGCTGTAGAACAACCCGGCGAGCGGAGCTTTGATTCTGGTCCAACACTTCAGTCCTTTTATTGCTATTTTTACTCGGCGGCGCTCGAGTTTCCAGATGGTTAAACCGCGGCGCCCCGAGTCCCCCCCACCACCCCCCCCCACCCCCCCCTGCTCTCAGGAAGATTTGCGAGATCAATCTCACCCCCGTGTAATTTTGCATTTCCTGTTGACGGGGCGCCAGGTTTGTGCAGAGGAGCCCTGGCTGTTTGTGGGGCCGGCTGTCAGGAGAGCGCCCGGCGCTCCTCTCCGCTCCGCTCCGACACAAAAGCCGTCCTCCCGACTGGCAGCTGCATGGCAAAGATGATGATTATGAGGCTTCTTTAACCGCCCGGAGTGAAGTTAATTGGCAGTGATGGGTGTGTTAATTGCGGTAGATGAGGCGGTGGCGGCAGGCGTGTCTGGAGTGTCTGACGGGTTGGAAGCGAGGAAGCAGGAAACGCCGGAGTCGCTCGGAAGAGAAAGAAGGAGAGGAAAAAAAAAACAGTCCATTGAAGCGAGGTGTCTCGTCTTTAACTTCTCGCCCACCCCTCCTCTTTTTCTCTCTTTCTTTCTTTTGATTGATAGATGAGAGGCGAGTGGTAATGCATTCATTGTGGTAATTAGTAAGGAAAAGAGGGCGCTTGTTATACGGCGCAGGAAATGTAGGCCACCCCCTCGGTATTCATCTCCCTCTCTCTCCAAATCCAGGGCGTTTCCGCTGAGACTTGGGCCTCTTTTTCCCTGCGTTTGGCCCCGGCCGTGATTGAAGAGGCTGGAGAGGCAGCGGAGCGCATGTGTAATCATAAGAGTATCAGGTGGAGGGGAGCTAAAGACATATTTCTTAGAAAGCCCTCCTCCTCTACCTCCTCCCCCTCGTTTTTTTCTTTCCACCTGCTTGTAGGAGCCAGACAGCAGTGGCAGGTTTATGAAGGGAGTTCACCTCATCTCAGAGTCTGAACACACCACTAGGAAAAGAAGAAGAAGAGGAGGAGGAGGAAGAGGAGCGTGACATGTGTCGAGGGGGCTCCCCACACAGAGCGAAGCTCTCAGGCTGTAAACACGTCGGACGAGCCGCTGTCTCCTCGCCTGCTCGGGAACTTCCTGTCACCTGTAGATTTTTCTTCATTTACTTATTTCTTTTGCGTAAACGGCTTGTGAGTGAACCTCAAAGATGTAGAAGGCAGGAGTGTTGTATGATGGGACACTGGTGTCTGAATGAGAGGCTGATGGGAGCCTCCACCTCGCTTACTGATCTAGGTCTAGAATTTCTATCTCTCTCTCTAATATATATCACATGACACATGACTCCAATAGAAAGGATATATCTATCTATCTGTAGAACTAAAGGTCCTAAAATGTGAGGTCCTCAGACATGTCTTCATTTCAGACAGTATAACACAGGCGTGTCTGATCAGAGATGGAATCGATGCCTCCAAACATCCGTGCTCCTTCCTCGTCTCTGGTTGTGGCTCCATCATCTAAAGCTGGATGTGAACGAGCCTCGTAGCTGCATCGCTCCAGTTCGCCCTGAGTTTGGGAGGAAGCTCCATTCAGTCTGAGGGGATGTGAAGTCACGTGTGGTTGCCAGATCAGCGCATGAATAAAGCATCTGAAGAGTTTCTGATGAAACCATCGTGGCATAGGTTCTATGTTACTCTCTGTTATCTTACGTTCTGCTCTATTCTATCTATGGTCTCTATTCTAGCATTCTAGGTCACCTCTGTTGTTTTGAGTACTTGCATCCTTTATTTATTTATTTATTTATTTACATCTTTATATTCATGTCTGTCTGGTGTTTCACTTTTTGGCTTGTTTACAATTTTTAGGATTTTAGGTATAATTATTATTATTGTATTATTATCGGTTCTAATAATTATTTCATATTTAATATTAATAATAACATATACTAATTAATTATAGTTCGTAATAATAGTTTAGAATTGTCGTTATTTTAGTTTTTATTTATTTGTTAGTATCTTTCATTCTTTAAAGAACGTTGTTGAGTTGTTATTGTTGAACATCTATCTGAAGGTGCGTGTGCGTGTGTGTGCGTGTGCGTGTGCGTGTGTGTGTGCGTGCGTGCGTGCGTGCGTGTGTGTGTGTGTGTGTGTTGCAGGTGACTTTGCGGTGCTGCTGAAGGCCGGGATGTCGGTGAAGCAGGCCATCGTGTACAACCTGCTGTCGGCCCTCATGGCCTACGTGGGCATGGTGATCGGCACGGCCGTGGGCCAGTACACGCACAACGTCACCAGCTGGATCTTCGCCATCACGGCCGGCATGTTCCTCTACGTGGCCCTGGTGGACATGGTGAGTTCTGGGGACACGCGCCGAGATGACTGTCGCCCGCCGCCTCGTCTCCCATTTCCGACCCGGGTGTGTTTGGTCTCGTCCGCAGCTGCCAGAGATGCTTCACGGGGACAGCGAGGACCACAAGCGCTGCCAGCTGGGACACTTTATCCTGCAGAACCTGGGGATGCTGACCGGGTTCAGCATCATGCTGCTCATCGCCATCTTCGAAGACAAGATCGTTTTTGACTTTGGATTTTAGTGGAGAAGGAATTTGGGAGGGAGGGAGGGAGGGAGGCAGTTTCAACGGGAGAGCTGGATGTATCGATATTGTCCTTCTTGGCCTTAAACGTGTTGCTTTGTTTGCGATGTAAAGCGGCCTCCAGTCTTGCATGCCATGTGTGAGTCTCGTTCGTGGCCCGTTGCCTCCATTCCAAACAAGCTGCGGTAGCTTATGCATATCTCATGACCTGTGCCGGTGGTGTTTCACACTCCTCCTCCTCCATCAGCTCCAAAAAATAAATAAATAGAAGAAGAAGAAGAAGAAAAGGGTGGAAACGCCTACTCTGATGTGACTCCGAGAAGAGGGAGGAGGAGCGGGAGGCGTGCTCTTACGTAGGAGGCAGCTCAGTGCCCATCCATCACCACCTTGTCGTCGTCCTGTCTCGTCCCGTCTCGTCCTCCACCTCCACCTCGTCTCCCACGCGCTCCGTGCTGTGTCGTCCACGCCTCGTACGTCTGTGCTGCACCCAGCCCCCACCCACCCCCATCTCACTCCGCTCCTCTCACTCTGACTCTGCGTGCCAAGCGCCTGCCACCGGAGCGCCGCTCAGACCGCCGCGCCGTCTCTTTAAGAGCCACGAAGCAGCCGGAGCGTCTTAACTCTTAAACCAGCGCGTCGTCTCTTTAAGAACCTCGGCACACGGAGCCGAAGCAGCCCAAGCGTCTAACTCTTAAACCAGCGCGCTGTCTCTTTAAGAACGACGGCCACGCGCTGTTGTTCTTAAAGAGACGGTGCATCTCTTTAAGGGACGCACGAAAACCCTCTTACTCCTGACGTCTCGTCTCAGTGTTTTTTCTTTTTTGTTAATTTTTTGTAGTATTTTTGTTTATTGGCGCGACGCCTTCTGACATCCTAGTTAAGTTTGGGATTACTAAGCATTTGTAGTTCATTAGCGATAGCCAACACAGCTGCCAAAGCCTTTACAGAATAGCATTTAAAACGTAACAGTTTTCGTTTAGATACTAAACAACTGACGAGTCTTTTTTTTTTTTTTTTAAGACAATCTATAGCCAAAAGTAACATATCTTTGTTAGGCCTTTATATTTTTCACCAGGTTCAAAATGTGAATTCAGAGGAGAGAAAAAAACAAAACTAGCTCACAAATGAAGAAAGAAAGTGTTGTAGTTTTCTAGGTTTATTTAGGGTACCTCTTTTGTTCCTGATTGGTGCTCTGTGCGGTCGGGCCGACCTGACATTTTAACAGCAGCAGGAGGTTGAGGTTAGTGCTGTACATATACTAGGTCTTAATAGTGCCAGTAGTTGAATGGCTCAAAAGCGGCTAGTTCCTGCTTCTAAAGAAGATAAACAGTACAAACAGTATTGACGGTACTTGTGTAGAGGAGGCGGAGACTTTACGACAATCCGAAAACCGACCAACCGAGCGACACACATATGGCAGCATCCGCATTCCTGTGCGACTTACAATGAACCCAGATGTAAACAAAAACAAAACACCATGGCAATTATTTACAAAGATTATTACTTTTTTTCTTTTTTTTTACATTATATATATATAATTATTACAAGCATTCCTCAAGTTTGTTTCTGATGCTGTACTTCACAATCACTCTGCCGACTGTAATTGTTCAGTGGCTGGTGCTTGACCCCCCTCCACCCCTCCACCCCCCCATCCCTCCATCCCTCCTTCCCTCCATCCCTCCTTCCCTCCATCCCTCCTTCCCTCCATCGACATTCCATTGGCTGCTCTGCAGCTCACATGCACACAGAGGCTGTGTGTGGCTTCATTTATCCTGTCACTGTGTGACATCCATCGTCTCTATGTCTTAACTGGCTGTAAACCATCGTCAGCCGCGTCTGGTCTGACTGAATCACGCATGGAGCATGAGCCCAGCGGTGCAGACGTTGCGTCGAGTGTAAATTTATGGTTGTTTTCTTCATTCTTTCTTTGTACTGCGGTACAGTTCAGATACTGACACACCCTCTTTGTTACTTTTGTTTTTTTTGACTGAACGAGGATCAGATCAGTTGTTCCGGGGCGTGGCGTGTCGCAGGTGTTCTGGCTGTGACGTCTCAAATGCATTTCTTTATCACGTCATGCGAGTTGGCATGTTCCAGAAAACATGTTAAGTTGATCGGAGACTCTAAACTGTATGTATGTGTGTGTGTGTGTGAGTGTGTGTCTGTGTGTGTGTGTGTGTGTCCGGGGTTTAATCTCCATCTGCACCCTTCACCTGAATTGATGAATCGATTGTTTAATCATCTGTTAGTTTATGTTGAAGCACAGACGCAATGTTTTGTATATTATCACCTGATGAATATGAAGTTTGTCTCCTACAAAATGAACATTTTGTCTTTTCAAAAGACCAGACGTCCAGTAATGCTGAGACACTATGCCCCAAAGAACACATTTCTTCACTGTTGTCGGGCAAAATTTGTCTGTAAAATGAAGGTCCATGATTTTTTTTTTTTCATTTTTTGCTTTGTTAAATGTATGTTTAGTAAGCTGGATATGAAATGCAAAATGTGACATCTGTGCTGTTTGCCTGTCTGTGCAGTCTCCCCATTATGAAAAGGAAAAAAAAATTAAAACGTTGAAAAATATCTTTGCTTCCCGGAGTGATGTTTGCAGAGGGAAACGGGTGCAGAGCTTCAGAGGTGGAGCACGCCTGTCACTCACCATCCTCTGCTCCGTTCAGACGGTGATTCTGAGAAGGTTCAGTGATCGATGCAGGTCTTCAGAAATCCAATAAATCTATGATGTCCAGCTCACTGGACGGCTCGTGATGCTCGTCACCAGGATTCATTCCTCTAACAGGATTTTCCATTATTTCCATGATTTCACCTGACACGCTGACAGACGAGGGTCAGGCCGAGCCTGGAGGGCGCCGTGACACAGACCCACAACACACACTTCCACCAGCTTCTCTCAAAATGGAAGAGATTGTTCTCACACTTTGACAAAGTGCTTGCAGGCGTTTCCATTGAGCTGTGATTCTACATGAACATGCCACTGATTGCTATAAAAACTCACTTAGGAAAGGATGGATGTCCACAGCATTGTTTTATCATTGCTTTATTTAGATTCATTCATGTCCTGCGTCATGCCGGCTGACGCCAGTGGAGAGAAGTGAGTGGAAAAAGTGTTTCTATTACATCGAAAAGTCTGAAAAACCATCTCATGAGAACACATATTAAGCTTTATTTGAGAGGCTTCCCCAGTGCCATTTTTATTCATATACTTGGTTGAGAAACCTTCATTTTTTTCTTTCTTTTTGACGCTAATATAGAAACATGTTGATCGGGATGCTCAAAACAGTCTGTTCAACTTTTGGAGCATCCCGATCATGTCTTTGGTATAAATGGTATGGTCCCACAGGGCCAGTCCATCCTTTAGGTTAGTCCCCCTGGAGGCCTGGAGGACCACCACAGTTTGGAGTGCATGTGCAGCATATGTCTCTTGTATGTGTTTGTGAGTTGTTGGTATTTGCAGCGTCTTTCTGTTGCATCTTTGTAGTCTGGCTGTTGCAGCCAGTGCTTTTGGTTTTGCATCGTGTCTATTTGGCTGTTGCAGGTCGGTGGGAACCAGGATGAAACACGCCTCCAGAGTTTCCCTGAGGCACCAGCATCTCTCCTGGTGACTGCTGATGGTGATGCTGTCCTGGCTTCTACTTTCAGAGTGTTTGAGTGTAAAGTCAACAAAACTGTATCCAGATGTTGGATAATGCAGACCCTCTATAACCCTAACCCTGACTGAACCTCACAGCAGTGTTTCACTAGTGGACTATCACCAGACGACTGTAGGGGCAGGACTGAAGAAAGCCTGTATTAAAAGTCTCAATAGGCCTAAACATCTACACTTCAGGAACACAGTGTGATGAACCCAGTTAATATGCATGTCCTCTCTACTGTTGGATGATCTCCACTCCCTCTGGCTGCTGTCTATGTA
Organism: Karalla daura; assembly: GCA_029224185.1. Lineage (NCBI taxonomy): Eukaryota > Metazoa > Chordata > Actinopteri > Chaetodontiformes > Leiognathidae > Karalla > Karalla daura. The sequence goes on from CM055202.1 coordinate 5,272,900, forward strand.
AAGTACTGTCACCAAACGTTTGACTGCAGATGGTCTTTAATGCTTTCATCTCTAGCGGCTCAGGGCCGTCAGAGCCGGGGCCGCCACTGGCTGTGGGTCTCCTGGGGGCCCTCAGGAGCTGAGCTGGCAGAGCAGAGCCACCCCTCTCCTGATCCAGTGCTCGGGCTGCACGTCGGAGTTGAGCGTCATGGCGATGACGTAGTTGGTGGAGTGTCCGGTGGTGGAGAGCGTGCCGCGCCGCTCGCTGGTCTTGTAGACGGGCGCCAGGTAGCTCATCCTCTGAGGGATGTCCTGTCGTCTGATGGGCTTCAGCCACATCTGAGGGAGGGGACGAGGCGGCGGACACACGTTACTGTGACGTCATTCCAACGTACTGTTACAATACAACACAATCAACAGGGAACCTGGCATGGACGGAGGGAGCATGTCTACCTCTGTGTTGACATGGATGCTAGGGAAGGCCTCAGATGCTGTTCTTTTTACACCCCTTTCTGTCTCATCTTATCCATCTAGTTCTCATGAGGATCACGGACAGCGATCATGAGCATCACATTCATTCATCGTAAGACAATCGTGAGGTAATCCAAAATGCAACTCGCCCTGAGTAGTCCAACAAAATAATTTTCACTTCAATTACACGTGAATTGTGGTCTGGAGCTGAGGCCACGGCTGCCACATCTTCCTCCATCAGCTGCTTGAGCAGAGTCACTGCCAGGCAGAGGCTGTGACGGGCGGAATGATCAGCCCGGCAGACGAGACTCTGAGCTGCTGCTGCTGCTGACGAGCTGCAGAGCTGCAGAGCTGCAGAGCTGCAGAGCTGCAGAGCTGCAGAGCTGCTGCTGCTGACGAGCTGCAGAGCTGCAGAGCTGCAGAGCTGCAGAGCTGCAGAGCTGCAGAGCTGCAGAGCTGCAGAGCTGCTGCCGCTGACGAGCTGCAGAGCTGCAGAGCTGCTGCCGCTGACGAGCTGCAGAGCTGCAGAGCTGCTGCCGCTGCAGAGCTGCAGAGCTGCAGAGCTGCAGAGCTGCAGAGCTGCAGAGCTGCAGAGCTGCTGCTGCTGACGAGCTGCAGAGCTGCAGAGCTGCAGAGCTGCAGAGCTGCAGAGCTGCAGAGCTGCAGAGCTGCAGAGCTGCAGAGCTGCAGAGCTGCAGAGCTGCAGAGCCAGAGATCTGAGTGGACCTGACGGTGTTTCAGGTTCACAGGCCAGGGGAGGTCAGGAGGATCTGCCTATGGTCCAGAGTTACAGTGAGAAACTTAAGACAGAGCTCCGTCAAACAACTGGAAAAAGAGAGAGAGGGAGAGAGAGAGAGAGGGTCTCTGCGGGCTATTAAACAGCCTTGGTTTTGAAAGGGGATAAAGTGGGCCACTCGACACAGCATCTTGAAAAGAGAACAACAGGAAGAGTTTGTAGAGCGGCAGCCAGAAAGGCAGTGGTGGGGCTGCACGCCGGCCGGCCCTGCCTGGCTTTGCATTTCAAAGCCGGCGCCTGATGTGATGCACGATGCACGATGCACGCGCAAAGAACGAGCACATTCCTAATTCAACTCAGCCCTCGACAAACCCTGATTCTGCTAATAACTCGCCCTGAAATGTGAAAACGCTAGAAAAACTAAATAAATAAATAAATAAATAAGCAACGGAAACAAAGAGCCAGCCCGGTGCATTATTCATGGCGCGCGGCTGCATTGTGAGGAGGAGGAGCAGCCGGCCACTCCTCCCTGCTCCTGGCTGCTCCTCCCTGCACCTCCCTCCTCCTGGCTGCTCCTCCCTTCACCTCCCTCCTCCTGGCTGCTCCTCCCTGCTCCTCCCTCCTCCTGGCTGCTCCTCCCTGCTCCTCCTGGCTGCTCCTCCCTGCACCTCCCCACTCCTCCCTGCTCCTCCTGGCTGCTCCTCCCTGCACCTCCCTGCTCCTGGCTGCTCCTCCCTGCTCCTGGCTGCTCCTCCCTGCACCTCCCTGTACCTCCCTCCTCCTGGCTGCTCCTCCCTGCTCCTCCTGGCTGCTCCTCCCTGCACCTCCCCACTCCTCCCTGCTCCTGGCTGCTCCTCCCTGCACCTCCCTCCTCCTGGCTGCTCCTCCCTGCACCTCCTGGCTGCTCCTCCCTGCACCTCCCCACTCCTCCCTCCTCCTGGCTGCTCCTCCCTGCACCTCCCCACTCCTCCCTCCTCCTGGCTGCTCCTCCCCGCTCCTCCCCACTCCTCCCTGCACCTCCCCACTCCTCCCTGCTCCTGGCTGCTCCTCCCTGCTCCTCCCTGCTCCTGGCCGCTCCTCCCTCACTCTCAGCCCTGCCTTCACACCCAGCTCAGCTGATGAAGGAGCGGAGGAGCGCGGAGGAGCGCGGAGGAGCGCGGAGGAGCGCGGAGGAGCAGCTGGGCCTGCTCCGGGCGCCTCCAGCTGAGTGCGGGGCCTGAGTGCGGGGCCCGCGGGGCCCCGGGCGGAGCCGCAGCTGTCTCTCCTCAGAGAGCCCGGGTAACGGCGGGCCCCGGCCCCGGCCTCGCAGGCCGCTCCCTGAGGAGACGTGGTCCCGGCCCGAGGGAGGCGAGCGCTGGAGCCCATAATAAGTCATCAGACTGTGCAGAGAGGATGTGTTGCGTAACGCCCCTCTGTCTCCCCATCACACATCTCACAACAAAGAGTCCGAGCCTAACAAGACGGACCGTGTGAACCCACGCCTTTCTGTCTGCATCATGGTACTTTTGTTAAAACAAAACAAAACAAAAAAGTTTTATGGGTTATCACCCGTTCCAAGTTGTGTGATATTTCAGAGATAGAAGAGAAGGAAAGATTCCGGAGTGTTCTAAAGCCTGAGCCTGTGACGCCTGGGAGGCCGAGCCCCAACCTTATCACGCATCCAGGATCACTGTTTAGTCCTGACCTTTCAGCTTGCAGAACGGCAGATTAAATCACACTTTTCACCCCCAGCACTTTAACAATATGATATTCATTTGCCTCCGCAGCCGAGTTTAAAAGAAAGAAAAAAAATCCATTAACTTTTAATCCAACAGGTGACGATCCAAAAGCTGCAGAGCGGCGGGCGGACGGATCTCGGGATGAGCGCTGCTCTGTGGTCTGTGTCTGATCTGCACCTCCATCTGTGTGCTTCACAGCTCTGCATCCACACTAGAGCTCAGACTCATGTGTGATTACGCTAAACGCCACCCAGCAGTTCCACTCATTCTCTGCCTTCAGCATGAAAACCTTCCTGGCTGAAGCATCAGCACCGCTCGCTAGCAGGAATATGGCCTTTGACTGCAGGTCCGTGCAGAGGCTGAGGCTTCCCTCTCACACCAGCAGGCGACAGGTTAGGGTTAGGGTTAGGGTCTGAGAGCCGCCTGCTGATGAGCTGATGTGGAGCGCCTACGAGGTCACTGCTTAAAGGGAACACTGAAACATTGAAGCTTCCTGTGGAGTTTGCGTCCATGAAAGAGAGCCCCCCCCCCAAAAAAGAACAAAGAAAAAGAAAAGTGTGGCGGTGCAACCCAGCAGCTCTGCAGAGCGCCGCAGCCTCCGACTGAACACGACGCAGCGTGCGTGACGACGCTGAAACAGGAGACGCTTCTGGGACAAGATCTCAGCTGAGCTGTGGAGGCGGAGGCTGAAGCTGAGGCTGCTCTGGAACAAACCCTCACACATTGTTTTAATTGTTTACCTTTTGCTTTAGGTCGGCCTTTTTGTATCACTGTTTGTACTGTGAGTGCATTGTGTTTATGTCGTTGGTTTAGTCGTCTGATGTTGTTTTGGATGAGCTTTATAAATAAACTGAATTTGGTATATGAATAGATAGATAGATAGATAGATAGATGGATGGATAAATGGATGGATGGATGGATGGATGTATAGGTGGATGGATGGATGGATAGATAGATAGATAGATAGATAGATAGATAGATAGATAGATAGATAGATAGTGTGTGTGTTTATGTGTGTGGGTGTGTGTGTGTGTGTTTATGTGTGTGGGTGTGTGTGTGTGTGTTTATGTGTGTGTGTGTGTGTGTGTGTGTATGTGTGCGTGTTTGTGTGTGTGTGTGTGTGTGCGTGTTTGTGTGTGTGTGTTTATGTGTGTGTGTGTGTGTGTGTGTGTGTGTGTGTGTGTGTGTGTGTGTGTGTGAGCAGCTCACCACAGGCATGGGGTCATGCAGCACCTTGGGGTAGGACTCTGCCAGACGCTTGGTCTTCCTGTCCCATCGGGCACCATCCAGGAACAGACCTCTGATGTAAACACCTGAGAAGAACACACACTCTGAATAGGTCTCAGTCCAGAATCAGCCCAGATTCAGTCCAGAATCAGTCCAGATTCAGTCCAGAATCAGCTCAGATTCAGTCCAGAATCAGCCCAGATTCAGTCCAGAATCAGTCCAGATTCAGTCCAGAATCAGCTCAGATTAAATTCAGATTGAGCTCAAATTGAGCTCGGATTCAGTTCAGATTCTGCTCAGAATCAGCTCAGATTCAGCCCAGATTCAGCTCAGATTGAGTTCAGATTGAGTGCAGATGTAGCTCAGATGGAGCTCCATCTGCAGCAGTCACTCCCAGCCCCGGGGCCTGGCTGCCTCCTGGCTGTCTGTCCTGTGACCTCTGTGCTGCCGTGTGACAGAGCGGTGAGGTCCAGAGACCGCCCCCTGTTGGCACCCCGGCAGCAACGCACACTCAACTGCACAAACACAGCGTGATGTGGTGCAGGTTTGGGCCGGGAAGGGGTCGTCATTACGTCCCCTCTCTGTCTCTGTCTCTGTCTGTATGTCCTCGCTCTACTGTCATTACACTACAGGA